>JADRCH010000125.1:7134569-7202889 GCA_019843965.1 Rhynchomys soricoides
CCCCCCCCACACACACACACACCACACACCACACACACACCCCACACCCCCCCACACACACACACCACACACACATACCATATACACCACACACACCACGCACACCACACACACACACACACACCCCACACACACCACACACACACACACCACACACACACACACACCACACACACACACACACACCACACACACACACACACCACACACACACACACACCACACACACACACCACACACACCACACACACACACACACCACACACACAGACGCACATGTTCATCAGCTGCCCACTTTCCTTCTTCCTTCAGGAACTAATGTTTCTCCAGTTTGTTCACCATCTCCCTCTGTGATGTGTGTGGTGGTTTGAAGTTAATACCGTCAAAACTACCATTTCCTATTTGCTTAACCTTGCCATGATAATGGCGAGATTCTAGACAACCTAGCACAATCTATTCTTAACTGGTCTGCTGAGATAGGGTTTTCATCCAATCCTGTAAAATATTTGTCAAAGAAAAATAATATCCAGGTTTCCTGTTTGTATCATCAGAAGAGGAAGGCATGGCTGCAGTCATCTGGAAAGCATCCTGGGATTCTATTGCCATTCGCTTACATGTGCTGAGACATTGTATTTAGCTCTCACACCACCATCATGAGGCAAATATAAAAAAAACTTTCTATTGAGAGTTCCTGGTCTACCAGAAAAATTAAACATCTCCCCGACTAAATCACCGTTCTTAATGACACACAAAGAGAACACAGAGAATGAGACTTTTGTCTACTATGTCAACCTTGGACTGTGTCTGCACTCTCACCCCAGCTTGTTCAAAATGGCTAGCCACGGTTGACGAGATCCAGGGCAAGGCTGGGACCACTGGGCTGTGGACCTGTACATCTGGGGTCTGTACGTGTAACCTGCCACTTTATGGCCAGCCCAGTCTTATGGAGATAGTACTCTGTTCACCATGTTCTCTCTCTCTCTCTCTCTCTCTCTCTCTCTCTCACATACTGATTTCTTTATTTATTTCATCTTTTTATTCCCAAGTAGCCTCAGTATGTAAGAGACCGCCAGTTTGCTAACTCAAGGACCCAGGTCCCTGAGCAGTTTCTGAAAACTGAGTTTTAGGTTTTCCAAATTCTCAATAGAACAGTTCACAAAAACTTAAGCCTGGGTTTCCTTCCTCATCCCCAGGGTTTATACATGTGGGAGACTTCTGAAATCAAGCGTTAAGCAGTGGCCTTTACGCTTTCTTTGCAAGCAGTGAAAACTCACTTCAAAAGGAGTCTCATATAGAACCCCAGTCTATAAAAGAGGTCAGGAAGGAAGGGATGATCGTCTCAAAGTCCTACCCTGAGACGCTAACAATCAGTCACAAACTGGTTCAATTCAGCCTCTTGATTGCCTTAACAGGTAAATGACTTACCCAGAGGTCAAATTTCCAGTCAGAGCTCATGCTAAGATGGAGCTACCAAGACCTCAGCATCTTTCTGCTGAACCGCTGTCTAATTTATACGTGTGTTTTGATTTGGTTTGGTGTTTGGTTTGATATTTTTGTTTCGTTTTAAGTTGGAAGCAGAGAGAAGAGATCATATATCTTGATACTTCTGGGACAAAAATAACGGCTAATGAGTGATCTATCTTTCTGTGTTCCGGATCTTCATGTGTAATTTGGTTCTCACAGTAGCATCTAAACTTTAGAGTCTGAAGTATGGATTCCGTTATCACCCCACCTTCTACACAGTTCTCTGAGGCTGTGTAGCAATGCCCTGGACCACCTCACTTCCTTCCCGGAAGGAGAAGCCAATGCTCTGGGAGCAGCTGGAGGTAGGAACCCACTTTATCAGCAGGTAACAGTGTGATGACCTGACTAATGCAATTCTAGAGTCTCCTGGGCCATACCAAAGGAAGTGCATGAGTTACATCAGGCCCTGGAACCCAAGGGTCCTGTCTCTGCCTTATTCAGTAGGATTCGATTCGTGTCCCTGCCAATTTGTGCTCAGCCAGAATATCTTCAGTATCTAAGCCCCACCCTAAGTGAGTCATGCACCTGGCCAAAACAGCATTGTGCTTACAGAGTTCTGACCCTGCCACTGACTGAAGGAGAACTGGCGGGTTCTTCGTGGTTCCTCCTCAGCTATAATATGCTTGTGGAATATCAATTGCCACCAGCACAAGTGCCCTTAACACTTACTCAAAAAGTGTTTTCTTCGAGCCTGTGCGAAATGTAAAATGGGAAGTAAAGATTTCAGAACTTACTCAAAAAACTTCCGAGCTGACCTTTTGAAAATGAACCGTACTTTGCTGGAAGAATGGTTGTCAATTTGTTTTTGACATTTGTTCCTTTACAGATATGACCCTTAAATTATTCATGCCTACCAGTTCCAACATGGAATAATAATCACCTCTCTCTTCAGCCTGTAGACCTCTCTGCAATTCACAAGAAATCTGCAGTAAGAAAAGCCTTCCAAGGGAGGACTGGCATTGTCAGAGTCTCATAAAAATAACGCCCCTGCACGTTCTGTATGGCAGTGTCACACGGGCCATTCAGTTGCCAGTCTCCCACAGGATACAAATAGGCAGCCAATGCTCTTTTTATGTATCATCTAAAGTACTATTAAAGAATTCACAGAATTCTCACCACTCCTTATAGGAAGGAAAACAGACAGACAAACAGACATGGGGTTATCTGGCTGCCTGTTCCCCATCAACAGAAGTGTCCTTTCATAGTTACTCTGTTTACAGCTACATAATGACTTCACACTTAACAATAAGGGTCTAAGAGTTCTGCTTCACTGAGCATCTGTGGTACCTGGTGCCTACAGCAATGTCCAGGGCATAAGTAAACACTCTAGAAAGTTCTGATCTGCAGCTGAGTGCTTGGTCCATGGGCGATTTGAGCTAACCTGTGGGTTTTCTTAGGATTTATTTACAATGCAAAGCAGATTCAGATGTGTATCTGGTTGCACTCATGTAATCACAGCAGGCAGCCTAGGCTGTATAACAAAACTCCTGTCTTTTTCTTCAACTTTAATTGACTTTGTTTTCAATTCCAGGATTACAGACATGTATTCTGTCTTGGGCGGTAGACATATTCTTTGTTTTTGATAAGTTCTTTGAGAAATGTATACAGTGAGTTTTGATCATATTCACCGCCCCTCCCACATCCACTTCCCCATTTCCCTTCCCACCCAACTTTGTATCTCCCCCCCCCCCACGGCCAATTTGTGCTACCCGAATATAATTAGATATGTAGCCTTCCACTGGAATGTGGCTGACTTGTCCCGGGACAACACTCCTTGAGAAAACTGATTCTTCCAAGACTTAGAGGGAAACAAAGGAATCACAGAGCTGACCTCCTACAGAAGAGGGAATGTAAAATTGGAGAAACAGAAGCAATAGTAGAAACTTAATGAGGTTTTCCCTACATGACATGGAATTTTTCTGCATGTTACCACAACATTGTCCTGTAGGACATTATGTCTTCCATGACGGTGAGGATCGGAGACTAGGTGACCTGTCTCCCACACCTAAGCATGAAGGAGTGAGCGCCTGACCATTTTGACCTGCACACTGGTACTACCACAGAATGCCCCGCTGAGGTTAGGAAGAACCCCGCGTGACAGGTCCTCTCTGATGGCTCTCAGTCTCCTTAACTCTCTTCCTATGAAGCTCTCTGGGTTGAATAGTTCTCTTCATGGTTTCAGAGAGTGAGGCAGAGGTCAACCTTGGGTATTATACCTCAGGAGTCGTCCATCTTGTTTAGCCATGTAGTCTAGCCTGGCCGGCGGGCCCCAGGATTCACCTGTCTCCCGTGCCCAGACACTGTGATGGTGGGTTCCAGGAATGAAACTCAGGTCTTTGTGCTCACCGTGCAAGCATTATGTTCTTCCAAACTCAGTAGCTCTCCTAGTACTCTAGTTAGACCCCCAACTCAGCTCCCAGCTTATAAAATGAATCATGGTCTTTCTGTGACCTTCCAGAATGCAGTGTCCCTCCCACTTCTATAAGGCACCAGTTACCATTTGTTCCCAACTTAAACTTGAGGCAGAGAGATATTTTTTCTCTTAAGTCACTTTCAGGGGCCAGGACTGTCTCTTCTATAGATCTCAGAGGTTCTGAGCTAGCAACATGCTCACTACTGTAAAGAGGTGCCTTTCTTTCTCTAATTGACACAAGCACATTGCTGAGTCCAAAGCTCCCTAGTCCCTCTTCTAGAGCCCTCTCTACATATGGGGTACCACATGCAGTCCAGAATTATGCCCTGCATGGAGGCTCAGCTCGCTAGCTCAGCTCTGATACCTAGCCAGAAGCCATGCTCCTGCAAAGCTGTGGGCTCTCTCTCTTGGCTACAACAGTGTGGCAAGGAGCCTCCCTCGCATGTGACAAATCACATTTGCAATTATCATAGAGACAACCTGGAAGGAATAAAGTTGCAGTAAGCCCTAATTAAACACCTAAGTCCCACAGTGTGACCCTTAAATGACATCTTCCAGATGAGACATACTCAGAGGATGCTCGGTTCCCAGTGGCTGCTGACCTGTAATCATGCACGTGACTTGCCTTCCAAAAGCAATGCACCTTTCTAGTGGGAGAACCTTTCCGCCATACCAACTCCACCCTGGACCTTCTTTCTTCCTCCACAGTGAAGGCACCCATTTGCTGACGACCAGAATGGAGTGTTTCCCAGTAGACCTCCCAGATGCTACAGTGCATGAATCCCTCCCTGCTCTGAGGGATGTTGGGGGAAAAAAAACCTCTCCAGGCTCCTGGCGCTCAGCAGCATCTTATCTTGAGTGTCATCCTATTGACTCTCAGACACGCTGTTCCACACAGTGACCCCTCACTGGGAATCACTTACACAATAGTGTATTAGTGCATATACACAAATACAGGCAGTCAGTCCTTAGGATCTATAGGAAGGAAAAATACGTTTGTTTGTTTTGTTTTTAATTCTAGAGGAAAGATCAGAAAAATCAAAAATCAACTAGAGAGTCTCGATTCTGAGACTTTAAATCTGATAAAGTAGTGCCCTTTATTTATTTTCAAGCTCTAAGCCTCAGCTTGCCCATACAGGTTTTCTATTATCTACAGTTAAAATGCATTAAATATAGGTAATTAACATTTCTATTAATTGGCTCTCACTGGCGAACTCAAGGGGTTATTTACTCGAGCTGATGTGACAGAGGGCAGCAGCCAATACTGCTGCACTTGGTCTGGCTCTGCTGAGCTTTCTCCTCTTACTGCTGCTAACCAATTTCAGAGTAGATGAGGCCGAAAGTCTGTAAATAGATTATTATCTGAAAGGTAATTTTATTTCAGTAGAAATGGCTTTGTTATAGGGAGAAGAGGAAAAATGTAATTTGGACCCCTGTCCAGATGCTCTGAGCCTGGTAACAGAAAATGGTTTTATTTGTTAATTTGTCCTTTTGGAGTTTCTATAGCCAGTCTTTAAATAGAGCAATTTAGCATTTTAAGGGAAAAAAATTTAAAACTCTGCAGTATCCAAGAATATAATTGAAAATTACCCTATACCCATGCAGGATAATTACCTTTCAAAACATTCCCCAACACTTGACATCGTAGTGGCAATTGCTTAATGATATTATAATTTCATTAAGCAGAGATTCCTATGGCAAAATGATTAAGTTAGAAACCTCAGAAATTAAATTACAATGAAAACAAAACCTTTTATATAAGTTTAAAGTGCTGATTTCAATGTAAAATTGTACATAAGCTTACCCAATTTTTGTACAAATACCATTGTTGGAGGTTTTAAACTTCATGCATTTAAAGCTTTGATACTAAAACTCACAAAACTGTATTAGTCCCATGGTGCTAATGCATGAAGCTCCCATTCTGTGGCTGTATGTATCGAGATGAATGCATTTACTGCTTGGGTTTATCTGCATTGTACAGGAAGAGCTCTGCTTATGAATCAGACCCACCTTGATTCCTTTGCAGTTGGGTGTTAAAGACCCAGGGCCCATCACAGGGGTTAATTTCATCTTAAAAGATCCCCCAGCTGGCTGTAAAATGTATTGAGTTTGCCCCATGTAATAGCACTAGCTTGCATTGTTACTGGGTTTTTGTTGTTGTTGTTGCTGTTTGTTTGTTTAGTGCAGGCACAGGATACAATGAGCAACTACTGCACAGGCCCCC
This sequence comes from Rhynchomys soricoides, assembly GCA_019843965.1. Classification (NCBI taxonomy): domain Eukaryota; kingdom Metazoa; phylum Chordata; class Mammalia; order Rodentia; family Muridae; genus Rhynchomys; species Rhynchomys soricoides. The sequence continues at coordinate 7,140,731 of JADRCH010000125.1, forward strand.
TGTTCTCTTGTGCTCAAAGGTTGGTCTAACCAAAGCATTGGTAAAGACCAGAAATTAAATGGCAGATCCACAAGCACTCATGATTCACTCTTAACCTTGTGACTTATGACTTTCATATTTTCATATTATATTTGATAGAAAAATTGGTTTTCCTCTTTGAAACAGAAACAGGATTTTTTTGTCTAAGGACTTTTTAATCAAAGATAAATTTGTCTCATTGTCCTATATAAAGACTATGACCAAAATCAACTCGAGGAGGAAAGGGTCTGTTTCAGCTTACACTGAGTCAGTCTCTGAAGGAAGTCAGACAGGAACCTGGAGGCAGGAGCTGATGCAGAGGCCATGGAAGAGTGCTGCTTTCTGGCTTGACCAGCCTGCTTTGTTACAGCATGCAGGACAACCAGGCCAGGGGTTGCACTGCCCACAGTGAGCTGGTCCCTCCCACATCAGCCATCAATCAAGAAAATCACTGCAGGCTTGCTCACAGGCCAGTCTGGTGGGAGAATTTTCTCAATTGAGATTCTCTCTTCCCAAATAACTCTGGCTTATTTCAACTTGGAATAAAAGTAACCAGCACATGTTTATAGCCTTTGTTGAGAACGCACAGCATGCTGAGCATGAGCTTGCTCTATCCCCACTAGAAACATGGCAGGTACCATTAATATCCCAATGTACACAAAACAGAAGCTCAGCAGTGAATTTTCCCAACGTCCCATAGAGGTGGGATGCGGAGCCATCTGCAGATTGTCTAAGTGTCTTACCTCCTGCCTCTACACAGCCTTTGGTTCATGCTTAGCTGTACTGATACATAAGCTAATAGTCCATAGTTTATCTCATCACTACCTTAAACAGTACCAACAGCCATTAACTGAGCAACCGAACTGTTAACAGTGTGCTGTGCGTGTCGCCACATCCAACCTGGACTTCCACAAAGCCCTATGGCACAGATGTTGTGATTACCAGTTTATAAATGGTGAAATCAAGGTCCAAAGGGGTCCAAATGAATCTGCAGCTTTCCCCATTCCCCAGGGCTGCAGAAGTTGATAACTCCAGGTGTTTTTTTTTTTTTTTTTTTTAGCTCTTCTGGAGAAGCAACCCAGTTAACCCCTTGTTAACCTTTAGTGGCTGCTTTGTTTGATGTGGTTAAGTCGCATCCTTTGGCAAGCAACAGTCAGCATCTCCAAGGGGGAAAAACCAAAACAGAACAAAAGCAGAGCCTCAGAGGCCATTCTTAAGGCAACAGAAGGAATAAAGGAAAGGCGGTATTCCTTCTCCGATCTCCTGTTCACCAAAAATTGTGCCAAGTAGCCATGTTGGCTACTGCTGTTAATCCAGTGTGGTTGGTAGCAAAGTCCTAGAACACTTCAAGGATGTAAACTGTGATACGCTAAGGTGGCGGGAGCTCATAGGGTCTCTGGATCTGGGCCTTTGCGGTATGTAGCTTCATCTCCAACATTCTATCCAAGTATTGCCCTAGCTTTAGCTCTCGCTAGAAGACATTTCCCTTTACTGCTCAGTTCTAATGCTAAGAAAAGTTTCCCTGTTCTGAGCCAAAATAGGCTTCCCCAAAGCCCTCTGGCCTCCTCCTGGAAGCCCACCAAGCCCTCTAGACTACTCAGGCCTGTGCCACTCCCCATCTTAAAGCAGGAAGAGCTAATGCTCCCACCACTGAGATTGCTCTTTTCTTGGGCCTGTTGAACTCATTACTCCTGGCCCCTTAAGAGACTCTGTCATATTCACCAGGAGGTTTTGAAACATGAGAAGTCAAATTTGTTCTGCTTCCAAATTTGATATTTGAAAATGTAGGACACCTTTACATTTTTCTAGTCTGTCTCATGTTTAAATTCCCAATTAAATGTGTGATTCCACACCCTTCACAAAAACATCAAGCATGGTGTTAAAAGCTAAATTTGGGCACATTAAGATTTTAAAGAGTGTATTTGAACAGACAAGAACTCATGCATTGGTCATCATCAATCTGCAACCAAGTAGGCTCAAGTGAGAGCAAGAAAATGAGGGAATGTTAGTATGTGCCCTGGAAGGCCAGCCAAGAAGATACATGTGCCAGAGTGAGGAGGAAGCCAGTTTGAGGATGGATAGACGGTTTCTCAGCAGCAAAGCACAAGTCCTGTTTGTCTGTCTTTACATTGAGCTGGGGCTTTGGTGTGCTTCATAAGTAGGAACCCGAGTCACAGGAGCAAACTCAGATTAACACCCTGTCAATTAATTTTTACAAGGGTATATGACAAGGGACACTGAGATTAAGCCTCATTACTTGGCTCTGTCCCAAGCTCTGCCTCTGAATCACCACCAGGCAACCTCAGACGACTTAATTCCTTTGTAGGCCTCAGCTTCCTCATCTGCAAAATGAACACCCTAGTACCTGCCTGTTCTACATGGTCATGATTGTCTAATGCAATCAAGAGAAGCTACCTTCCAGAATTAAGGGCTCCTCCAGTGAAATACCAGCCAGCAGGGCAGATGCATCCATGTCTTAGCCCTGCTTTTAAGGACTGTTGGTACAGAGCTCAATTAACAAGAGCAAAGCCAAAACACATTCCCTTCACACTCCCTAAGAACAAATCTGTTTCCTATTATCTTTTGTGCCTGGCACCCACCTCGGTGTCTGGCTCCAGGAAGGACTATGTTTCCGGTGGTAACAAGAGGGATAGGCTTCAAAGCCTCACTCATCATGTGAGCATATGCCTGTGGTCCTAACTCCAGTTTACCAGTGTCCTGATAATTGTGACAGCTTGCTCTGATTTTTCTAGTAAAATCCCAGCCTCTCTTCACCACCTGACTATACTATGAGCATTTAAGATCATGGACTTTGCGTGTTTTGTTTTGTTTTTTAAGTCAGGGTATTGCTGTGGCCAGGCTGATCTAAAACTCATGGCCCTGAACCCCCTGATTAATGAGGTAACAATTCAGTATTCATCCTAGTAACATCATAGGCTTTTAAGAAACAGTTTTGGGGACTGGAAAACTGCCTCCGTCAGTAATGTGCCTGCCACACAAGTATGAGGACTTGAGTTCATATTACAACACTCACATAAAAGTCAAGAATGGGAGTTCAGACCTCTATTCCCAGCACTGGAAAGGTGTAGATGGATGGGTCTCTAAGGCTCATTGGACAGTCAGTCTAACCAATCCAGTGAGCTTCTCGTTCAGGGAAGGATACTGTCTCAAAATGTAAGACAGAGAGCCTTGGAGCACGACAACAGCCATTAACCTTTGACCTCCATTCAGTGCATACACACTCAAACACGTACAAACCCATGAACCATGCAGTTTCCCACTGAACCTCTGTCACTGCAGATCCTTCGAATGCTCACAGCCCACACTTGTCCTTGGTCCTTAGAGGGATGAGCTAATAAAGAGGAAAATGCCCTAAGCACCTCCTTTTCTCTGTGACTACCCTCATCCTCCACACGGACTTTCTGAAGGAATTGGGACTCAAACACCAAGTCTTTGACACTCCTGGGCACAGGAGAAAGCTCAGAAAGCATTCTTACAAGACAGTTTGAATTGCACACTACATATTGGGAACCCTGTTAATGATTTAGACACTGGATGTCCCCTTCACTCAAGCCATCATCTACAGCCCCATGGAGCTTAGACCTTCCTACCACAAAGAAAACTATAGCTCACCTAACATTCTCTGCTTTGTGGATCTTAGCTTTGCAAATGGCATCAGTTTAAATGCATAGGTGCTTGGTAGCCTTTTGGAGGAAAATGAGTAAAGCCTCTATTTTGACTTGGCCTCGCAGTGCTCTGCATTGGACATGGTTCTGGCACACATGGTAATTGTGTTTTGGATATCATCCTGGATATTCTGATGCTAATGTACATGATTCTGCCATTTTATCTTTTTTCCTTTGGACTCCTCTCTATACCATTTTGGTTTTGCTTGTTTCTTTTTATTCTATTTTATTTTATATGTAAGAGTATTTTGCCTGCATGTATGTCTTTGTACCATGTGTACAGTGCCCATGGAGGCCAGAAGAAGGCGTTGGATACTGTAGGACTAGAGTTACTACGGGAAGTTTGAGCTGCCATGCAAGTGCTGGGAATCAAACCTGGGTCCTCTGTAAAAGCAACCAATGTTCTTAACCATGGAGTCATCTCTCCAGCCCCCTATTTGCTTTTTATCCTTCATTATGGAGCTGGCCTTTTGAGTCCCTGGCATATCTTGTATATATCAAACTTATAGCACTTGAATCAATCCAGTAGTTTCTACTATGGTCCACTTTTCCAGCCTAACCTTTTCCTGCGTAGAGAAAAGCTCTTGAGAGACATGGTGGCTCCCACCCTGACTCCCTTCTGGGATTACACGTTAGGAACTCTGGGCCAGGCCAATGGTTAATGTCTTGGTGGTTCCCCTTGCCCACAGGTGAAGAGGACCCGAGTGCAGAAGAAGATGAGGAAGTGCTGACTCTGTTGTATGACCCATGTCTCAACTGCTACTTTGACCCTCAGACTGGCAAATACTATGAGTTGGTCTAGCTCCTTCATCTGGAGATGGAACATAATAGCAACATGAAGTCCACAATGGGCACCGTGACCTGGGTGTTGGGCATGGGGGCCCATGGAGTCAAAAGGAATGGAGAGAAGGGCTTTGTAAATAGCATTCAATGTTAAGAACACCTGCATTCTCTTTGCAGCCGTGTGTGTGTGGCTTTGAAAGTTGTGGAGGAATTAACACAGACACCAGATTTTAGGCTTTGAATTTGTTCTTAGTTGTTCATTCCAATCCTCTTAGTCTCATTTCATATACTTTATGTAAGCAAATTAAGAATTACTCATTCAAATTTTTCCAGTGTTAATCAATAATAAATGATGGCTTGATACACCACAGAAAGTGTATTCTTGTTTAAAAGATAACTGATACCTTTTTATGGCTTTTTATGGTTTGTATTAAAAAATATAGGGGCCAAAAAACTGCTTTCCTTTGTTCACCCTGTTGTCCTTACCAGATTATTCCTAGGCAAGTTGCCATTCCTTTAACTCTTAGGAAGCATGAGCTGCTCAGACTTAATGATCAGGTTTGTGGCTATGGCCCCACTATGTGCTTTCAGTTCTAGCTCCTCCAGAGTTGACCAAGATCAAAGCATTGTTACTCATTAAGCTGCTTCACACTTTTACCCCTCCTAACTTTTACCACTGATCTTTGAATCCCAATAATCTCCTCTGTAGATCCTGACTGACCAAGGAGCTGCCATCTAAGCACCCTGCCACGCCTCACTGCTTCTATGACCTGTGCCTAGAGAGAGCTGGATGGCTTCCTTTGGTCATTATCAGGGCAGTTCTGCTCTTATCACAAAGCAGAAAGTATACTCATCCTACAATCAAGTAGACAGCCTTGAATCATGTGCCAAGTACTTTAAGACTGAGCCGGGAAAGTTGTTATTAACAGGCATGTTTTGTTATTTCATAAAGGTTTTTAATACGGAGAATACCGTTAGAAATGGAAAGTTATTGGTGTGTGGATGGATTTAACAGCAGTGCTCTGATCTCATTTAATATTGCTCGATAGAGAAAGTAACTTTTTTTCACAAGCAGATTTGGGCTCCTGTCCAAAGGATCATACATTATTTAAAGCCATGTTTGTGCTTGATAAGCTTTTAATCCTTTTTCTCAAATTATACTTTGTTATGAATTTCTCTCAAATATCTTCATGTTTATAAAATGAAAATGAATAAAACGAGGCTTCATAGAGCTTGCAAAATTGCCAAGGACCAGCCTCGGCTTAGAGAGGGGTTCTGAGGAAGGGGTGTCTGGAAGCTTCCAAAGAACAACTGGAAGTCAAATTGTGGGTCCAAGCAACAGCCTATGTTCTACTTGAGATAGCTTTCCAGACAATTCTCTCTTAAGTCAGCTCTCTCTTGCAATGCCAAAAACTCTATGGATAGGTCATCTCTTGCAGATCAAAAGCCCAGTCTTTTATTTACATAAAATACATGATCAATTCAATCATAACCCACGTTCCCTTTTGATTATCCCATGAATCAACATCCCATGACCCCAGGCCCCTGATTCTTTGGAAAGACAACAAGCACATTTTTTTTTCAGACACTGTAAATAAATTCAGATATCTGCCTGCCTTTGAAAACACAGACAATAAGCTAGTTGGGTGGGATCTCTCTGTGAGATCACCATTCCTACCACACCTGGGCCTAACCTAGTTCTGTCCCAGGCTGACCTTGTTTATATGGAAACTCCTTGACTAGACTTCACTGTATCAAGAGTCTGCTGCCTGTTGGAGCCTCCTAGGAACAGGTGCCTGAGTTCTACATCAACAGAGTCTGGCTGGGTTGGTTCCAAGTACAGCCTGGACATTAGGAATTTTGAGACAGTGATTTAGCTTTGCATTCGGTGTGTATGCCTGTGGGAACCATTCCCACAGTCTCTGTTTGCTTTCAAGGCCTTGGTTTCTAATATGTGCTGTTAGTAGCTAGGACTGGTAGCTGCAAAAATGGATGCTGAAAAAAATAGATTGGCTCAGTATAGATCTACATCCTAAGGTAATTAGGTATCAGTCTGGTGACCGATTTAGTTTCTTGTTTCCTTTAATCAGAATGCAACTTACAATGACTTATACTCATCAGTCTCTAAATGATTATGGCGTTACAGATCTCAGCTAATAGGAATTATTAGAGAAACTGTCAGCAATGCATTGTATCATGTTAATGATTTAGTGTCCCTAGAAATGATGAACACTCTGCCTCCTCTGCCCCAGCACCAGCCTCCCTCTCACCCCTCCAATTAATTTGTTTTCTATTGAAGGAAATGACTAACATGCATATGCAGACTTTGAGGGGAAAACCTTTGCCATACAGTATCTCTCTGTCTTTCATAGGTTAACTTCACTCAAGTCAGTTGTTTCAAACACATTCTTGGATTGAGTTTCTTTTGAATATAAACAGTTTTAAGAAACAAGAACGGTGTCATCCCAGAGTAAAGAACTCAAAAAATTTTAAAAGAATTAATTTTAAAATTGCTCTTTGACTTTAGTTAAAGATCCAGCGTTTGAGGTTTCTGAGCTGTTGTATTTTAAGCTATACAATGACAGAAAACACAGAGGCACCCTTGCTTTGCTCCCTCTGCACACAATGCCTCCGTCTTCTGAAATTGCTAGGATCTCTTGGGAAACCCTGCTATTCAAGTCTCAGCCTACCACGGCCAGACAGTGCCCCTGAGCTCAGTGCAAAATGGAGGACTCCCTTTCTCAGCAGAATACCTTCCCATGCAAATGAGGTATTTCCAGTATCTGAAGCCATGCCAATGAAGATTTACCCTAAGAAGAACGCCTTCTCACTCTCCACAATTTATAACCCCCCCAAAAAATAAAAACCACACATTGTTTCACTGAATATCATCTAAGAGAGCTGTTTCACTGAAATCAGAGAAGCCCACCCCCAGCTCCCCACCCTGGCACTCACAACTGGACTCCTGCTACCCCGCCTGTTCCAGACTCCCCTTCATCCTTTCCCACCTGGTGTGCAGCAGTGCCCAGAAACCCCAAAGGAGGAAGTGGAACTCGGAACCATGAAAGTTCAGCATGAGCTATGCCCCTGTGTTTGTATAGCAGCACCTCAATTTCATACATCATTCATTTCACACTCCGGGTAAGATGGTCATAGAATTCTTGTCAAGAAAATTCTATTTTCTCTTTCTCATAGTAGGCAGGTTGGGATTCAGACATCTAATTGGGCGTAGCAAGAATGATCAAAGACTACTTCTTTAAGCTTCTGACCTTACAAATCAGATTGGAAAGCTAACTTCCCAGAGGTTCTTAGTTGTAGAGGGCAGAAAGTAATCCATGATTCTCACCTCTAGGTGGGTTCCTGTCCCACTTGGAGGACTTCAGATGAGGATTCCAATGGTCTACATGCCATTGGATGGACCTTACAGGAACTTTGCCAGGAGCTTGGGATCTCCATTCTCATTATCTCTTACTCTGAGTATCTCTCCCTCAATCATAAGAGGGAAAACTCACCAGGCTCACAGCCTTTATATGTCAAGGATCAACATTGCCCAGATGCCCTCCAAGAAACAGAACTTCCATTCCAGATCAGTAAATGCAGTACGAGTGGGAGCATGCTCAAGGCAGAGATGGACAAGAAACATAGGATTACCATTTGTCTTTATAGCAGGTGTGCTTAGAAATGGGGGAAGGGGGGGTGAATTCAGGTGGCGCCTAAATTTTCCTGGGAATAATTTTTAAAATACATTTGTTCACCCTAAATCAGGAAGGTACTCACAAACCAAAGAAAGGATTCCATCAAATCCAGTTTAATGACCCAATAAATCAACTGAGGTTACTTAGAGGTGCATGGGTGACTTGAAGGCTGCTATACCACCAGGAAGTTCCCTGAGCAACTTATTGGCATATAAATTCCTGAAGAGTCCTACCCACAGCAGGGGCAACTCACAAAACATTGTGCCAACTGTAGATTCCTGTGGGCAACTTGCAGGGAGCTACTGTATTGAAGAATACCCTGTCTGTGGTCAACTTTCTACATTTTATGTAATTGAAGAAGGTGCAGGGCCTCATGAAAGCTGTGAGCCCAGTGTGTTTCCTCTCTACCTCTACAAGGAGATTTTAATGGAAATTTTGCTTTCTGGAAGGTCTTGTAGGAGTGATAACAGCTTCTCCTGGTAGAGACAGAGATCTGGGTCCAGTGGGTATCCACTGGGACTTCCATGTTCTTGTGGACCACAATAAGAAACTGGACAGATACATGGTGATAGTAGCAAAAGGAGAAATAATTAATTGGGACAGCATTCTCCTAGAGTATAGAAGTGGGTCAGAGCTGAAAGGTCAGAGGCTCAATAGCACTTATTCCTCAGGTAGTATTATGTTCATTTTTCTGAGGGTCCGCCAAACTGATTTCCAGAAGGGTTGTATCAGCTTGCATTCCCACCAGTAATGGAGGAGTGTTCCTCTTTCTCCACATCCTTGACAACATCTGCTGTCACCTGAGTTTTTGATCTTAGCCATTCTGACTGGTGTGAGGTGAATTCTCAGGGTTGTTTTGATTTGCATTTCCCTGATGACTAAGGATGTTGAACATTTCTTTAGGTGCTTCTCAGCCATTCGAGTTTCCTCAGTTGAGAATTCTCTGTTTAGCTCTCTTCCCCATTTTTTGATAGGGTTATTTGGAGCTCTGGAGTCTAGCTTCTTGAGTTCTTTGTATACATTGGATATTAGCCCTCTATTGGATGTAGGATTGGTAAAGATCTTTTCCCAATCTGTAGGTTACCATTTTGTCCTATTGACAATGTCCTTTGCCTTACAAAAGCTTTGTAATTTTATGAGGTCCCATCTGTCGCTTCTTGATCTTAGAGCACAAGCCATTGGTATTCTGTTCAGGAACTTTTCCCCTGTGTCCATGTGTTCTAGACTTTTCCCCACTTTCTCTTCTATTAGATTCAGTATATCTGGTTTTATGTGGAGGTCCTTGATCCACTTGGACTTGAGCTTTGTACAGGGAGATAGGAATGGATCAATTCGCAATCTTCTACATGTAGACAGCCAGTTGAACCAGCACCATTTGTTGAAGATGCTGTCTTTTTTCCACTGGATGGTTTTAGCTCCTTTGTCAAAGATCAAGTGACCATAAGTGTGTGGGTTCATTTCTGGGTCTTCAATTCTATTCCATTGATCTACCTGCCTGTCACTGTACCAATACCATGCAGTTTTTATCACTACTGCTCTGTAGTATAGCTTGATGTTAGGGAGGCTGATTCCCCCAGAAGTCCTTTTATTGTTGAGAATAGTTTTTGCTATCGTGGGTTTTTTGTTATTCCATATGAATTTGAGAATTGCTCTTTCTAAGTCTATGAAGAATTGAGTTGGGATTTTGATGGGGATTGCATTGAATCTGTAGATTGCTTTCGGCAGTATGGCCATTTTAACTGTATTAATCCTGCCAATCCATGAGCATGGGAGATCTTTCCATCTCCAGCTATTCCACTCCTGGGCATATACCCAGAAGATGCTCCAATATGTAATAAAGACACATGCTCCTATTTATAATAGCCAGAAGCTAGAAACAACCCAGAGGTCCCTCAACAGAGGAATGGATACAGAAAATGTAGTACATTTACACAATGGAATACTACTCAGCTATTAAAAACAATGACTTCATGAAATTCGCAGACAAATGGGTGGAACTTGAAAATATCATCCTGAGCAGTCACAAAAGAATGAACATGGTATATACTTACTGTTAAGTGGTTTTTAGCCCAAAAGTTCGAAATACCCAAGAGTCACTTTGCAGCAACAGTAGGGCTGAGTGTGAGGTCCCAGATGGAGGACTTGGAGAAGGGACTGAAGGAGCTGAGGGAGTTTGCATCCCCAGGGAGGCAGCAACAGTGACAACTGGCCTGACCCCCCCGATACTCCTGGAGACTGATCCACCAACCAAAGAATACACATGGAGGGATTCATGGTGCTGACCACATATGCGGCAGAGGAGGGTCTTGTTAGACATCAGGGGGAGAAGAGGCCCTTGGACCTGAGGGTGTTAGATCCCCCAGTATAGGAGAATACCAAGGAGAGAAGACGAGAGTGGGTGGGTGGGTGGAGGAATATCCCCATAGTAGGAGGGGCAGAGGGGAGGAAATGGGAAGGTTCCAAAGGGGAGATCTGGAAAGGGGGAAACATTTGAAATGTAAATTAAGTATGAAAAATAAATAAATAAAAATAGCACTTGTTCCCAATGGTTGAGACCTTTGTAGGTCACTTGTCTAAATAGCTATTTTGCTCAAGCTCAGTCTGCTATATTCATCTGCTGGCAGGTAAAGTTTTCCATCTCTGCTTTTCCATGGCTTTTCTTTATATGCTAATCTTGACCGAACTCTCCAACTTCCCTTCATGCCACAGTTGGCACAAATCAGCTGTGATTGTGCCCAACAGCTACACAACAGGCTGGGCAACAGGCTGTTGCTTTGGGGGGATTGTAGTACCTAGGTATCTTACAGATTCCTAGCCAGGCTGCAGAAACATTCTTCAGACTCACTTTTCATCCAAAACCAGGAATACTGAAACCTCAGTCTTCCCCAGCTGAGACCTTCGTTACCCAAGGTGAAGAAACTTTCTGCCATTTTCAGTTACACACACATATAATGGTAGGTAACACAGTTAACTTCTAACAAAAGATAAATCTAAGGGAAGGTCCATTTATCATGGATATTGCACCTTTACATCTTAATGAATACTTTGGTTCTGGTTTGTGTGGTTTTAATATAATTTAGAGTCACATTAAGTCAAAATAATTTGACTTATAAGAATTAAATCGCCAATAAACATGGGCCACAGATAACACTAATTTTTACTGCTGACATATTCTTCTGTAGTTAATCACCTGTAATTCCGTGAAGCATTACAGAAGTGAAGTGTGGGAAATGGTATTGATTGGGTTTCATCAGCCCAGCTCATCACTCTCAGAGTTTTGCTGAGCTTGGCAAGATTTAAGCATATAAAGCTTTCTCCTAATAGTAAAAAGTATTATCAATATTTTAACCTGTAGATCAGAAATTCTCTCTAATTTGTCATAGAAGATACTTCCAAAGGTATTGGGGAACTGCTCTTTTTGGGACTTTAATTATTGAAAATTATCTAGGAGAGTCTAGCTTAAATCTAAAAAGGGGAAATACTTTTGTTAACTTCTGATATATGCCATTCTGAAATATAATTTCTATTAATAGAGTTTCCATAATCTATCTGTAAGTCAAGAGATGGGATTAAAACTACCCTCAGCTTTGCTCTACGTCTTCCTGAGACAGGATTATCTTAATTAAAAAGAATCAAGCAGATCTCACCATTTTCTCTTTGTACTGTATCTGTCAACTTTATGTCACTACAATGAAATACATGATACAAGCTACTTGGAGGGGGGAAAGGGATTTCTTTGACACACATTTTGGAACACTCAAAGGTCCCATGGTACAGTTCACACTCTGTGGTATGAGATACCCTGTTGGCGCCACCACCTCTGAATGAAGAGCACAATATCAAGAACAAACAATTACACCTCACAATAGGAGCAGAAAGTGTATGTGGGCCAAATTCACTGTCTCCAGAAAATGTCTCAAGTGGCCTAAGGAGCTTCCATGAGGCTCCACCTCCTCATGCTTACTTAGCACTTCCCAGTAGGACCACCCCAGAGACACCAAGCCTCTAAACACAGTAAGCCCCTTGGGGACACCCAACCCATGCCTAAGCCATAGGAACCTATTAACTGCAAAACTGAATCATACATTTAAAACCATGCATTAAATTCTTTCACGAGCTTTTCAACCAACCCCACTAAGGAAAGAAAGCATCCTTCGCCATTAGACTTAACCTTTCTTTCTGCTTTTAGTAAGTATAATATTCTTCCCCGAATAATTCACTATTTTTTTTTTTTTACTTTTGAGATATAGATAATTCTAAAAATCATGAAAAATGAAATGTGTCTAAGTGTTTAGATATAGACAGTGTTGAGGACAGTGTCTCCTTAATTAGCTTAATTAGTTTATTTCCACACATTCTAATCTGAGGTTGGGTACTCTGAAGAACATCTGCCATAGAAAATTGATTGCTCTGAAAAGGTAACTTTTTTCAGCTAAGCAAAATAATCTATGTATGCTTTGGGTAAAGACTGCAGTGTAAGCTCAGTGGTGAAGCGCTTGCCTGTATTTGGTCCCTAGCACAGGAAAAGCACAGAGAAAAGCAATGGGAGCAGAAATGGCAAAGGAAGCAGGAAGGGAAAGCAAAATAAGCAGAGGACTAAGTTCAGACGGTTTCTGCTTGGCCGATGCATTATCATTACAGATAACTACAACCTTTATAAAGGACATCAGGGTTTAGATTTATAACTTTGGAGAGTTTTTATTTGCCTGTTGTTCTCAGTCTACATTGAATTTCAGAGAACTCTAAAAATTGCTGCAACCTGGGTCCCACTCCTGGACAGTCCTACCTCCTTACTCCAGCCTGGAGTTATGACTTGGCATCAGAATGTTTGCAAGGTCTCCCAAATGGTCTTTATGCGGCTCCCAGGCTGAAACCTTCTGGCCAAGCCACTTCTCCTTCTTGGTGTTTCCATCTCTTCTTGACTTCCGGTGGTACTGGAATGAGCAGTTTGGAGGTTCCCAAGGGCATACGGTGCCTGTGATATTCCACGGTTTCAATCAGCAAACTGACCATAGACAGATCTCCTCTGTAGGCAATCCAATAACAAGCTGACAGCTGAGGTCAGCTGCACTGTGGTTGATTACCGCTGGAAACATGCTTGTGTTGCTTTCTTCAGTCTCATTGTGTGTACCTTTCAAGCTAAAGCATCCGTTCTCTTTCCTGACTGTCAGATATATTCTACGTTCCAGGACACATCTGGGTCTCAGCTTCCACATTAATAAGGGAAGGAAGATGCATTGGGTAAGTGTTTGAAAGTGATGCGAGCCACTGTCTTGGCTATTGAGGTCTGCACAAGAGTCACCCCTCATCCTGGGTGGGTGTGTTACAAGACTCCTTGCAAATGCCTTAGACTGTGACTTACACCAGACTCCTTATATGCTGCCTTTCCTTCCGTATCTACAGAACCGTGATGAGATTTCATGTATAAATTGGGCACACAGTAAGAGATTAACAGTGACATCAAAAGGAACTATTTAATATAGATTGTAATAGAAGTTATATGAATGGCCTTTCTCAAAGTGTTTGAAGTCATTACATGATAGTGATAGTTCAATGCTTAGTTTGTCATCACTAACTGAGTCTGAAGACAATGAAATTCTCTCAGAAAAGGGGTGTGTGAGAGAGTGTTTTGTGTAACCAAGATCCATCAGGTCACCAAACCATTTATGACTCCCTGCCATAAGTATCCCAGGAAGCCTTAGCTCTGAGGGGATTAGAGCTGATTTCCTTCCACATAAAACCATACTTATTCTGACCTAAACAAAAGCCTAGATCTCGGCTTTTACCTTCCCTGGACCTATAGCATTCTTCCGAATGTAAGAAGGTGAGAGAGATGCTGGGAGCTGTAAACCTTAAGTCACCGCATCAGGGTCCTGACCCTCCGTAAAATCTAGTTTGTACCAAGTCTTAAATGAGGAGGGCTTCGGCCTGGGAAGGAACCATGACTGCTAGTACACAGCATGATGGAGGGATAGAGAAGAGAGGGCAAGAGCAAGCGAGTAATCAGCCAGACGAGAACCAAGTCACAAGGTCTCAGAGGATCACAGGCTCAAGACTTGTACAGAGTGAGCAGGCAACACTGATTTGAGGAGTAAGAAATATGAGCTAGATTGTTTGCAAAGTCTTAAGTGGCAATTTGATCTCAGCAAGCCAGGAAACTTGGAGACAAGCATGATGCCAACTGATAAACTGAGCGCTTAGTGCATATGAAGGGCTCGGAATGTTTGTTGCTATGGTTACCATTTGTGCCCGAGATGCTGGACCAGGGACTAGCAGGTTTGGGTTCTGATGCCATGTAGTGGTGATTGCATTATTCCTAAAAGTATGCAAGGTCAGGCACATACTTTTCTGTACACAAGCCAGAGTTTCATATTCTGCTCAGTTAGAAGGCTGAGCTCTAAAATGTTTAATCTGAAAATGGGGGAAGCGACTTCATACAGCATGCTCAGAAGAAATCAACATTACCTGAGGACTGGGGAAAATAGGCCCAGCCCTAATTAGAGATTTAATACCTGGTGCCTTGTAGACACTTCAGAAACTGTTTGAAACTGGATTGATTCAATATTTGTAATAATTCAGGTCTGACCCATATGATTGAAAACTTATTCTAATATGAATTTTCAGAATCTTACTCTTAAGTCAAGAAGAGAGAAAGAGGGAAAAAAACAAGATTAGAGCAATAGCTACCATACAAGCAAGAATCTCAGATATGCTGCTCTAACCAACAAGCCCATGTAAATTTATGTTTGTTGGTATGGTGTGGTGGTTGTTTTGGTTTGTCTTTCTACTCTCTCCATCATGGTTCTATCTGGAGTTTTCTCAGCCATCCCATTTTTACTATGAATACAAATTTTATTTTAGGGCATATGATGAGTACTTTAAATAAGCAGTATGTATAATTCAAACTGTGTGCAGTTCCAGACCAGCTTCCTCCCTCCTAGGCTAAATCAATGATGCTTTCCTAATGATTGGATCAGATTATGTTCAACTTAATAAATAATCCCTTTCAGCTTTGCCTTTCCTGTTCAGAAGGCCAACCACTCTTTACAAATGTTGTGTGTGTGTGTGTGTGTGTGTGTGTGTGTGTGTAATATCTCCCCACGTTTTCACTCAGAATTTAATCACAGCTTAGAGAAAGCCTCAGCAAGCACATACCAACGTCTTCACAAATGCAGTTTCCCATCATCCATCCTGCTCCAAGCGATCATAGACTCGTAGGAGGACTGGAGATTCACATGGGCAGGACTGCTGTTTCTGCCAAAACTTTCAAGCCAGGCTGGGTGTTAGGAACCAACTACCGTGAGAAGCTGCTTTTCTACTACTTCTATACTATCAGGTTAAGACCCCACCTCAGCACCAGGCTACACTGGGCACACCTTCATCTAAAATAGTGCCTACTATAGCACTCCTGTGGTGATTTCACCCATCTAAGTGACAGTGGGCATTTGAAGCATCTCTGGATTGATCCTGGACCATCTCAAGGCACCACTCCACCACATGGTCACAGGCCATAAGCAATACCTGAATCCCTGTAACGACTACCACTTGAGATTTATGTGCAAAGCTCACCGGTCCTTCAAACACAGTCCCACAGTGTTTCTGAAGCATTTGTGCTAAGCTGACCTCAACAAATACCACCAGTTAATATGTGAAAAGGAAACTGTCTCCCTACTCTTGCATCATAAATCAGTATTGCAGACATGAGGTTATGCCTCTGTCCAACACAGTAGTAAATCAGTGATTATCTTCAAGTTCCGTGTCAACACAGCCATGTATTGAGTTCTCACTCTGTTCCCAAGCACTGTGCCGAGCCGCGCAGTCTTGGTTTCTTCTCCTGTTATCATGCTACAGTATATAATGGCACATAACATGTACAGTATATATAATATATAATGTATAATGTATAATGTATAATATATAATATATAATATAATATAATGATATATAATATAATGATATATAATATAATAATATATAATATAATAATATATAATATATAATATCTATACCCTGATGAAGCAACTCAAGGGGCAGAGGGTTTGTCTCACAGTTTGAGGTTGCTATCCACTATGCAAGGAAGCCACAGCAATAGAAATCTGAGGCAACTTGTCTTGTTGCATCGACCGTTGCATCGACAGTCAGAAGCAGAAAACAGTAAATGCTTCTATCCAGGTCATTTCTGCCTTGGTTTCAGTCCAGGATTACATATTGGAAATAGTGCCACCTATGCTGGGTGGGTCCCTTACCTCAATTATCCTAATGAAGATAATCCCCCCACAAACTTGCCGCCCCAGAAGTCTTTCTTCCAGGTGATTCTAAATGTCACCAAGGTGACAGACCATCACACATGTGGATACATTCTCTCTATCCATCCTTATAACATCTCAGAAAGAAGGACCAGTCCCTAAACTAGGAAGTTGAAGCCTCAACAAACTCCGGATCTTTCTGGGAGCCAAGGGGACAGCAAACTTCATGACTTAGTCACCAGGAGCACTTCTGGCCAGCAACTGTTTTCATAAGACCATCATCACAATGTATACTAGTAAACCAAGTGCTTATCCCAGCATTTTGCTTCCTGCTTAGGCATCAGCGCTGTACCTGCTGCTTGAACAGTACTTCCTGTTTGTCTACTGCATCTTAAAACCTCTCCACATTTTTCAAAAGAATGTCCATATGGGGTTTTACCTGCATAAATACCTAACCACATTTCAAGGTTATTGGTACTTTGTGTGTTGGGAATGTTCTTCCTATTGTCTATGAATTTAATAAAAGGAAAATGTTTCATATGGCATGTAGGTATCATTTCAAAAATCTATTTGTCCACAGTTTGGCATCCATCTTGCCTTTCTGTTCCCCTGGCGTTTCTATAGTAACCTGGCATCCTCAGCTGCCACCTTCTATTGGCACCAAAGGATGATTTATAATCACCCCCCAACTTGTTCTGAAATGCAGTCTCCATCTCACGACGGAACAGATAGTGTGAAAGTTTAGCAAGACCTGGAGCATTTCTTATCTTGAGTTAAACTCACAGTTCACAGGAGTGAAAGTATCAAGAATGGTGGTGTTGTAGGACTCAGCTTTTAGCTTCACCGCTAATAAAAAGAAGCTTGCTGGCATGGAGGATCTTGGGAGTCAAGATTTACCTCTTACACCTACTATAGTGCAACACGATGAGAACAAATAACCAGACACAGCCACAGCCAGCAAACGAGGGCTGCTGAAACGTCTTTCCTGAGGTTAGTCTCATCACCATCCCTGCTGCCCCCACCAGCACCTCTGGTTCCTTTATATACAGAACAGGATATGACCAGATTATTCCTCATATCAGATAATCCGTTTCCATAAGAGAGGCCAGTCAGGGCACAACTACAAGAGCCATTCAAGCTGGGGAGCCTCAGGAGCATTCTTTTGGAGTGAGACACAACCTTGCAAGCTCACAGTGACACTTGGGTGGCTGCCATTCACCTCCTACTGTTAAGACTTGCAGTGAAAGCACACTGTTTGTCCTTGCTCTATAGGTTGCTTTTCGTGGGGAGTGTGGGGACATGCACACATGTATGTGTGGGTGCATGCACATGTGGAACTCAGAGGGCAGCTTAGGAGTTGTTTCTCCAGTGGCATCCACTTTGTTTTTTGAGTTTTGGTGTCTCACTGAACCCTGGACCTCACCAATTAGTCTAACGCTGGCTGGTCTGCAATCCTCACAAATCTACCCATCTCTGTCTCCTGGGATTACAGGTGTGTGCCACAACACATGACTTTTTTTTTTTGCTTGAGTGCTGGGATTCAAACACCGGTCCTTGTGTTTCAAGGAAGGCGAGTTATTGATGCCTCCCAGCCCATAAACTACGTTTAAAAAAAAAAAAATGTAATTACCTTATGAATAGACCGATTGCATCATGCTCTCATTTAGGTAGATAAATTTTCTAAATCCATACATTCACAATGTACCATATCTGCTCCATTCATTTATCTCTCTCCAACTGATGATAACACATAAAGATATGAAACTGTATTAAACCATAAAAAAAATTAAATCATGACATTTGTAGGAAACTACACAGAACTAAAATCATGTTGAGCAAAGTAACTCAGTCTCAGGAAGATAAATAATGCACTTTTTCCCTCATATGTGGATCCTAGATTTTCATTTTTATGGCTGTGTGCTTACGTGTGTGGAGGCGAGAGTTTAGGTCATGGATGTGGGAAGGGGATCCTTAGAGGTGAAAGTGAGATCTTCAGGGAGAGGGGAGAGAGAGAGAGGAAGGATGTATGGCAGGAAGTAGAGGGAGCCCTATCCAAGAGGAGAGAGCAGGGGAGACAGACAGGGGCTGGGAGAGCAACACAACATCTGAAGGTGCTTTAGTGAAGCCCATTGTTCTATATGCTAACATAAAAACAGGAATTTAAACCCTCCTCCTAAGGAAAAAAAAAATGTATAAAAAGAGCGGGCAGTGGTGGTGCACGCCTTTAATCCCAGCACTCGGGAGGCAGAGGCAGGCGGATTTCTGAGTTCAAGGCCAGCCTGGTCTACAGAGTGAGTTCCAGGACAGCCAGGGCTACACAGAGAAACCCTGTCTCGAAAAAAAAAAAAAAAATCACTTCCTCCTAAGAAAAACTCCAGGGTATCCAGCCATGCCTGTGATCCCAGCACTCAGAAGCAGAGATGAGAAGAAGCAAGAGTTTGAGGAGGGCTACCTATCACGATGTTTTAGGTGGGGTACCCCACGAACAGCCTCGAGCACACTCAGTCCACCAAGAACTGCTCTTCTCTGCTGTGCCATCACACACTAAAACCCTTCAAAATCCTGAACCATAATGGCCCTTCCCCCTGTCAAAGAAAAGAGAAAACTCCAGGGCAAAACACTCACCACTGGTTTCTTGTAAATATTTAAAAGGAAGAGGTAATTCTAATCCTACACGTACTTGTCCAGAAGACAAAACAGAAGGAACACTTTGAGTTATGAAGCCAGACTTCTTTTAGCAGTACCCTATAAAATTCACCACCTGTTCATGGTAAATACTCCTACGAACTAAGAATAGAAGTGGCTTACTTGCAGGGCAGACAGCCAGATCCCACCACTGCTGCTCAAACGCTCTTGGACACCCAAGCATCCCACCTTCCTACAGTGACAGGAATGCTCAGCTCTGAGGAGATCCCATGCAGGGGAAAAGAAGAACCTGCCCAAGAAACCAACTGAGAATCCTTTAGTGTTCTCTGCAGCATGAAGCTCTTTCTATCCAAGGGAATAGACCAAAGCCTCCTGGACAGAAGCTTATAGGTCTATGTTGCACCTCGCTACTAAGGTTGTCTGGATAGCTTCTCTGAGCTCAGCGGAAAAAAATCAAGGACTCCTTTTTCTTTTCTTTTTTCCTTTCTTTTTTTGTATTGTTTTAAAATTATGTATTTACATCAAATGCTGCCCCTCTCCTAGTCCCCCTTCACAGGGTTCCTCCCTCCATCTCCCTCCCCTTCACCTCTGAGAAGGTGCTCCCCTTGGGTATTCTCCCATCCTGCTGCATCAAGTTTCTGCAGGATTAGGTGCATCCTCTGCCATTGAGGCCCCACAAGGCAGCCTGCTGATGTATATATGCAGGTGGGAGGGTAGGACCAGCTCTTTGGTTGGTCTCTGGGAGCCCCTGGGGTCCAGGTTAGTTAACACTATTGGTCTTCCTGTGAGGTTGCCATCCCCTTCAGGGCCTTCAGACCTTCCCCTAACTCTTCCAATGGGGTCTCTGACCTCTGTCCAATGTTTGGCTGTGGGTATCTGCATCTGTCTCAGTCAATTGCTGGGTCTTGGAAGACAGCTATGCTAGACGGCTGTCTGCAAGCACAACACAGCATCACTAATATTTTCAGGGATTGGTGCCTGCCCATGGGATGGGTCTTAAGTTGAGCTGGTCACTAGTCAGCCCTTCCTTCAGTCTCTGCTCCATCATTGTCCCTGAATTTCTTTTAGACACGACCAAATTTTGTAGATGGGTTGGTGTCCCCATGCCTACACTGGGGTTCCTGTGTGCTACTGGGGGTGATCTTTTCAGGTTCCATATCCTCACTGTTGGGCATTTTAGCTAAGGTCACCCACACTGACTCCTGAGAGCCTTCCTATCCCAGGGACTTCTTAGAGATTCCCTCACTCCCAACCCCAGGCAGCTGCATATTTCCACTCATTCTACTGGCCCTCTGGGCCTCTCTCCTGTCTTTCCCCATACTACCTGATCCTGGTTCCTATTCCCCTCCCTCTCCTACCCAGGTCCCTCCTTCCCTCTGCCTCCCATGATTATTTTGTTCCCCCTTCTAAGTAGGATTGAAGCATCCCCACTTGGGCCTCCTTGTTTAACTTCTTATGGTCTGTGGGTTGCATCATGGGTATTCTATAGTTTTTGGCTAATATTCACTTATTAGTGAATACATGCATGCCCTTTCAGGTAACCTCACTCAGGACATTTTCTAGTTCCATCCATTTGACTGAAAAATCATGATGGAGGCCTCACTTTTCCAGGAGGTGCCCCCCTCTCTGCTCGACCTTATCAGGGGAGCCCGACCCTATGCCCTCTACCTGGGGAAGGTCGCATACTTTAAAGTTCAGCTTCTCTCCCCCTCCCACCACCATAAGAACCTGTCCAGAAATTACCTGGGATTCCTGGAGATCATCTCCATGAATTCACAGGACTTTAAGCTCCAGCCAATAATGTTACATTCACCCTGAAAACTCCCTCCCATTCTCCAAGGTTCATATATAGCCCTTGGTCACCCAGAATAAAGTGTATACACACAGCAGCTTCACTGAAGATCGTCTAAGTCAGCTTTTTATTGAGAGCTATAACACTAAAATTAATCCTCAGAGAAGCTTCCCCCCCCCCCCGCACTTACTCCTGGCAGGACCGGGATCCTGTAGATTTCACCCATTCCTGATTCTACTTCATCCTTCCAGCCCAGTGTGAAGTAGAGCCTGGACACCCTGAGGGAGGAAACAGAAGATGTTGCAGAACCACAGCTGGTCCCAACATGCATACCACAGGTCTATGTTGCTTTCAAGACCAGTCAGTGAAGTTCTACCCCATATCTATCTTAGGATAAAAATGAAATGTGTGTGTCCCTGGAGTACATGCCTCTTCTGTTAGAAGACACTAGCATGCATCTACCTATTGCCCTTACTAAATATAGATAGATAGATAGATAGATAGATAGATAGATAGATAGATATAGAGATATAGATAGAGATCCATGAATAGACACATACAGAGTTAACAAAAGATTCATGAAAACTCAATGTGCTAGGCATCATTCAGACCACCTACTCCTAAAGCTAATCCTCATGAGAAAGTACCACCTATATAATCTGCCTAGCAAATGCAGCGAGAGGCACAGAATGGATCTAGTGAAGGTCTCACCATAATACAAAGGCTTGCCTACCACCATGGCCTGCTCCCTGAAGCCACAGAATCATATACTAAAATATTATTGTGTCCCCCATTGACAATAACGATGTTAAGGATATGCTCTGTACCCCAGACATGGTAACACACTCCTGTAATCCTAGCACTCTAGAGGCTGAAGCAGGAGAACAAAATGACTGGGCTGCATGTTGAGACTGTGGCTCAAAGAAAAAATTGCTCTGTGTTTTCAGGCAGAAGCATTTCAGAGAACGAAAACATCCTAGGAAAGGGAAAACACAAATACCAGGGTATAGGTTCTTTCACATTGTGGCTCAGCTAGGAAAATCATTGAATGGTAAATGCCAGAAATGTGTAATATTGGATGATTGTGCACTTTGTTTGTGTGAAGGCAGGGGAGGCTTACTCTCCAAGACTGCAAATGTCATTACAAAGTGTTACATATTTATTAGCTCATCTGCTGCTCCAGCATGATGGGAGGGGGAGGGAGTTTTGCTCTAAGTAATTTCTTCACAGTTACAGTTTTACCACCTGATGTGCAAAATAACAACACTCGGTAAGCATTTATTATTGTGCTGAGCAATTTCAATTTTCAGTTGAATTCATGGTGTTCTTTAAAGCCCACAAAAGTGAACATTTGCTTCACTTCAGGTTCCATTTCTATCTCTTGGTTGAGAAGAATATTCACTGGTACTTGGGAAATTCAAGACTGAAGAATTGCCAGTATGGTTGGGGGGTGGTGTCTCAGCACACTAAGGTAATAGAAACATGATTGCGTGGTCACAGATGTGGTCGTTGGACATTACAGAGTGGACACAACAGAAGAGACAAGAGAGACAAATTTGAATCAGACCACCCAGGCAGGTGGCTCTGGCAGGAGCCAACCATTATATTTTGCTAACACTGAACTGAATTGTCCTGCAAGCTGTGACTATTTCACTTGGCAAAATACCAGTCTATGTATCAGTTAAGGGATCTTTCAAAAACAACCGATCCCCAAATAACAAAGTCCCCAGCAGAAAATCACAACCAAAGTGAGACATTCACACCTAGAAAGGGTAGAAATAAGCTGTCAACAACAGAGTACCCCTTCTCTCTCCTGCCTTGATCCTACCTGAAAAGTTGGCTTTGAGGGTTGGAAATGCTATCTCACAGGTCTTTATCCCATAACAAAACTGCCTATCATGTCTTCTTTATCACATGTTCTAGTTATCAATGCTTAATAACAAAAGGCTCCAAATTGTTACAAATGCTGCATAACGAAACACTCCAAATTCAAGAGATATAAGACCAGAACCACCCCAGTATGGATTTTTTTTCTATGACTTAGCTCCATGATACCTGTGGCTTCTGCTTGGAAGAGTCACATGCATGAGTAGTGGATGACTAAATGTCTGGCAATTAGAATGCTCAGGAAGCTTCTTCTCACATGTTTCTAGTGTCTAGTAGAGGACGCATGAAGGCTAAACTTTAGCTAGAATTACTGACTGGAAGACTACTTGTGGCCTCTCTACTCAGTTATTTCCAACAGGGCAGCTGGGTCCCGAGATGGGATATCTAGAAGTTCAGTAGAACCAGATGAAAGCTGTACACTGTTGGGGATTGGTTCTAATGCTTTGTCTTACTTTGGCTCTCAAAAAGCCGCACTTATAGACCCTGCCCACAACTGGCTTCAATTGATAATAAAGAATTGCCATAGAGCCAATGGCTGGGCAGAAATACAGAGGTGATGCTTTTAGGCAGGCAAGGAACCAAGAGAGAGAGGAGAGACAGAGAATGGCCATGACAGATAAGAAAAAAGATGAAACAAAGGCCCACCAGCATGTAAGAATCCAGGAAAGGGTCCCTGGAGACCACTTCTCCAGTTGGGTCTGGGATAGCAGAGATGAAATATAGATTTTAAAAGATATTAACTCAGGAATACCTGAGGGGGGGTGATTGTTAGCCTCTGGAGGATTAGAAATGCTCTGCCATTGAACTAGTCAAGGCATATCAAAATTAGTGTGTGTGTGTGTGTGTGTGTGTGTGTGTGTGTGTGTGTGTATGTGCTTGTCTTTTCATTTGTGAATCCAGAGGGCTCTGGCGGGTAGCTGGAGAGCGATAGGAGCCAAAGTGGTTTAATTAATTCACCGCTACAGTACACCTTTCCAGAACCAACATCAGAAGTCACATGGAATCTCTGCACAGCAGTCTGTTGGTTACTGTGATGGTTAATACTGTCAATTTGACAGAATCAGAAATCCCTTAGGAACCAAATTTCTGGATATGTCCATGAAGAAGTTCCTAGATTGGTTTAATTCAGACAAGAAGACTCATGTTAAATATGAATGGAGTCATATCATGGAGTGAGTCTCTGGGCCAAATAAAAAGGAAAAAAGTAAAACTGAGCCAAGCAGCATTCATCTCCCTCTACTTCCTGACTACGGATGCAGCATGACCAGCCGCTGACCTGGATTAGTAGGTCATTCTTCTGTAAGGGTCCCAAGGAGAAAGGACCAAGAGATGAGAAATAGAGAAGATAGGACAGGTGGGTCCAGGAGGTCTTGGACAAGCTGGTGGCTATGCCAAGCAAGTGTATTAAGAAGTACAAGACCTTATATGTAGCTCTCAAAGGGAGAAGAATGGGACAGAGTTAGTAAAAACCATCATATGATGGGATGAAGTCAGCAGGAAGGAAATCAAGCAATGTTACACAAGGGGAACACAAGTTCATTATATCTCGAGTGCATCATAGATGGAGCACACACCAGCTTTGAGACTGATGAGCCCAGTCTCTTCAGAGGAAAAAGCCAAGTTCCAAGCAACCAAAACTAAGACTATAAGCCCCAGAAGTTGACATCAGTGCCTTCTTCCATTACTCTCTATTCAACAAAGCAAGACCTCTCACTGAACACAGAGCTCACCACTTCTGGCTAGTGTGGCTAGCCAGCATGGCTCATGGATTCTAAATGTCTGCCTCCAGAGTGCTGGGATTAATGGCAGCCACCATGCTGCCCAGCTTCTTTGTGGATTATGGAGACCCAAACTCCAGTCCTCATACGTTGACAGCAAGCACTTCATCCTCTGATCCACTTCCCAAGTCCCTCTTCTTCTCATCCTGTATAACATAAGCTGCATTGTTTTTATATCCATGTTCTGTGTTAGTAAGAGTGTGCCATTGTATTCACATCGTACGATTTTGTGAAAGGAGTTCACATACTCAAGGACTTCACTTCCTTCCTTTCCTGAAGAAAACACCAGAACATTTTGTGAAGGATAGCTGTATCATGTTTTATGACCTGGTATGGATCTCCATTGGAGATTAGGAAGAGATGCTAAGTTGACAAAGGGTAAGATTGCAATGGTTTATTTTAGATGATGTGCTTAGGATATCAGACACCCAAACAGACCATGAGACATCAAGGCTTATCTAGTCTGGATATGATGGTTATTTATCCCACTGGGGCTGGAGGACAAATCCGTGCTCTCAGATCTGTAGCTGGGGCATGCCTATTTTCTCTCACTTGTGGACCTCAGAGTACTAAATTATACTTTTAGACTTTGGATTTATACCAGTGTCCCTCTTTCCCCAGTTCCTCAAACCTTCACCTTAAACTAAGAGTTGCCGCTTGTTTTCAAGCCTTTGTTCTCAGACTGAATTGTGACACAGTTTTCCTTCACTTTCTGGCTTGCAGGTGACAGGTGTTGGCCTTGTTGATCTTCACACATAAATGAGCCAATGTCCATAATAAACTCCCTCATGCATCCCTACATACCTTCTTTGGATCTTTCTCTTTTGACTATTACACTATCAATGGAAATCCTAGGTATTTTTCTTAGTACTACAGTTATTGTCAATATCTCAATTTCTATCACAATTATCACTATTTTTGAAATGGTGGCGGCATATGAGACAACGCACTCTTCCTCTAACTATTGAACCTATTAATTAAAATGCATGCCCCAAACTTGGGTTTGTTTTTAAAAAAAAAAAAAAATGTTTAATAACTTTTCTAATAAAATTGGTTTTGTTATAATCATATGCATAAAACTTGCTTCTGGGAGCAGGACACAGAGGTTAAGAGCACTTGCTGTTCTTGCAAAGGATGTGGGCTCAGTTTCCAACACCTATATCAGGCAGCTCTCAACCGCCTATGACTACAGTTCCAGGAGATTTGATGCTCTCTTCTATCCTCCACAAGTACTTGCACACATGTGGCACACACACACACACACACACACACACACTCACACACTCAGTTACACACATGTACAATCAAACAGTTAATTTTAAAAAAAAAGAAAGAAAGAAAGAAAAAAGAAAACTTTCTTCTGAGAAGGAGCTGTCAGGCATCTCTGATTATCAAGGGAGGCCATGCCCTGCAAGACACGCCCTTTGAGATGTGGAGCTCTGTGACTAATAGAATTTTGAACTCTCCTGGTCACCGAGCTCATGCATGGGAAACACCAAAGGGATGATAATTCCTGGAACCAAGAGTAGAGACACTGATGACTCAAAAGCCACTGGGACATTTCTTCAGCCCTTATTACTTTTACTTAGACCTTTGAAACTTCTGATAAAACACTGATATCTGTTAAGAGCACTGACTACTCTTCCACAGGACCTCGGTTCAACTCCCAGCACCCACATACCTCTTTCTCAGTCCTTCCTCAGACTGGACCTTCCTAATACTCACAAGACAAATCCAGAGGATGATGTGGGAAATGGGACCCTCTTGTGAGTGCATGGCCTTTTAGGGCATGCAATGTTTTTAATGGAGGGTTTCCCTCACCTATGCTATCATCCTCCACAAGACACCCCCAGTGGAGCCATTCTGGTGGTTTCTGGGTGGGATGCTTTATAAAGGTTGACATGATGCCTTCCTGTTGGGATGATTTGCACTGTTATCTGGTTATCCAGCTTGGCATGTGCAACCTTTGTTCAACCTGCCCTTTATCATACTTGCTATTTTGCCTAGAGCCCTTTGTTTAGACAACAGCCCCTCAGCTCCCTGTGACATGACTCCTATAACCCCTCTGGGGAGCCAAAAGAAATAATGTCATATCCACGAGGTGAGCAAAGGTCAGTCTTCCTGTGTGGCCACAGCATGTGCCCCAGGGAGATGGCATCATTATTCCTTAAAGATGAAAGCCATCCAACTTTCTTCTCCAATTGTTTCTGGCTAGAAAACACAGCAAGGTGTGAGAAGGAAAAGCCAGAGAAGATCGTCACGCTTTTCTTGGGAAGCCTAATGTTGGAAGTGGCTGGGATACATGAAGCCTCTGTAGACCCAAGGGTGTCTATGTGGACACATGTGCCATTTTCAAACTCCTTGAAAATCAGAGGAGGAGGAGGAGGAGGAGGAGGAGGAGGAGGAGGAGGTGGAGGAGGAGAAAAACTTTCAGTCTGTGAATTCCTTCAGTGACCTTGTTGGGCTTTTGTGTGACATGTTGCACCTGGGGCTATTAGTGCCAGCTGCACTAATTTATTGCTGTCAAACTATCCTACAGCTAAGTAACAACACAGCATTTCCTGTGGCCCAGAATTTCCTGTGGCACTACTTAAGCTAGGGGTCTCTACTTCAAGGTCTCTCACCGACAGCAGCAAGGTGCTGGGATTAATTATGGGCTCACCTGAACGGTCCACTGAGGGAACATCTGCTTTCAAGCATGTTCATATTGTTACTGAGTTCCTTGCTGGCCGTTCCAGAGCCCCCCACCCCCCTCAGTTTTACACTACACTGGGCCTCTCCACTGAGTGCTCACAGTATGGCAGCTGGCTTCCATGGGAGAGAGAGAAAGAGTGGGAAAACAAGAGAGGGAAAACAAAGGAGAAAAGCCAATCTTCTTACATCATGACTGATAGCCTTTCATTGTTTCAAGTCTGTGCAGTACAATCAAGTCATGAGCCCCACATATGCTGAAGGAACCTGTTAAACAAGAGCATGAGCACAAGGAGGCAAGGCTTATCAGAAGCAACCCAGAAGCTGCCTACTGCTGTGTGTTGTTGAATGAAACTGCTCACCTTTCACCAGTTTCACACTCACAGGTTCAGCCCGCTCCACATCGTAAATGTGTCATGTCACTGCTCCGTGAACAGCACGCACAACTGTTTCCACACTTCTGCTTGCTTTGCATAAGTTACGGTAAGCAATCCCGAGATGCTTACCATGCATTCCATGGGAACACTCCACTGCTCTACATGCTATTGGAACGAGCACAGATTTGAGTATCCACAAAGGATCCTCATGAAGAATATCAAGGAACAACTAACTGTATATTGCCACGCACCTAATGGTTGTACCCTGGATTCCCTGGGCTCTGGGAGATCTTAGGCGTTCTCAGGGCTTGGAGCCAAATGCTAGGTATCGTGGACATTGCTGGGAAGAAGATCTACAGTCTCCACTGGATTGCTAAATAATCTCAAGACTCCAGAAAGATAACAAACTGCTCTCAAAGGTTCTAGATGGTATCTCAGGACCAATAGAGGAAATAGTCAAATGAGTAACAGGTGGATGATGGCAGGCCTGTACTGGCCTGTTCCAAATCTATCCTGTCCAGCAGAGAGTGAAGCAGAGGTCTGGGGAGAGGAACTGAGAAGGTAGTGTGACAGGCCCAGGGTCCGAGGTATCTTGAAGGGTTTGGAGGTGGAGTTGTTCTGTTTTCATCATTGTAAGTAAGGTCTCTGTGGAGACCATTGTGAAGAGCAGTATGATTAGTATCAATGGTCACACTGAAAACATGAATCTTTTTCAGCAAATGTACAAATATTGTACCAATACTGTATCCTGACAGGTAAACACCATTCTCAATTCCTTCCTTTTATCTGTAGAGTTTTGTTTGTTTGATGTTTGGGGGGGGTTGTTTTTGTTTTCTTTTCTGCATGCCTCTAATCCCAACACTCAAGGAAACTGAGGCAGAAGAATTCCAAGTTCCAGGTTAGCCTGTGATGTGTTTATAAAAAGATAAAGAGATATATATGTTTTATGAAGGTGTGGGGTAGGGAGGTGAGGAAGGTGTGGGGGAAGGGTGTGCCTCAGCGGGCCCATGCCTCGGGGGCCCTAGGTATCCCTTCCCCCTGAAGGACCAGACACAAGACAATATAGTATAGAAATAGAGTTTAGTTATTTAGTGCATGGGGAGGGCAGTTAAGAGGGTAGTAGAGGCAGAGAAAAGGAGAGAGTAGAGAAGTGGAGAGGCCGGCCATGAACACGTGGAGAGAGAGGGGGGAAAGGGGAGAGGTGAGAGAAGCAAGAGAGAGGCAAGAGATAAGAGAGAGGAGGGGCAAGCAGCCCCTTTTATAGTGAGCCAGGCCCACCTGACTGTGGGGAGGAGCATACCTGACTGTTGCCAGGTAACTGTGGGGTAGAGTTTAGACAGAATGCTAACTGCCTAGACTCCTCAGCCAGACCCTGTCTCAAAAAGAAAGACAACCATGCTTATAGAGGGAACCCAGGCTTGGCACTGCCTGGAGGGCCAGGCACCAAAGAGAGAACCAAACATGACTGGTGAAAAAACATCAGTGAAATGATTCCTAATTCTGCTATATTCATTGATAGGAACCTAGCATAGTCATCATCAGAGAGGCTTCATCCAGCAACTGATAGAAGTTGCAAAGACCCAGAGCAAAACATTAGGCTGAGCTGAGGGAATCCGTCAGAAGAGGGGGAGGAAGGATTGTAGGAGCCAGAGGGGTCAAGGACACAACAAGAAACCCACAGAATCAACTACCCAGGTTCATAGGGGCTCAGAGACTGAACCGACAATCAGGGAATCTGCATGGGTTGACCTAGGTCCTCTACATATACATTATGGTTATATAGCTCAGTCTTGTTGTTGGACTCCTAACAGCCTGTCTCTGACTCTTTTTCTTGCTTTTGGGACCCTTTTCCTCCTACGAGGTTGCCTCATCCAGCCTTGATATGAGGTATGTGCATAGTCTTATTGTACCTTGTTATGCCATGTGTGATTGGTATCCCTGGGACGCCTGCTCTCTTCTGAAGGGAAATGGACAAGGAGTGGGTCTGGAGAACAGGGGAGGTGGTGGGAAGGGATGGGGAAATGAGGAGGAAGGGGAAACTGGTCAGGGTGTAATATATATAAGAAAAAAATTAATCAATTAATTAATTTAAAAAAAAACAAAAAACAAAAACAAACATGTTTTCCTTTTCATTCCAGAATTTTTCCACTTACCTATTATGATATACAAGAATATTGGTTAAAGCCCTGGAGATCAGAGGCTGAGGGATGAGTCTCTCTTCTGACTACATACAGTCATGGCCATTAGCGAGGAGTCACTTCTCTCTTTCCTGTCAAGGCTCCAAATAGAAGCTCAGGCTTATACACAGATGCCTAGAGGCAACACTTGCTTACTTAACCTCCTGTTCCAACTCTCTCTATAGAAACCTGTGGTAGACACTTGAAGCCAATTGCTGGAGAGGACAGACTGAGCCAACAATTCATTCTCTCTCTTTTACTCCAGAGAGAGAGAGAGAGAGAGAGAGAGAGAGAGAGGTTATGAAATAAATATGGAAAATATATATGGACTGTGCATATAAAATGTATGTGAGATATATATATATATCACCTTGGAACCTTGGAAATGAAAGGAAAGAGGGCTGGGGATGTAGCTCAGTTGTAGGGTAATTGTCTTCTGTGTTCAAGGCCCTATCGTCTAGTACTAGCACAGAGAGACAGAGAGAGTTCAATTTGATTTCCTTATAGGTGTGCTTATGACAAATGTTCTGAAAAACAGAACTAGGGTAGAGACTTTACACATAGAGTGCTTTCAACAAGATATACCAGGGTGTCTAGATGACATCTAGCAAACAGCCTGGGATGTATGGGTTTCCACAGCATGCCTCCAGTACGTCATCATACAACCTTTGTGATTACCAGAATGGAGCACAGACATGTCTCATGATGGAAACAGCTTTTTGTAGCAGTCATTCCCACTGGCATCTCACAAAGATGTCACTTTTAAGTACTAACAGATGCATCCTATAGTGGCAAGAAAGAACCTAAGGAACTGCACAGTAGTCCCTGGTTCTTCCTGTTCACTTTTGCTTAACCAGGATAGTAGGCTTAAAATTATTAAAGGTAAGATCCTTGGATGACACCATGCTGGAGTTACAGACTATGAGATACACAGACACTAAAACAGGGTCACAGTGACTTCAAGCCAAAGCCTACACTGTAGTAGTGAATTGCTAATCTGCTTGGAGCTCCCAGTGGGTAGACATGGTTCTATCCACCCACCAGAGGTCTCTGGATTCTCAAATGAAAAGACACACACCCACATGCACAGGCACATGCATCTATGCACGCACACGCATATTTTAATATGCCTAACTAGCTCAATGGCTGGGCACTTCCAAACCTCCCCACGGCTAGTACACACTCCCCTCCAGTATTCTTGAGTTAACATTTCTAAATCTATATTTTATTTTTGCTGCCCTCTTTCCTTCTGGAAACCTTCCCATGGGGATCCTTTCCCTTTGCACCTACATTGCTGGATGATTTCTCTCCTGAAGCCCTTAAATCTGATCTCCATGCTTCTGCGTCATGGTGATTCTGGTCATTCTCTCCTCTGCAGTTGCTTGCCCGGGAATCCTAAAAATTTCACCTCTTTCACCTTGCCCAGCCATTGGCCATTGGTTCTTTATTGATAAATCAAAAACCAGTTGGGGACAGGGACCATCAGCATCTGAACATGCAGATACCTGTGTGATTTGGGGAGCCAAATTAAGACAAAGCATTAGAACCAATCCCCAAGACTACACATGTTTTCTACTCTCCCAGGTCCTCACACTGGACCTGACTCATGGCTACATGCTATGAAAATACTCCTGGAATCAATGCTGCCTGTCACATCCTGGGACTTCACTTACTGGTCCCTGAATCCTCCAGAAGCATCAAAAACTGTACTTCAGGTAGGAAGATAGGAAGACACTGAGAGATAGAGTCCTACCACATGATGTGTCTTTCTCAGACCCATTTTGAAGCTCCTAAGCTACTACTCAGATGCTCCTGGGCATGGGGAACCCCATGATCAATACTGAATGCTCCCTGGAAGCAGTTGCATTCCCTCAATGGATGTATTCTTTGCCTCTGTTATCAATAATTCATGAATCGAAAGGACTGACCTTAGTGACTAAAGCCTTTAAAACCTACCAAGAATAACTTGAACTTGTGTGGAAACAAGCCATTTTGAAAGCCTATGAAGCTCCAGGGAAACATATTTCACAATGATCCCTCCCCTCCCCTGTTGAGGGACAAGGAAGCCCCCACATGGTATTCCTTCCCCCAGCTCAACTTCATAACCAACTGCAGAGGTTTCTATAGAGTTACAAGTGGTAAAGAAATGAGGCAGTCCTTGGTGGCCTGTTTTCTAAGATCTGCATATCATTTGAAAGTAAATGTAGCAGAAAAAGGGTCCAGAAAAAGGTAAAATTCAACATTTATTATGAAATAATTTTCCACAGCATTATAATAATCCATTACCCCCAGAATAAAGCTGATAAAATCATATTATCATTTTACAGCAACATCTGTTCTGATATTTTCCAAGGCAAACAAAAGCATCAAGTTTAACTGTATTTCCTTAGATGTTCTATGCTATTTTGCATGCATGCACACATAGGAGGGTGTGTGTGTGTGTGTGTGTGTGTGTGTGTGTGTGTGTGTGTGAGAGAGAGAGAGAGAGGCATAAAGCCAGTTATCCAAAGAAGAAAATGCCCAGTGCTAAAAAGGTTCCACTTTAGTCAGGGCCCATGTGTCATCTTATGCATATTTTAATAGAAGAACTGCCTCAAAATTGAATTACTGCCTGACGATTTGGTTCACAAGAGGGCACTGAAAACAGACCTTGTCTGATCATATTGTGTATGTTTTACAAGGCATGTCATAGCACACTTTTAAATCTCATGGATTTTATGCTGGGGCAGGAGAGGCCTGAGGCTGTGAGTTCTGAGGTTAGAAAACATAGAAATGGTGAAATAAAATGTTGTCTCTATAGCCATAGAGATGAGCCATAACCCTCTCAATCTACAAAGAGATAATAGAAAAAAAGAAAGTGCAAGAGAGGAAGAATGTGTATGCATCTTGAACTAGGGAGCTGGTGCCATGTATAAAATACTTATTGTGTAAATATGGGGACCTGAGTATGAACCCCAAGAACCCACATAAATCCT
The DNA here is from genome assembly GCA_019843965.1 of Rhynchomys soricoides. NCBI lineage: Eukaryota > Metazoa > Chordata > Mammalia > Rodentia > Muridae > Rhynchomys > Rhynchomys soricoides. The sequence continues at coordinate 7,173,482 of JADRCH010000125.1, forward strand.
GCACAGTAACACGCAATCCCAACAGTCGTATATTGACATAGGAGAAAGAGACAAGAAGAGTCCCAGAAGCTGGCAGGCCAGCTAACCTGGCATAAGCAGCAGCAAACAACAAAAAATCATGTCTCAAGCAATGTAGAAGGTTAAAACCAACACCGGAAGTTGTCCTCTGACTTAGCACCATCCACCTCCAGCTGCGGTCATCTAAAATGCCTCTAGACATTGCCAAGCAATCCTCTGCCTCAAGGAGAAGTGCACGACCCCCAACCCCATCTACATTGAGTGTCATTTTGGCTATAAAGGAGGGAAAATATATCATTTTCAGAAAAATAAAATAAAAGTGGAGATCATCTTAGTAAGCATACAAAGCCAGGCTCTGAGAGACAAAAATATCACACACAAGTTTTATATATAGATTCTAGATGTTTTTTAAAGTTAGGCATGGTGGTGTACACCTGCAATACTAGTACTTGGGAGGTGAAGGCCAAATATTCAGGGCCTCAAGGTCATACAGTAAGTTCAAGATGAACCTGGGCTACATTAGACTCTGTCTCAGAAAAGAAAAAGGACATGAAGGTAAAGGGGACCAATAGGAGAAGGATGCAACCCAGGTAAAAGAGGGATGAATGTGATCAGCGTGCAATACAGCATGTGTGTTAATTACTTTTCTCATCTCTGTAATAACACCTGACAGAAGCAACTTTGGGAACAAAGGACTTACTTGGGCTCATGGCTTGAAGAGATAGGCATAGTGGCAGAAGGGTCCATCACAGGAGCATGCAGCAGCTGCTTGCCTCATGGCTTTGACTAGGAAGCAGAAAGACTGGGGTCAGAAGGGGTCTGGACTATAGCATTTAAGGCAAACACCTCAGTGACCCACTTCCTGCATCCTAAAAGCTCTAGAGTCTCCCAAAATAGTGCCATCATTTAGGGAGCAACTGCTCAAATACATGACATTTTTACATCCAGTCCACATGCATGACAACATCATGCTGAATGCTGCTGCTTTGTGTAGAATAACAAGAGTAACTTAAAATTTTGAAATCTACTTAAAACTGGAGGACAGGAGGACTATTGATATAGGCCTTCCAGACATGAATGGTGGGTTTTGTTTTGTTTTGTTTTGTTTTCTACTTAAAAGCCACAAAAAGCTTCAGGCATTTTGTTACAACAGCTGAAACAAACTGAAACAACATCCATTTTCTCTTCCGTCCTTTCAATCCTTTGAAGAATAATCATTGTGGCCTGGATACTTGCTTGGCAGGGACTAGATTTGAGGGGAACATGCAGGCATTTGGGATCCCCCAAAGGCTCTTAAGACGGTGAGAACCCAGTGCTCTTCTGGAAGAAGCAGTAGACACCTGAGGCAAGGCAGAGGTGAATCAGGACAACTCTCCATGGGAACTACTGGGGAATAAGGCCAGCCAACACGGGTAGGGAAACCGAAAATGGAGGACAGGGCAATGACCATGAAAATGTACCCAAAGCCAGAACTGCCAGTGTGCCTGCTGCAGCAAGATAAAAGACTGGACTGGAGAAGAAAGTCATCACAGTGAGTTCTTCCCTGGACGAGCTACTGAGGAAGTCACGCTGCTTCTCAGCACCACAGCTTGTGTTGTTCAAAGACTGCACAGCACTCGAAATAACAAATGAAAGATTCCTTATTAAATCAAATCCTCGTGTTAAAAAAAAAACCCCAGAGGGCAGCTGTCAATATTTTTCTGCTCGTGCTTAATTAATCTAATTTTCTGCAATAAATGTCAATTGAAGATAATTATTGGTAAATTAGTACAATATTCAATTGAAGCACTTCTCATGGCTGTTTGCCGATTTTGGGGGGGAAGGGGTATGCATGGAAAACACAAGACTTGGGCGGAGCCTGAGCCCTGAGATAGAATTCATTCCTCACTGAGAACTCCAAAGGTTTGGTCCCCATAGTGGACTAACAGACCACTCAAAAGCATATAGGGAATTGGGAAATGTTAGAAATATTTGCCTGGAATAAAATGGAGCAGATTCTGCTTCTTTCCTCTCATGTAGTCTTCATGACCTTAGCTGAGCCATTTGAATCTATATGATATGGGACAGGACAGGAAGGGAAGCAGAAGACGCCTGATCACACAGCCACAAGGTCATGATGTGTAGCACCAAAGGGAATGCTGTGGGTCTTCCCCTATTGTCAAGCAACCCCTCCCTCTGAGAACTCCTCTGTTCCCTGCCAGCAAACCCCCTTCCACTTAGGTAGGCCAACCTTCTCATGATGCCAGCAACTAAAAATTTTGACCAAGATGTAAATAACTGGAGGGAAGAGAGAAGCTCTATATTAATCAAGTTTCCTACTCAGGTTTGGCTCTCTGTGAAAGGCAAGAGGAACTTGCTTTTAGAAATATGACGGTAGCAGCCACAAGCCATTTAGTTTTGATAAATGTAGAGACTGTGGCTTGGAGGGCACCTGTCTCCAACTAAAATGGGAACAGAAAGAATTATGACCAGGGAGAAAAGGGAAAGGGCAGTCAATCCATTTACCAGAACTCGTGAAATGAAGTCATTAGCCAACAAACAAACAAAGGGCAGAAACATTGTTCAGTCTGCTATCATAACTTGAGGCCCCTACTTAAAAGAATTATTAGAATGAATGACAAATATCCCAGGCTGGTTGTGAATCAAGGCAGTTTTGCTTCTTGAATTGTCTGCCTGGCTCCTTGTTATGCTCCCAGGGAACCCTCCTCTGCAAGCTGCCCTCTGCAAAGGCTCTGGATCGACTGCCAGTACATGTTTAGGTACTCGGTAAACATTTATTGAAAGAATGGACAAATCGTTGCCTTGGTTCTGTACTCCTTATTGTGGAAAGGAAAAGTAACATAGTCTCTAGAAAATGGCCATGCTTTTAGCCACTTGAATATATAACCTCATTTAAGGTGTTCATTCAAGCATTTCATATGCTTGTATATTTGTTCATAGATGCCAAACTCCAAGATGGCTGCCAATGATGTTTGGATCTTAAAATTTATGCCACCATATAATACCTTCTTATCCTAAAGAATAATTAATAGGTCTGTCCAATGTAATCAATAATAATTCAGAAATGATAAAGGATCACTTCTAAGCCTACATCACAAAAGATACTATAGCCACCTTACTCTCCTAGATAGTTGGAGAAGAGCTAAACTGTCACATAAGAAAATTCTAGAAGCTTTCCACAAGATCCACACAGTGAAGAACTAAGGTTTGTTTGTTTTGCCAGGAGCCAGCATGAATGTATCATACAAGTGGACAAACCATTTTGGACTCCTCCAGTTCCAAACAAATCTTCAGAAGTCTGAAGCCTCATAAGCAACCACTACACAGAACCAATCACCCAACAGAAACTATACCCTAAGCGTAGAGGAGAGAGGAGAGAACTCTCTACCAATTCTGTGTTCAGAACAGAAATTGAAAGCCTAAGAATCTGACCTCTCATACAATGAGGTTTGGCCCACCTCCTCTCTAACCAGTCATCTGTACACCATTATCCTGGGACACACTACAAAGGCTGGACCAATCCCAGACCTGGAAACAAATAATTGGTTCTAAAGTGAAAAAGATCTCTTGGTATACACAGAGGAGACAAAAAATTCTACATACACATACTAAGATAAACAAATACCATATTCTTTAGGTACATTTTTTTTGGTTTGGTTTGGTTTGGTTTGGTTTTTCAAAACAGAATTTCTCTGTGTAGCCCTAGCTGTCCTGGGCTTTGTAGACCAGGCTAGCCTTGAACTCACAGAAATCCACCTGCTTCTCCTTCCCAAGTGCTGAGACTAAAGGTGTGCACCAGTCCTAGGTACATACTCTTATGTATTCATATCCCATAAACAAAAGGTGGCAGGCAAGATTTTACTTCTGCAATAGCCCACAGTGCTAAGAGTCCTTTGTCACCCATAGCTCTAGCTAGGTGAAGTTCATGTTGGAAGATTTCTACACTGGTATAATCAAGATTGAATTTTGTTCTCCTTGATGAAATGATATAGATAGTAGAGAAGAAAACTTTAGTTAAAATATGTAAACAAAAGCAAGGCATGATAGTAAAGCTTCAAGGTTCCCTTAGTCAGTCATTTCCCGAATTTTACAGACCACAGTGAGATCTCTTTACATACTATATGAGCTGTCCTGTGTCACCATTAGTAACTTCCAGCACTAGATAATGAAAGACACCCTATCTTCCAAAGTGACTCTTGGGTCACTCTCTGCACACAGCAGCCAGTGAGCATGCTATTGGGACATCTGAGCAACACTCTAGAGAGACTGCAAAGATGAAGAACAAAGGGTTTCCACTAATGGCAAGACCAAATTAGACAGCCAGGTGAGTATGTTCTCTTGGATAGAATCATCCAACCCCAGTGAAACCTTTAGATGAGTATAGCCCACCCAACATTTTAATTACAACTTTGTTTCTGATTGTATGGCTCCAAACCTGACTCACAGAGCTAAACTGCTCCTGGACTCCTGACCCACAAGCACTGTGAGGGATCATAAATACATATTTAGTCTTTTGAAGCCTCTGGGTTTGGAGGTAATTTTTTTCCCAAAATGATAGGTAACTGATCAGCAACATGGTGTTACCAAGTGGTCTGTTAACAAAACTTCCCAGAAATACAGAGCTATTGCAATCCCAAACCATCAACACAGCAGATGTCTACACTGAGTCTGTATAGAAATAGGCCCATTGACATCCAGACTAGGATGAAGGAGGGATTTGAGGGGGCTCCACCCCTAAGCACTGAACTACTTCCTACAAATAGATTTATGGTACAGGAGGGCATTGGCTTCAGTAAATGAGTATGCATCAGATTCTTGGAACCAGTGTGGGTTTCCTGATAGGATGAAAGGCAAAGGACTGGGCGGAGATGACAGGAGTAGCTAAAGGGCATTGGCAATCTTCTTGCCAGAAAACAAGAAAACAGTTCTTTCAACTAGGACTCCTAGCTTCCCATCTGGAAAAGTCGACCATTGTAAAAATGAAGTCCTTTGATTGTCCAGATACACTTGATTCCCTCCTGCTTGGTTCTGCCCCAACTCAATGAACAAAGGTGCACACCAGTATCCAGGATGGAAGCTAAGTCTTGTGAAAGCCTGATTGGTCCCTAGTCCTAATAAAAGTGGGTTATGTGTGTGAAGAGAACACACCCAGCAGTAAAGCATGTGTTTGGCAGGACCCAAATGTATTTGGTAAAGATCACTCCCTTCATTGTGAAACTATCAGTTCTTTGAACAACCAACTTGGCCAACATTTGCTTTCAATGTGTACTTTTTGTGGGTGTGAGCAGAAACAGGAAAAAAAGAGGAGATGACAGTATTTGCTTCCAACAGTGCAAGAAATCAGTTCCCACGAAGCACTGATTGGTCAGCTGGATAGGAGAGAGTGAACAAGCGCTAATGACTGAGCAGAGGTAGAGTGGCAAACTGGATCCAACATATGACATTGTATTTCATCCTTTGGGAAGCATGAAAGGAGAATCCCCATCATACCAACACATCATGAGGTCTTCCATTGAGAGGGGTACATTGAGTGGTACCTGTTCTTGTGGAGGAATGCCAAACAGCCTGATATGATAGAAAGTCCAGGAATAGAAGAGTGTTATTGCAGGTGACTCCTCTTCTTTGTACTTATTGTAAAAGAACAGTGATCATTCTACAGCAAATATTAGGTTCTGTTTACTGATTCTTAGCTCTATAATTAGCAGCAAGATCGCAGGGTTCGGTATATTTCCATAGTCTTGAGCTGAAATAATGTTAAATAACTACATCCCAAAACTATCGAAAAGCCAAGCTGAATGCCAGGACACAATGGCAGACACATGAATCCCAGTGGTCAGGGCACTGAAGCAAACACATATGAGTCTGAAGACATCCTGGGCTACATAGTAAGTCTACATTTAAAAATAAACAACAAAGCTGGTATTCGCTCCTAGGTCCCTGGTCCCAAAACCTACACTCCTAAATAATAACTATAACAGCTGAAAAGATGAAAGCAAATGAAGTCATATTATCCAGCAGAGAGCAATCTAAAGAGTTCCAGAATTGTATGCACACATTTACAATATATAGACAAGAGGAGAAAATATAACCAAAATATTAACAGATGTGTAAAAACTAAAGATAAACAAAGGGGACTAATTAGTATTAAGCAAAGACAGCTCACTGTCCATCTTAATTAGGGATTACTCTTGCTATGATAAAACATCATGACCAAAGCAACTTGGGGAGAAAAGGATTCGCTCCGCTTACACTTCCACATCATAGTTCATCACCAAAGGAAAGCAGGGCAGGAACTCAAGCAGGTCAGGAACCTGGAGGCAGGAGCTGATGCAGAGGCCATGGAGAGGTGCTGCGTACTGGCTTGCTCCTTGTGGCTTTCTCAGCCTGCTTTCTTATAGAACCCAGGGACACCAGCCCAGGGACAGCATAACCCACATGGGGCTGGGTCCTTCTAGAAAATGGGCTTTACAGGCTTACCTAGCCCAATCTCATAGAAGCATTTTGTCAATTGATGCTTCCTCTTCTCTGATGACTCTAGCTTGTGTCAAGTTGACATAAAACTAGCCAGGACACTGTCATGTTCAGTAGGCCCTGTTTCTCCATATGCTGAGATTTTGTCACTTTTCCTGGTCTATGAAATAGACACACACACAGATGAGAGTCGGGTGGATCATACACTTTCTATAAAGATAGAACTACTGGTTGGGAATGTATCTCAGCTGGTAAAGTGATCACCTAGTGTGCACAAAGTCTCCAAACCACTTAAGCCCACTATGGTGATGCATGCCTATAATCCCAGCACTAGGGAGTTAGAAGCAGGAAGATCATCATCCTCCTCAAGAAGTTCAGTATCATCCTCAGGCATATAGTTGAGGCCAGCCTGGGCTATATGAGACCTTATCAAACACATATCACACACACACATAGACAAATTGACAGTTTCTCTGAGTAACATTTTTTATCCAACTACAGGACTAAGTTAAGCCAACAAGTTATTGTTTTCATTGACCCTATTCAAGAGACTGACATATTCTTTTTATTCTTATTATTTAGGTCAGGGTGAGCTTATGCAACCATTTTAAGCATCATTTTTGTGACCCAATGTGCTTGCAGAGTAGGAGAACTGGACAAGAAACACATGGAGCCAGTATGATGGGTCTACCATGCTGAGCTTCCCTCCAGGAAGTGTATCATCAAAGCATAACCTGGACTCTCCCAAAAGCAGCTGACTCAGTTCCCAAACTCTTCAAAGACAGGAAAGAAGCAAAATTTCTGCCTTTCACTCAAGTGCTGGAAGTGAACTTCTCAGTCTACCTACCATACAGAATTTCACAGTTAATCCCAGCAGAGTGCTAAAACATTAAGCTGAGTGTCGGGGTCCTGGAGATGCCTCACAAAACCACATGAACACAACTTCAGTCAGACAGAGATAGTTTATTGAGCATATACCCCAGGACTGATTGATCAGGGCCACAACCAATGAGAACAGGGTAAATGCACAACAAAGACATGTTCCTAAGGAAATCCCCTATCCCTAAGTCCTGATTGGTGGAATAACTTGGCACAGATATTTGTGGATTCTAGGCTTAAAAGCCCTGTAGGATCTTATCTGAACATCACAGCTCAGTTCCCAAATCTTGAAAATATCATCCTGAGCGAGGTAACCCAGTCCCAAAAGGACATTCATAGTATGTATTCACTTATAAGTAGATATTAGCCATAAAATACAGGATACGTTCCACAGACTCAAGGAAGCTGGACAGAACAAAGGGCACAAGCAAGGATGCTTGAGTCTCACTTGAAAGGGGGAATGGAATGATCATGGAAGGCAGATGGAGGGAGGGAACTTTGTGGGAGACAGGATAGAGAAGGGAGTGGGAATAGGCAGGAGGGATGGCCAGATGCCCATGAGAATGAATGGAAATCTGTAACTGATGAGTGGTAGGAGGCATCTCCAGGAAGAGATGGAGCCCTGGGACAGGGGAGGCACCCAAGAATCAATGGGTGTGTCCTTATTTGTGACTCACAGCACTGGAGATATGGAGCCTAGGGAGGCTGCCTCCCGTGGACAGGCAGGAACTCTGGTGCAGAGATAAGGACACCAACCTACCCACAAAACTTTTGACCCAGAACTTATCCTGTCTACGAGAAATTCAGGGATTGGGGATGGAGCAGAGACTGAGGGAATAGCCAACCAATAATTGGCCCAACTTGAGACCCATTCCATAGATAAGCACCAATCCCTGACACTATTAATGATACTCTGTTATGCTTGCAGACAGGAGCATGTTGTCCTCTGAGAGGCTCCACCCAGCAGCTGCTCAGACTGATACAGACACCCACAGCCAAACAGTGGATGGAGATTGAGGACTCTTATGAAGAATAGGAAGGATTTTAGCCTTAAAGGAAATAGGAACTCCTCAGGAAGACCAACAGAGTCAACTAACCTGGACCCTTGGGGCTCTCAGAGGCTGAACCACCAACCAAAGAACATGCACGGGCTGGACCTAGACCTCCCCGCTCATATGTAGCAGATGTGCAGCTTGACCTTCATGTGGGTCCCAAACAACTGGAGCCAGGGATCCAAAAGCTGTTGCCTGTATGTGGGATATGTTCTTCCAGCTGGGCTGCCTTGCCCAGTGAGAGAAGAAGCACCTAACCTTGCAGAGACTTGAAGTGCCATGGTGGGGAATACCCATGGGGAGCTCCACCTGCTCAGAGGAGAAGGAGAGGAGGGAAGAATTGTGGGAGGGAGTGACGGGGGCAGTGAGTGGAATGTAAAGCCAGTAAGTAAAAAGTAAATAAATAAAAAATTAGTTAAATATAAAATAATAATAATGGCTACCTGGTCTGGCCACAGTGGGAGAAGATGCACCTAATCTGACAAAGACTTGATGTGTCAGGGTAGGGAAATACCCAAGGGGGCCCCATTCTCAGAGGAGAAGGGGAAGGGCTTAGGGGGAGGGAGGGAAAAGGAGGAGGAACAGCATTTGGGATGTAAATAAATAAATAAGAAAGGGAAAGAGGGAGAGAGAGAGAAGAAGAAGAAGAAGAAGAAGAAGAAGAAGAAGAAGAAGAAGAAGAAGAAGAAGAAGAAGAAGAAGAAGAAGAAGAACAAGAAGAACAAGAACAAGAACAAGAACAAGAACAAGAACAAGAACAAGAAGAACAAGAAGAACAACAAGAAGAAGAAGAAGAAGAAGAAGAAGAAGAAGAAGAAGAAGAAGAAGAAGAAGAAGAAGAACAAGAACAAGAAGAACAAGAAGAACAAGAACAAGAACAAGAACAACAAGAACAAGAAGAAGAAGAAGAACAAGAAGAAGAAGAAGAAAGGAAAGGTATGACACAGCAGCATCCCTTCACCATTGCAGGATATGCTGTGGCCCCATCTCTGTAAACACCCTCTTTCCTCTTTCTGCTCAGACCCAAGGGCTAAATTTGTACATTCACATTGGTCTCTCAGGACATGACAGAAAATCTACCTGCTCAATAGCCTGGGGAAGTGGAGCTGCAACTGGCAGATGGCTGAGGCAATGGTGGGATGAGAGAGACATTCTGAGGGCTTGGAAACTCAAGCGTGCTCCCCCCTCACTGTGCTGCTGGGCAGCCCGCCAAGGGAACCAGCTGCCTCACCAAGCTGCTTCAGGAACAAGCTGAATGGGCTTCTTGGAATGGATGCAGCTGAGCTATGACGTGTTTGTACATGAGCTGCAGGTGGAATCTGTTCCAAGGTTGACACTGGGAAGGTTTGACCAAGATGGCCCTGAAAGGGAAAAGCAAAATCTATGGTTAAGGCGTTAAGATCTTTCTAGCACAGGTCAGGCAGATTTATTATGATCCTTGATGTAAGAAAGTGAAGATTTACCTTGCCAGCCACACCCAATTGCCTGCCAAGCATGGAAGTTAGTGTAAGCACCTGCTGTGTGTGGGTCTCTGGGCAGTGTTTACAGACAACCTAAAGGGATAGATGAATGTCTATTTAGTGAAATCTCCCAGCAAGCAGAGCTTGTCCCATCCATTCACAGGCTGTTTATCATCCCTCTCTCTACCTCAGTCTCCTCACCATAGAAACACTGCCTTTGAGCTGAAAAGATGCCTCAGTGGGTAAGTTGATTGCACAGGTATGAGAAGCCAAGGTCAGGTCTCCAGAGCCCATATAAAACCTGGCCAGGTGTAGCAGCTACCTGTAATCCCGGTGCTCTGAAGGCAAAGACTGAAGATCTGAGGGATACGCTGGTTACCTAGACCAGCTGGGATTGATGAGCTCTGGATTTAGGGAGAGATCCTGCCTCAATAAATGAAGTGGAATGATGAAGAATAATACTTGTGGATTTCAGGCCTTCACACATGTGCACACAGGCATTTACACAGTGCATTTATACAATGTAAACATACATACACAAACACACACGAAAATAAAGAGTATCTTCACCTGGAGTGGGGAAATCCAAAACCACTGATTTGTGGGGCATGCTGACAGGTCTGACTTAGAAGGCCTTGAAGCTGAGGTCTCACTTGATGGAATCAGGAGGGTAGGCTGAGCAGTGACCACGGATGAGCTACTCTGCTTACTCTCGGGCTGAATCATTCCTTTCTGCTTCAGGCTCTCTGCTAGACATGCTCTCTAGATTAAGGTTTCTTATGACAGGCTGCTTTATAAAGTATAATTAATGTCATTAATGTATCTATCAGCTTGGAGTGAGCTCCTAAGACATAATTAGACAACTGTCATTAAGCCTATGGAACAGAAAGCCCTGAGAACAGTCAGCAATGGGAGGCTGTGTTTTCCCTTATGGCTTCCACCTGAGGTAGCTGTGGGATGGGGTAGAGAACAGGCACTCAAGAGTCAGTGCCACCCTCTAGCCAGTGTTTCCAAGACAGGATGTGATGAGACCTTGTGATGGCTTTCTGTACAGGAGAGAGACCCTCTACTGGCTCACAATAGCTGACTCTTCAGTGTTATTGAGAACTGATTGATGACTTGGTATTGGCCACAGTGAGAGTAATTACAACACAGGAATCAATAAGTGCTACCAACGGGGGCTTTGAAGGAAATGAACAGGAGCCTGTTTGTCAGCATGCCGCTGGTTCTTACCAAAGGAAGGTCTAGGGACATAAGGGTTTACAGGCTATTCCAGTACCTGGAGGCTTTAGGCAGCTCTCAGGTGGTTATCTGAGTCATTATTTTTTTATGCAATAACTACCTTCCCCTCATCTTCCAGGATCAGTCAACCAAATCTGAGCTCCTTCTCCCAAATAGGTCTACATGGTACCCCCAACCTCCTCGCCAGCACTCTTTCCTCATGGCTATGCCAGACCAAGAATGTTCCCAGTCTGGAATTTGGCATACTTTATCTTTGTTCTAGAATGTTCTTTCTCTGCTCCATTAAGAGTGGCTGGGAGAAACCCATGGTGCTGGCCACATTTGTGGCAGAGGAGGGTCTTGTTGGCCATCAGTGGGAGGAGAGGCCCTTGGGCCTGAGGGTGTTAGATGCCCCAGTGTAGGGGAATGCCAGGGAGGGAAGATGGGAGTGGGTAGGTGGGGGAGCACCCTCATAGAGGAAGGGGAGGGGGAATGGGAAAGGGGTTTCCAAAGGGGAGACCAGGAAAGGGGAAAACATTTGAAATGTAAATAAAGTATCAAAAAAGTCAAAAAAAAGAATATTAAATTTACAGAGGAAATGATCATATTGACACATTTACTCTGCTCTGTAAATTTCTACAGTTTGTCCCAAACTGATGGCTCTAATGGCAGAAGACAAGACTGTGCAATCTTTACCTACAAGCATAGGAAGGATAAAAGGATTAATTCTCCAGGGTCATTACTGGTTGCTACAGAGTTTTATTGACATCAAAGACAGTATCTTTATAACTAAGAGGAGAGTCTTCTGATGTGTGAGAAATTCTTTAAAATCATGTACACAAAGTAATATTTTACAGTATATATGTGTGTGTGTATAAGTGTGTAAATATTATATATTATAATATATTATAATTAGTTATGGTATATTATATGTATGTACATATATATGTATATATATATATATATATATATATTACTAGTATGAAAAGGTTTAACTCAAAAATTAGCAACCTGTAGGTGCTTACGTAAAAATTAACTAAAAAAGGGTTTTTTGACTATCAAAGCTAATGGTTCTTCTATGAAAGTTACTATTAGTTTTATGCCTGCCACTTTTGTTTTAATTCTCCAGTGTTTTACATTTATTTGTTTCCTGATTGGTCTTTGTTCATTGTATATTAAACTGGGCTACATTAGGAGATTTTCCTACAAGTACACAATGCAGTTTAAGCTTAGTTCCCCCCCCCCATAAACTTTAACCAAATCTCCTCTTCACTCTTCTGCCTTCTGTTAGTCCCTTCGTTCAGTTGTACTTTCATTTCATGTATCCACATGTAATTTCATGTATTTCTATAAAATCTAGGATTAAAAATTAGATAAAAAAAAAAAAAAGAGTGCCTGGGATCTTCCTATCTTAAGTCGCCAATCTCAAAGTTAGTGCTTTGGAAGTCTTCCCTAAACTACACTATCTTTTGTGTGAGAGATCTGGAGAAGTAGATGAGGTGTCTCCTGCTTGCCCAGTACTACAGTGGGTGCCAGAGAAGATCCAGACAAGCTCCAGTGCCTTCTACTGTACCATCCTCCCACAACTCCCTCTTCTTATTCCCAGATAAAATCATGAGGAATCAGCTGCCATCTGATCTTCGCTCCTGCCCTGAGGCATTTATTTTTTTATAATCTCTTCATTTCCTATGGCTTCAAGAGGTCATAGGACACTCACTTTTGGCTTGCCCAAAAAGCAGAAAAGGGTTTTAGCTCTACCAGACATTCTGGGCACCAGTGAAACCACTCGGGCTCTAGCATCAGCATCAGACAAAACTAACATAGAGATCCATCATCTAATAAGGAAAAATAAAATGTTCTAAGATCATGTGGACATGCCTAGGAGGCTCTGCCAAGAGCTAAGCTATTGATACCAAGTGACACAGCAGGCCTCAAGGTGACTTCCGGTGACTTCTATCACCTAGTGGACATAATCCCCTCCTTTGAGCATAGGTGGGAACTTTGACTTTCAGTATAGGACAAAGTTGAAAGGATTTTTCTTATTAATACCTCATTTCAGCTTATTGGATTTCACCAGAAAAGAGATCATTCAGTAAGTATGGCTTAACTTACTGAATGTCCTTAAATATGGAACTATACCTTCCCTAAGTTGAGAGTTGCTTCTTGTTGTTGGGCGAAGTGAACAGTCATGCCTCAGAGCCTACTTGTCAAAGAGTTATAGTCCCAGCCTCTCTGGCCTGAGCATAGTTCCAGCCAACAGCAAGTGACATCCGGGACCTTCAGTCACACTGCAAGATATATGTTAGCCTGTCACAGAACATGAATGAATTTGGAAATGAACTCTCCCCAAAGTGAGCCTCCAGGGAGGCAACCTAACTAATGCCATGATTGCAGCCTTGAGGGATGTTAAGTATAAGATCCAGTGAGAATGTGCCTGACTCAAGAAACTATGATATAAAAATGTGTGCTCCTCTGAACCATTTAGAATGACAATTTGTGAGGTCAGTGGGTTAAAGAGCACACTGTGAAAGCCAGAAAGAAAACCTGCGTTCTATCCTCAGGACACAAGTAAAGGTGGAAGGAGAGGACCAACTCAGCAAAGTTGCCCTCTGACCTGCACATGGGCATCTAGGCACACAGTGCACACATGTTATACATCATATATATATATATAATAAAAGTTTTTTAAAGGCTACAATAATTGTCATGGAGCAATGGACAGCTAATATAGACTATGCAATCTCTTCCAGGTAAAAAATAGAAATAGTTAAGAGAAGAAATAGTAACTAATATATTAATAGACTCGCTTTGTAACATCTTATTTGTGGTAGCGTGAAGTCATCTCTGCTGCTATACCGAGAATTTTGGTTATTCCCTATACTATAAAACTTAGCCATTCATCGGTGTATGAAGAGTCTACTATGTGGCAGGCCCTATGTTGAAGACTAAAATCTCACAGATGACTGTGACAAAGCCCTTTAAGAGGTTACAAATGAGGAGGTAGATGGCACACAGCAATGTACTGTTTTTCGTTAGATTTGCTTACAGTGGCTGGCAGGGTGGGTACTGTGAACAGACCATGACCAGAGGAGGATAACAGCCTGCTCAGTCTTGTGCCAATCAACTGGGAGAGAGAGTCTGAGAGTGTGCTTATATTATACCTGGGTCCCAAAAGCTAACTGCTAAATTTTCAGAAATGTTAAAAAGCATACCATTATTAGTTGAATTATTTAAGTGAATAAGCAAAAATATATTTAAAACAAAGGTAATTCATACTCAATATCCATAAGATATTAATTATTTGTCTGCAATAGTCTCTTCCATGACCCCTGAATTTGCCATGAGTATGTTGAATGTGTAGAATGGTACCTCTCATCTCTTTCTTTCCAACATGCTACAAAGCATGTTGTCTAAGGAATGGTACCTCCCATCTCTTCCCAACTGAATGTTTAGAAAGTTGATGACAGCAGCTTGAAACCATATGCACTGTGTGTATGTCTACTGTGATAACTGAGACCCTGTAGTTCTGAGCTTGGTCCATTGCTGCCTGGTTGTCGAAACCTTTAAAGAAAGTGATAGAAAAGTGTTGATAATACAGATTAAATCTGAAAAATCTGCCATAATTATTCTAACCATTATGTTGGAAATAGAATCAAAATTTGAGGGAGCTGGGTGTAGCGATACACACCTGTAATCACATCACTTGGGAGGCAGGAATAGGAAAGTGATGCATTTGAGCCCATTGTGGATGCACAGCCAGATCCTGTCTCCTAACAATAATGTCAAGAATATTCGACAGCTGGGAGGTAAGAGCCTGCCCACTTCCACCTGTGGCAGGAGACCTCTGCCTGGGCCACCAGGCCTCCATTGCCAACCAGCTCAGGGAGAAAGCAACCCGCCCTCCCACTTGTGTGGAAAAGCCAGCAACAGGAGAACTCCAGACACAGGGACTGAGGAACAGCCAGGAAAGAGAACTGGTCTCCAAGGAACACTGACACCTGGGCCTGTAGGAAAGACAAGCCACAGTCAGAGAGAGAAAGACCAGCTAACACCAGAGATAACCAGATGGCGAAAGGCAAGGGTAAGAACACAAGGAACAGAAACCAAGACTACTTGGCTTCATCAGAACCCAGCTCTCCAACCACAGCCACCCCTGGATACCCCAACACACCAGAAAAGGAAGACTCAGACTTAAAATCACTTATCAAGAGGATGATAGAAGACTTTAAGAAAGAAATATATAACTCCCTTAAAGAAATACAAGAGAACACAGGTAAACAACTGGAAACCCTTAAAGAGGACACACAGAAATCCCTTAAAGAATTACAGGAAAACACAGTCAAACGGGCAGAATTACAGGAAAACACAATCAAACAAATAAACAAAACCATTCAGGAATTAAAAACAGAAATAGAAACAAAAAAGAAATCACAAAGGGAGACAACCCTGGAGTTAGAGAACATAGGAAAGAAATCAGGAGTCATAGATGCAAGCATCACCAACAGAATACAAGAGATGGAAGAGAGAATCTCAGGTGCGGAAGATACCATAGACAACATGGACACAACAGTCAAAGAAAATGCAAAATGCAAAAGACTCCTAACCCAAAACATCCAAGATATCCAGGATGCAATGAGAAGACAGAACCTGAGGATAATAGGTATAGAAGAGAGTGAAGATTCCCAACTGAAAGGTCCAGTAAATATCTTCAACAAAATTATACAAGAAACTTTCCCTAACCTGAAGAAAGAGATGAACATAAATATACAAGAAGCCTACAGAATGCCAAATAGACTGGACCAGAAAAGAAATTCCTCCCATTATAGTCAAAACACCAAATACACAAAACAAGGAAAGAATATTAAAAGCAGTAAGGGAAAAAGGATAAGTAACATATAAAAGCAGACCTATGAGAATTACACCAGACTTCTCACCAGAGACAATGAAAGCTAGAAGATCCTGGGCAGATCTCCAACAGACTCTAAGAGAACACAAAGGACAGCCCAGGCTGCTATACCCAGCAAAACTCTCAATAATCATAGATGGTGAAACCAAAATATTCTATGACAAATCCAAATTTGCACAGTATGTTTCCACAAACACAGCCCTACAAAGAATAATACACGGAAAACGCCAACTCAAGGAGGGAAACTACACTCAAGAAAAAGCAAGAAAGTGATCTTTCAACAAACTCAAAAGAAGATAGCCACATAAACAACATCAAAAATAACAGGAAACAACAATCACTATTCTTGAATATCTCTTAACATCAGTGGTCTCAACTCCCCAATAAAGAGACATAGACTGACAGACTGGATCCATAAACAGGACCCAGCATTTTGCTGCATCCAGGAAACGCACCTCCATGTTAAAGACAAACACTACCTCAGAGTAAAGGGCTGGAAAACAATTTTCCAGGCAAATGGCCCCAAGAAACAGGCTGGAGTAGCCATTCTAATATCGGATAAAATTGACTTTCAACCAAAAGTCATCAAAAAACATAAGGAAGGACACTTCATACTCATCAAAGGAAAAATCTACCAAGAAGAGCTCTCAATTCTGAAAATCTATGCCCCGAATGCAAGAGCTCCCACATTCATAAAAGATACTCTACTAAAGCTCAAAGCACATATTGCACCTCACACAATAATAGTGGGAGACTTCAACACCTCACTATCAACAATGGACAGATCTTAGAAACATAAACTAAACAGAGACACAGTGAAACTAACAAATGCTTAGAACCAAATGGATTTAACAGATATCTATAGAACATTTCAACCTACATCAAAAGAATATACCTTCTTCTCAGCATCTCATGGTACCTTCTCCAAAATTGATCATATAATTGGTCACAAAACAAACTTCAACAGATATAAGATGATTGAAATAATCCTATGCCTCCTATCAGATCACTACGGATTAAGATTGGTCTTCAATGGCAACAACAACAACACAAAGCCCACATACACATGGAAGCTGAACAATGCTCTGCTCAATGATAACATGGTCAAGGAAGAAATAAAGAAGGAAATTAAAGACCTCCTAGAATTTAATGAAAATGAAAGTACAAGTTACCCAAACCTATGGGACACAATGAAAGCAGAATTAAGAGGAAAACTCATAGCTCTGAATGCCTCCAAAAAGAAACTGGAGAGAGCATACACTAACAGCTTAACAGCACATCTGAAAGTTCTAGAACAAAAAGAAGCTAATACACCCAAGAGGAGTAGAAGGCAGGAAATAATTGAATTAAGGGCTGAAATCAACCAAGTGGAAACTAAAAGAACTATACAAAGAATCAACAAAACCAGGAGTTGATTCTCTGAGAAAATCAACAAGATAGATAAACCCTTAGACAGACTAACCAGAGGGAACAGAGATAGTGTGCAAATTAATAAAATTAGAGATGAAAATGGAGCTATAACAACAGACTCTGAAATTAAAAATATTATCAGATCCTACTACAAAAGCCTATATGCAACAAAATTGGAAAATCTGGAGGAAATGGACAAGTTTCTAGACAGATACCAATTACCAAAGTTAAATCAGGATCAGATAAACCATCTAAATAGTCCCATTACCCCTAAAGAAATAGAAGCAGTCATTAAAAGTCTCCCAACCAAAAAAAGCCGAGGACCAGATGGGTTCACTGCAGAATTCTATCAGACCTTCAAAGAAGACCTAATACAAATACTCTTCAAGCTATTCCATAAAATAGAAACAGAAGGAACACTACCCAATTCATTCTATGAGGCCACTGTTACGCTGATACCAAAACCCCACAAAGACCCAACAATAAAAGAAAACTTCAAACTAATTTCCCTTATAAATATCGATGCAAAAATACTCAATAAAATTCTTGCAAACTGAATCCAAGAACACATCACAATGATCATTCACCATGATCAAGTAGGCTTCATCCCAGGGATGCAGGGATGGTTCAATATCAGGAAATCCATCAATGTAATCCACTACATAAACAAACTCAAAGAAAAAAACCACATGGTTATTTCGTTAGATGCTGAAAAAGCATTTGACAAAGTTCAACATCCCTTCATGATAAAAGTCTTGGAAAGATCAGGAATTCAAGGAGCATACCTAAACATAGTAAAAGCAATATACAGCAAACCAGTAGCCAACATCAAACTAAATGGAGAGAAACTCAAAGCAATCCCACTAAAATCAGGAACTAGACAAGGCTGCCCTCTCTCTCCCTATCCATTCAATATAGTATTTGAAGTTCTAGTTCAAGCAATCAGACAACAAAAAGAGGTCAAAGAGATACAAATTGGAAAGGAAGAAATCAAAATAGCACTATTTGCAGATGATATGATGGTATACTTAAGTGACCTGAAAAACTCCACCAGAGATCTGCTACAGCTGATAAACAACTTCAGCAAAGTAGCTGGATACAAAATTAACTCAAGCAAATCAGTAGCCTTGCTGTACCTGAAGGATAAACAGGCTGAGAAAGAAATTAGGGAAATAACACCCTTCACAATTGTTACAAACAATATAAAATATCTAGGTGTGACTCTAACCAAACAAGTGAAAGATCTGTATGACAAGAACTTCAAGGCTCTGAAGAAAGAAATTGAAGAAGACCTCAGAAGATGGAAAGATCTCCCATGATCATGGATCGGCAGGATTAATATAGTTGAAATGGCCATCCTGCCGAAAGCAATCTATAGATTCAATGCAATCCCCATCAAAATCCCAACTCAATTCTTCATAAACTTAGAAAGAGCAATTCCCAAATTTATATGGAATAACAAAAAACCCACGATAGCAAAAACTATTCTCAACAATAAAAAGACTTCTGGGGGAATCAGCCTCCCTAACATCAAGCTATACTACAGAGCAGTAGTGATAAAAACTGCACGGTATTGGTCCAGTGACAGGCAGGTAGATCAATGGAATAGAATCGAAGACCCAGAAATGAACCCACACACTTATGGTCACTTGATCTTTGACAAAGGAGCTAAAACCATCCAGTGGAAAAAAGACAGCATCTTCAACAAATGGTGCTGATTCAACTGGCGGTCTACATGTAGAAGATTGCAAATTAATCCATTCCTATCTCCCTGTACAAAGCTCAAGTCCAAGTGGATCAAGGACCTCCACATATAACCAGATACACTGAATCTAATAGAAGAGAAAGTAGGGAACAGTCTCAAACACTTGGGCACAGGGGAAATGTTCTTGAACAGAACACCAATGGCTTGTGCTCTAAGATCAAGAATCGACAAATGGGACCTCATAAAATTACAAAACTTCTATAAGGCAAAGGACACTGTAAATAGGACAAAACGGCAGCCTACAGATTGGGAAAAGATCTTTACCAATCCTACATCCAATAGAGGGCTAATATCCAATGTATACAAAGAACTCAAGACGCTAGACGCCAGAGATCCAAAATCAAAAAATGGGGAAGAGAGCTAAACAGAGAATTCTCAACTGAGGAAGCTCAAATGGCCGAGAAGCACCTAAAGAAATGTTCAACATCCTTAGTCATCAGGGAAATGCAAATCAAAACAACCCTGAGATTTCACCTCACACCAGTCAGAATGGCTAAGATCAAAAACTCAGGTGACTGCAGATGTTGGTGTGGATGTGGCGAAAGAGGAACACTCCTCCATTGCTGGTGGGAATGCAAGCTGATACAACCTCTCTGGAAATCAGTTTGGCGGACCCTCCGAAAAATGAACATAATACTACCTGAGGACCCAGCTATTCTACTCCTGGGCATATACCCAGAAGATGCTCCAACATGTAATAAAGACACATGTTCTACAATGTTCGTAGCTGCCATATTTATAATAACTAGAAGCTGGAATCAACCCAGATGTCCCTTCACAGAGGAATGGATACAGAAAATGTGGTATATTTACACAATAGAATACTACTCAGCTATTAAAAACAATGATTTCATGAAATTCACAGGCAAATGGATGGAACTTGAAAATATCAACCTGAGCGAGGTAACGCAATCACAAAAGAATGAACATGGTATGTACTCACTGTTAAGTGGTTATTAGCCCAAGAGTTCGAAATACCCAAGAGTCACTTCACAGCAACAGTAGGGCGGAGTGGGAGGTCCCAGATGGAGGACTTGGAGAAGGGACTGAAGGAGCTAAGGGAGTTTGCATCCCCAGAAAGGCAGCAACAGTGGCAACTGGCCTGACGCCCTGATACTCCTGGAGACTGATCCACCAACCAAAGAATAACACATGGAGTGACTCATGGTGCTGGCCACATATGCGGCAGAGGAGGGTCTTGTTAGACATCAGGGGGAGGAGAGGCCCTTGGGCCTGAGGGTATTAGATCCCCCAGTATAGGAGAATGCCAAGGAGGGAAGACAAGAGTGGGTGGGTGGGGGAATACCCCAACAGAGGCAGGGGAGGGGGGAGGGAATAGGGAGGTTCCAAAGGGGAGATCTGGAAAGGGGAAAACATTTGAAATGTAAATAAAGTAGAAAAGAAAAAAGAATATTCAAAAACTGTTACCCTGATTCAGCAAATGTCACTCATGTCCTTGAAGATGAAATTTTGGCCTATATCTTTCTTGCTTGACTGTCCCCTGACCCATTAACACAAAATAGCAACCTAACAGAATTAGATTCAGCCATTTGGTGACTTGATAGAATTCTTTGCTGAGTCAGAAGCAAATATATAGTCATGGTTTAACTTTGTCATATCAGGATGATAGGTTGGCTTGTACACATTGATGAAAATGAGAAACAGCAGAGGGTCAGTTGTGAGTCAATTGGCTGTGTAGAGTTTACAGTAGAGAATACTAAGCTGTATACTTCACCTCCATCATCTCCTCTGAGGGTGCAATCTACCTGTCATGACATTGATGAGGACTCTTTCCCATCATTCTTAATTGTGCATAGAAGACTGAGGCTCAGAGAGAGGAATTTTCAGACCCTGTGTCCCTAGATGACAGGTGAAGCTGAGGTTTTCCTGAGCAACTTAGGGAAGATGAAATGTGAGCATGAAGGGACGCTTGGAGAGTAAGTCCTCCTCCAAATGCTCACTGTAACCATAGCAACAATGATGACAACACACGGAAGAATCAGAAACAAAACTCTTCTTTATTTTCATATTTCTTAGGAAATAATTATTTCCTTCAACTATCAGGGTAATTTCACTTTCAGAAAATTTGGAGCACCTACTATAGAAGTCCCCTCTTATCCAGTAGAGTGACATTCCTGGACCATCAGAGATATCTGAAATCATGGAGAGTTGCATACCCTATCTATTAGATTTTTTTTGTGCCATAAATACATGAGGAAGAAGAGCACCTCTTCGGGCACAGATACTAAGAACAAAGAGCAATTATAATATACTTTAATAAAATGCTATTTAAATGCAGTTTCTTTGCCCCTCTGCTCTTGTTCTTTCTCTCTGAATATGTTTCCAGGTAATATTTCAAGTTCAAGGTTGACTGTGGGTGACTGAAACCTCAGAAATAGAAACCACTGATACAAGGGAAATAAAATACTATCAGTCTAAGGATGAGACAGAAGAGGAAGGGAGGGAGGAAGGGAGAGAAGGAAGGACGGAGGGATGGGAGCAAAGAAACAAATAGCAGAACCATCTGGTAGTATTTACTCTGAGCTGTATCAGGAAATTGATGGGTATATTTTTTCCTTTCCATTGTATTTTGTAGGCCCAGCCTGGTTTCTAACCCTGGGAAGGTGTCCATAAAATATGTTTTATTGATAAACAGTCAGAGAGCTGAATGCTGTAGGGATTGGTCAAACCCAAGGGCTAGCCTCCTCTCCCAATTACTAGGGTGCCTAGAGAGAGCCAGAGAAGTAAACCCCCAAATTGTGCCACATGCACAGTCTCTAAGATAACCTGCAATTAGGCCTGCCTGCCACATCCCTGATGGAGTCCCCTGTTCAAGGTCCAGTTTCTGTAAGAGAAATTCTAGTTAATCCACCCTGTACCTCTGCCTACTGTAAGTTAGACTCCATTGCCCAAGGTTTAGATTCCAGCCGACCCAGCCACCTAGAAGCTAGGAAAGGCAAACACTCCCTGGTACAATGAAAGAACAATAGTCATAAACTCCAATTTTTAAAAGCTATAAGTCAGTCATAAAAATGAGCTGCTTCCTCTTCAGGGCTTCAGGATATCTACCATGCTCAGGGGGTCCCAAACCTGGAAAGGCACTGGTGATGTGGGAAGATCTTAGTTCAGTCCACACTCAAAGATCATCTCTGTGTGTTAAGCCTACATTCACACACAGGAGGATGTAGCCAATGGGAATCCTGGAAGAGAGAGAAAAGACCATAAAGAAGGAACATAGTACTGACAGCAATCTTATTATAAAGTGATATCTTTTAGGAGAACTATAAAAGAGAAAATATAACATTTCTGCCAGAGCTACAACTGTAGTTCAGCAGCAGGATACTTGTATACTATGCATACACCCCTGGGTTCCATACCCAGCATGAGAGAGAAGGCAGACATAAGAGCAGGTGGGATAGAAAGAAAGAGAAGAGAAAGGAGAGGAGAGAGAGAGATGGAGAGAGAGAGAGAGAGAGAGAGAGAGAGAGAGAGAGAGAGAGAGAGAGAGAGACTGGTTAGATAGGAAAGGAAAACAAAAATCACAACTCCATTTCCAAGGCACAATCATTTATGAACTGAAGTTCTCAGAACTGGGAGGCCAGGGGTCCAGAGATAAATTATCTTGGGCCATCTAAGTCCCCTAAGTAATCACTTATGGCCTCATCTGTGTTTGACCTGATAGCCTTGTGACCAACAGGTAAAATTTCATTTTGGAAAATACAGACAGACCCCTAACCAGGCTAATAACGTCTTCAGATGACATCCGAGGCTTAGACAAGAGGCTTTCCGGCTTTGCTATTAACCATGATTTTCTCCTTTCTGTTTCTATGAAAACTTCCTTAAAAGTCTTAGCACATTCCAACGTGGTGCTTTCTACTCATGGAGCGGTCTGGTTTCATAGTTTCTCTGCACCGTTGCTAAACAGGTTTCAAAGCATTTAGTTAAAGGTACTGTTTTATTTTATTTTATGTGTATGGGTGTTTTGCCTATACATATGTCTGTGCATTACCTGTGTACCTGCTTCCTGAAGAGGCCAGAAGAAGGTGCTGGATGCCCTGGAACTGGAGTTACAGATAACTGTGAGACAACTGATGGGGGTGCAGGGAATCAAACCTCCGTTCTCCGGAGGAATGACCAGCACTCTCAACTGTTGAGCCATCTCTCCAGACTGGAAGGTATCCATTCTGTTTGCTTTCAACACACAGTTTCAAAGTGTTTGGACGTTTGTTTGTTTGTTTGTTTGTTTGTTTTTGGACTACTCAGTTAAATTACAATCTTTTGGCTTTTTTCTCCTGCCACTCATTCAGTATTTATTTCAAGGAAGGAGGAAATGTTTAAAAAAGAAATAAAGAAAGAAATCTGCCATTTGATCCTCCAACCAGCTTTGTGTTTGATAATGGCATTAAATGAGCTTATAAGTATTTAGAAAATGGGCAAGTCTAACTAAAGATAATTTGGCTTTAAATTTCACTCAGTGGAGAACATCTGATCCTACATAGATTCTTTCTTTGCACACCAACCTGAAAGACTTAGGCAACAGAATTAAAGAATAGAATTAAAAATGAATAGGTAACATCTTGTAGGCCAAGGGTTTTGAGACTGTGTTGGTATCCCAAACCCTCCACTGCAAGTCTTGCCTGGTTACAGAGATGGCCAGCTCAGGTTCTGTATCCCCTTTTACTAGGCTTCTAGTTAAGAAGGTCACCCTAGTAGATTCCATGGAGTGTCCACTGCACTTCCAGAGGTCTCTCCCAGTATTTTCTCCCTCAATCCTCCCCTGACCTGATCCCTCCTGTTCCCATCCCCATCCACTCTAGTCCACCAGTGATATCTATTCTATTTCCCCTTCCCAGGGAGAGTCGTGTGTCCCACTGAGCCAGCCTTGTTACTTAGTCTCTGGGTCTGTGGGTCGTAGCATGGTTATCCTTTACTCCACAGCTACTATCCACTTATAAGTGAATACATATAATGTTTGTCTTTCTGGATCTGGGTCACCTCACTCAGGATGATTACTTTTTCTAGCTCCATCAGTCTGCCAGAAATTTTGATGCTATTTTTTAATAGCTGAACAATGTATGTTCCATTGTGTAGATGTACCACATTTTCTTTAACCATTCTTCAGTTGAGGGACATCTAGGTTGTTTCCAGTTTCTGGCTATTTTAAATAAAACTGTTTTAAACATAGATGACCAAGTATCCTTATGGTGGGACAAAGCATCCTTTGGGTATATGCCCAGGAGTGGTATGGCTAGGTCTTGAGATAGATCAATTCCCAATTTTCTGAGAAACCTCAGAAATTAGGAGAATGACCAACCAATGACCAGTCCAGATTGAGACCCATGCCATGAGAGGGAGCCAACCCCTGACACTGTCTTGGAGAGCCAGGAACAAGGGATGGATAACCCAGGCACCTAGAGTAGAACCAAACATCACTGGCAAAAGAAATCAATAAAATAAAATTATTCCTAATGATATTAAGCTATACTTAAAGACAGGAGCCTAGCATAATTAATGAGAAGAAACTGATACAGAGAACCACAGCCAAACACTAGGCAGAAATCAGAAAATCTTGAGGAAGAAAGAGAGAAGATTGTAATAGGAGCCAAAGGAGACAAGAACAAAGCAAGAAACCTACAGAATCAACTAACCCGTGCTCATAGGGGCTCACAGAAACTGAAGCAACAATCACATAGCCTGCATGGGACTTGACCTAGGCCCTTGCATATATGTTATGGTTGTGTAGCTTGGCCTTCTTGTGGAACTATTAACAGTGGGAGTGCAGGGTGGCTCTGACTCCTTTATCTGCTTCTGGGACTCTTTTCCTCCCAGTGGGTCACCTCATCCAGCCTTGATATGAGGAGAGGTGCCTAATCTTTTGAAACTTGATATGCCATGTTTGGTTGATATCCCTGGGAAGCTTGCCCTTTTCTGAAGGGAATTGGAGGAGGAGTGGATGAGAGAGGGAGGGGGGAAGAACTGGGAGAAAAGGAGGGAGGGGAAACTACAGTCAGGATGTACTATATGAGAGAAAAATGAAAAATGAAAAATACAAATATGAGCCTACTTTAATTAAGAACGTTGAACATCTAAAGAAAAGATGAGAAAACTGGTAATTTAAAAACATAATAAGAGCTCAAGAAACTACATCTAAGTTAAAAGGAGATGTTAAACGTGAACTGAAAATTAATATGGACAACTTAGAGATCATGTCAGAAGAAAGATAAACACATGCACATACACACACAAATGCACACACACACGTGCACACACCTATATTAATTTTTCTCAATCTCTCTAATCTCATCTCACATTGCCTCTTCTTTCTTTGTCTCTAAAAGAAAATTCCATGTCAGAAGGGAATACTGCATGACCTGTTCTTGTTCTAGAATAAAACTTAGAGGGAAAAGAAGATCCTACACTGTGTTAACGTTTCCCATCTGTGAAGACACGTCTCTGTTGACTTTTAAGTAAGGCACAGTAGTGATCTAATTCCACACCATGTTTCACCTTTGACCTTCTTCCTTCTCATTGACCTTTCTTACATTTCACAGATACTGACATGTGGCATTTGTTTGTTTTACTAAGATGCAAACACTGGTTGTGTTATATGTACTTGTGATAACTGTCTTCATGTGAAACAAAACCAATCTGGACCTACAATCCCTAAAAGTAAATGTAACTAAGGAACAAAACGCAAACCCACCCAACTTTACATTCTTTAAAAACTGGCTACTTACTACAATCACTATCCTTGGCCTAATTTAAGACATGTGTGTATGAAATTGCAGACATTATAGGATATATTTTACCAATACATGTAAATATCTGGGAAGTTTGGCTGTGCCATAAGCTTTTTAGCATTTTTAATTTGTTGTATCTTACCTTTTTTCATATCCAACAGAAACATAGTAATCCAACTGGTTGGGTCCAGCTAACATCTTCCCTCTTGGTCTTAGTGGGGAAAATTTCATTTGGTTTTTGGCTTTAAAAGTATAGGTTTAAAATAGAGCTGCCTCCCCCTGGTGGGATACATTTTGGTCTTCCTAACATCATATGTCATAAAACAATATTTGACCACCTATGTTCAAAGTATGATGTGTCGTCAA
The DNA here is from genome assembly GCA_019843965.1 of Rhynchomys soricoides. NCBI lineage: Eukaryota > Metazoa > Chordata > Mammalia > Rodentia > Muridae > Rhynchomys > Rhynchomys soricoides. Next base: position 7,199,770 of record JADRCH010000125.1, read on the forward strand.
CAGAAGACACTGTGAACTGAAACCCCCCCCCCCCCAAAAAAAGAATGAAGCCATGTCTTTGATAAATATTCTACAAAACTAAATGGCTGATTGGAGCTTCTGTGATTAGAACATCTGTGAACTCACCTGTTTCAAGCCCAGAGACAAATGCTCTTAGGATATCTTAGCCCCCTGAACAGTCATTCATTCTCCAGTACTGTCTGTCCTAACATCCTGTGACTATCAAGAAATTTTTGGAGTACACAAATAGACCTCAAGTTTCTCCCAACTCAAAGGCTAAGAACGTCATCAGCCGCTGAGACCTGGAACAGAGACGTCTCCGTTTTGAAGTCACCTGCCTCCCTGATGTTTCCACCAAATTTATTTGAAAAGTGTCTTGATTCATGATTTTCTTTTCTGTTCCCATGAAAACGTCACAAAACTGTTACACTAGAACATGGTATTTGGGAGAGCCCAAATCTGTGTCCCTGGTGCAGGATTGCTTATATTTTTAGTGATATTATCTTAGAATTTGTCATGTTCTCACAGTCTTTTATCTCTGCATGTGTCACTTGCACTGCTCTGATCCCACCCACAGATACTGTTCTGAAAGTAGTTTCTGTGTCAGAATGGAATACCAGATCCCATTTCCACATCACTAAGCCCCTCCCACTACACTTTCTTAACCAACCCCAGAAGATGGGGAGCTCTGATTGACATCTGGGTTGCATAGTGGAGAGTAGAGACGTTCTAGACATCCAGACAAATGCAGTTCAAAGTGAAAATTTAACGGGAAGACAGGCTCTTAGATAGGTGTGCTGCTCTGAATAGTTCACTATAAACAACATTATTTCCATAATCCTTGAAACATCTGGAGTGCTTTTTCCACTTCATATATTATGAATAGGTAACTGTTCCTGGGCAAAGGAGAATTACAGTTGTAGTAATTATCATCATTGTGTCAAAATTCCTGAGAAAATTAACTCTAAGAAGGAAACAATTGCTTTGCTCATGTTTACACCATGAGGAGGGCATGCTAGAGAAAAGCACTTCACATCACGTGAGGAAACAGAGAAAATATAAAGCCAAGAACAGGACATAACTTTCCAAGCTCATCCTCCAATGAGCTACTTCCTCCTATAGGCCTTAATTAGCTTCAAAAGTATCCAACAACTTTCATAAAGGTAAGAACCAACAGCTGATCCTACAGGGAGCGCCTCATACTCAAACTGTAACTACGTCACAGGTGGAGTCAGGATTGCTCCCCTGTTGATGGGAAGATAGGATGAGAACGCTTTGTTAGTGTGGGTAGGAAAGGAGGGAGATGTCAAGAAGGAAGGATGGTCAGAAAAGCAACCATGTTCAATTTGAAAATGGAAGAAGGACATAGATACAAGCCTAGATAGTGTCTAGATGTCATCTCAAAGCCAGAAAGCAACATCTTCCCCAGAGCCTTCAGAAAGGACTGCAGCCTTAGCTCAGTGAGATCTGGGGTGTAAGCCATCTTCTCTCTCCTCTAGAGAGAGCAGGATACTCACAACCTCATGTTAAAAGGCTCTGGCCCTATCCTTCACTGTTGTCAAAGGAGCTGCAGGATCAGTGGGAGGAGTGAAGGAGGAAAATGTCACTGATCCTTTCAAGAGAAATTGCTAACTAGATTGGTAGTCTCTCTCTGACAATGACTTTCACGCCAAGTCACCGATTTAATTACAAAGATCATGGCATAAGGCACATGTGGCCATGCTAGATCCAATTAATGAGAGTAAATAAATGTAAATCGTCAGTGGCTTATTGATGGTGCCATGTGGAAAGGTAATGCTTTATACCTTCCGCCACACCTGGCTTCCCTTTGTTACCAAGGCCCATGGGTCCTGTGAAAAATGATGCCAATTTGGTGTTGAAGTGATCACAAAGAAACCCTGGCATAGATCCTGGTGCAGTCTCTTCTCAAAGATTAGAATTAAAGTAACTGGTATAACATACATCTATTTTATCAGTGAGGCAACTCCCCTTCCTGAGCACCCAGAAGGCCAAATATGATCTGTAGACACCCACACATGTGTTCCTCCTTGCATACACACTAATGCTCAGCACATATGCACACTATGCAGTCCATAAGTAGATATGCACAGAGTGACTGCTCTGTATTTGCTCTCTGACTAGCCAGGGGAGGATTTGTTTGGTTCTCTGCATTTTTTCCATTGAATGAAACATTCTAATTCCAAAACACACCAGCTCTGGGGAAATAAACTTAATCTTCAGATTAATTTTGCTGCCTTTCGGGAACATGGGACTGTACATAATTTTAAAAAAAAAAACTCTCAATTCAGAAAATGCCTTGTGTGTTCTGAGGCTCCACGAAGGCAGTACACTGAAGGGGTCCTGATTGCTGATGTCTTTGATCTCAGAGAAGGGCATATGTGTAAGTGTTCATTGTTCCCCCTTGTAAGCTGTCTCAGTGTGGACAAATTGCTTTTAACTACTCCGTGCCTCACTTTCTCCATTTGCAAGTTGTAGGTAACAACAGTTTTATGTGGAGGTTTTTAAGATGAATTACAAATATGTGTATATTTCATTTAATAACGTCCTTTCTAATTTTTTTGTTGTTATTTTCTTGGGACTGGGTCTCTTTGTAGTGTAGGCTAGCTAACTCATTATGTAACCAAGGATGACTGAATTCACCATCCTGACTACACCCCCAAGGGCTGGGATTATAAGCATGTACCACTACGCTCAACTCTACAATACTGTCACTCCTGTTTCCACACACCTATCACCACCCCATACACACTCACACACTCACACACTGACACTCACGTATTCACACATTCACACAGACACACTCACCTACTCACCCACTGACACACATACTCACATACTCACACTCACACACTGACACACTCACACACTCACACACTCACACACACTGACACACTCATACTAACATACCCACATACCCACATATTCACACATTCACCCACTGACACACTGACACATTCACACCCACTCACACACTCACACACACTCACACTCATACACACTAACATACCCACACATTCACCCACTGACACACTCACACACTCACACAGTCACACACACTCACACATTCACACATTCACCCACTGACACACTGACACACTG
>JADRCH010000125.1:7202899-7219297 GCA_019843965.1 Rhynchomys soricoides
ACACATTCACCCACTGACACACTGACACACTGACACACACTCACACATACTCACACATTCACACATTCACCCACTGACACACACTCACACACTCACACACTCACACACACTCATACACACTAACATACCCACACATTCACACATTCACCCACTGACACACTGACACACTCACACACTGACACACACTCACACATTCACACATTCACCCACTGACACACATACACACTCACACAGTCACACACACTCACACAGTCACACATTCACCCACTCACACACATACTCGCACACTGACACACTCACACACAGGAGAGTTCTAAATGCCTAGCTTTGGAAAGTTAACCAAGCATGGCGCTGTCTACAGTGTGCAAGTGTGTGCACTGAGAAATCATCTCTACAGGTTTCTATAAATAGAGGGAAGTACCTCAAGCACAAGAGAGAAGACAATACAAAACCCACACCACAATGGGGCAGGAAGCAAGCCAAAGCAGTCCCAATCCCAGGGGGCATTGCTGGGTTATTTTTCCTTCACACTAGTGAAGGGGGTTTTTCAAACTTTTTGTGATGGGACTATGTCAATTTTATAACTAAACAAAAACAAGTGCATTTTTGCTCTAGAGTAGCTTCCCTGAGACATGGATTGCTGTTGACAAAGCCAGTGTCCTGAACTCTTTGGTAATACTAAGAGATGGTGGCTTTTCCCACCTTCTTCTCAGCACTGACAACATTTTGTCAATAAACGTGCAAGGCGGGAAATGAGGAGTAAACAGTTGAACAGCAAATGTTACATTTTCAATACTTCCAGTTCTGGAAAACTTCGTATGCAGACTTGACACACACAGACTCTGCTTGCTCAGTGTTGTCCTCCTCTGGAAGGGAGGAGGGAATGAAAATAAGCAGCCAAATGCATAGATGACATGATGCCATGGTCCCAAGTTGGGATTGACTAGACATTTCAGTTCAGGTTGCAGGCTTGGCCAACCTTCTGACATAACAATACCACCTTGGCATCTTCAAAGTTCATGCTCGAGAACCAATCAATCAAACTATTAAAAAAAAAAAATCAAAAGTATTTAAGTAAACTTGGGGTTTTCTATTGGGCTGTGTTCATGGCCATTTAGGGCTGCATGCAGCCTGTAGCCTGCAACCTGCAAACTGGACATGCTTGGAAGGGTATAATGTGTTCTCTGACTCTATGCTCACAGCAGCCTTGTAACAAAGGGATTATCCTACTCACAGACGACACTGTCGGTATGAAAATGCTTAGAGTAGGCCCTAAAGCCATGTAACTCCACAGGGTCCTTGCCAATGCCAGCTGGGTGACCAAACTCATGCTTCATTTGTTATTTGCTGTCTTCACCAGGCACTGTCTGAGGCCCACATACCATTCTGACGAACACTGTCAGTATCCCATGACTGTGTGGAATCCACTTTCCAGTACCACAGGACAAACAAGTGAAACCAGTGCTAGAGTCAGAAAACTGTACCTCAAATTGTGGCAGTCTGCCATGCCGAGCTGAAGGACCGCCTTGGGGACTGGATCCCTTCGACCCTCTTGCTTCCTCCTGAAGAACAGTGTGGCACCTCACTGGTATTCCCCTTCTGAAACAGCTTCTCCTAAAGGAAATACAACTGCCTTAAACTCCTTGGGACTCTATCCCATAAGGGAATGATGAACCCTGGGAAAGGAGGCCAAAAGTCATCACTAAACCCAGCTTGGCTTTTCATGGACTCCTCACAGGACAGCAAGATTGCCTGGCAGACTATCTGTGTCTGCAGGGAGGCCCCTCTTCACCTGTACCACCCACCCCACCCCCATTTCCCTCTTTCCTATGAGAACAGAACATTACATTCTGATCCTGCGAATTTTCAAATTGTGGCTAGCTCCGGTATGCATGTGCATGTTGAAAATCTGTCTTTTGTTAGAAGGGTACCTGCCATGACTTTTTATGATGGGCAGGAAAGAGATGGCTGCCTTTTCTGTCCATACAATAGTAATATTTCAGGATGTTGCAAATGCTATACACAAAATAAATTATGACCGTGCTTGTGTAGAATGACTTCATAGATGCCCATGTCTTAATTCTGCCACCTGTAAATATGGAGTGTTTCCAAGAAAGTCAAAGGTTAAATTTACTTATTCATCTACTGGTCTAATGAGAGCCAGGATTATTCAGACTACCCATGTGAGCCCAATGCACTCCCAGACGTAGTCCTCAAGATGGAAGAGGTGACAGATGGTGACTGAGGAGATAGAAGGAAGAAAGAATGCTCAGTGAGAGGTAACAGTGCTGGCTGTGGAGAAGGAAAGAAGTCGCCGGAGCCTCCTGTAAGCCCCTGCCTGCGGGCACCTTGATTCTAGGTAAGCACTAGATACATGTTTGAAGCCACCAAGCTTGCAGGTCACTTGTCACAGCACCTCTGAGGCTCTGTCCTTAGAGAGGTTGCCTCATATGTCACCTCTTGCTAGAAGAGGTTCTGGAGGTCATTGAAGCCAGAGCTTCTTGCATGCTAAACAAGTATATAACTTGCCACCATTTTAAATGGTTTGCTTGTTTATTTGCTTCGGGGAAGGTGTCCCCACCCCACCCCATCTCTAAGCTCCTGACGTGTCTGGAGCAACAACATTCAGAACATGAACACATAGCTTGCCCTACTCTGCTGGCCTCACGCGCACACGCGCGCGCGCACACACACACACACACACACACACACACACACTCCCAGGGACTGCTCCCTGCTCTTCCCTGCCACTATCTCCTGGTACTTGTCTTTATTTCCTGACCAGCTGCTATACCTTATGCCCCAAGATACTCATCCCAAAGGGTCTCACATCATTTTGGGAAGAAATGTGGTTAACAGATGGGGAAGCCCCAGCCCCACCCTGGCCCAAGTGTATAAGGACCAAAGGTCTTTCTGGACAATAGAGAACGTAAGTCTACGATGGTGACAAAATCTAGGAATGTTAACTCCCTCCTGGTGAACCCGGGTGGCATATAGTCCTGTCACTGTGCTTCTCCCTGCTTCCTTCGTCCACTTGCAGCTTTAACCTGTATATAATTCACTGTGCTCCAACCCAAACCCAGAGTCTTTCTCCCATGCCATCTCTTCTCCCTGTTGACCCTCCTTTTTAACCCAAGAGCGCCCATTCCCCTAAGTGGGCTCAGCGCCCTCACCGGCTCATTCATTGACTCACTGTACCTACCTCGACCTCACTCAGACCCTGGATGATTTAGCACCACTTGAGTGGTTGTTTTGTTTTATTATTTGATTTGGGGGAGGGGGTTCTGCTTGCACCCAAGCGTCACCTGGGAAGGCTGGAGTCACTCTATTCCAACAAAACCAAGCACAGCCCTGCCCGTGCCCCTACAAGACTTTAGCCTCATTTCCTCTTCAGAGAGCTCTAGATTAAACTTCCTCCTTCCTGGTAAGGGTGTTTAATGAGGTAAGTAGGGTTTATGGCAAATCTCTTCCAAGCAGGACTCAGCATGGGTAGGGCTGGGAGCAGCTACCCTCCCAAGGAGCCCAAGATCTGGCCAGTCACTCCCTATAGACAGCTGCACCTGAGAGCACCAACCACCACCCAAGAACCAGAAGGCTGCTCTTCAACATCCAGACCTGGGAAGCAGTTGACTATATCAAGACTCAAGGCTGATTTATCACCCTTTCAACGCGAAGGAAGAAGGGCGTGAAGACTGAGCTCTGAGCCTCAGGTATGTCTCCGCCAGACCAGAGGGGCTTTACTTCTTGGCCCACATTTTTGAACTGATGATAGAGGTGTGGGTGGGGGGAATGAAGCAGAGGTGTGGGTGGGGGGAATGAAGCAGCAGCATGTCTGAGAAAGAAAGCAAGAGAAGAAAAGGGAAACTACATAACTGAAGAGACTTCTGAGACTACAGTGAGGAGAGAGAGGAGACTTTGTCTGAAGGGATCAAGCACAACTGACTGAGGGGAAGGCTGGTTTATCACTCAGTGCAAGTCATGCTGTGATTGATTAGTTATGTCTGCTGTGGATACAAAAATAAGATCCAGGGTTCAAAAGCCTGGGATTTGAAACCACTCACTGTAAATGCTATCCCTTGACCATAGGGAATCTCCACATGTATTAATTTACCCGGTTATATGTGCTTTTAAACACACACACACACACACACACACTAGGTGAACATCAAATTCCACGACTATTTGAATAATGATGGCAGGATGTTCTCTGGTCACAAATTTCCTTTATCTCTGAAGCAGTTGAGATGAAATGTTATGACAAAGGTACGTGGTCTTTAGAGATTTCCTGATAACGGACTGTCTGGCTAGTTCTCTCATTAAGATCTGTTTTCCTCATCTGGGAAATGGGAATGAGGCCCTGAATATCCCGGCTCAGCATCAGCTCTCACCTGTTAGGCATCTGTGGGAGGAATCACTAAAACATAGATAATAGCACCAGCCAGCTTCCGAACAGTCTCTGTGGGGGGTCGGCAATCAAAGGCCAAAGACACTTCATTCTCTCAGGCAGAATGGCTGCAGTTTGTACTGTGGCACTGTGCTACAATGCCCTGTGACACAGCTGGTTCTGGAATGTCCCTACAGATGGGTCACTCACAGAATATTAATTGAGCACACCATTGTTTTAGCCAGAAGCAAAAAGCAACCTGTGGGGGGATCACTATGATCAAATCAGTTTTGTTACATGCTGTGCAGATGGCCTGAGAGTTAGGGACAACAGACTTCTCTCAGGAGGTTAAATTGGCTAAGGCAGTGTGGAATTAGGTAGGAAGACAGGGAGGTGAGGCAGTGGGGGGGGGGGGGACAATAGGGGTCCTGCAGACCAAAGGTGAGATGGGACTCGTCACACCCAGGTTCAGCACAGCTGTAGGGGAGGGTTTGACTTTTCCAGTTGATCCGTGTCTGCTGACCTAGAAACTTGGGTCTTCTCTTTATCACACAACCTTTTTTGAGTTTAGGCCTTGTCAGTAAGTGGCCCCAGTTGCTTACCATATCCCAGTAGGACTTTGGGGATCTGCAGAGCTGAGTAGCCTAACCTACTCCCTGACTCTGGCACTTTTTCCATGGTGGAGGATATTTGAAGTCACTGCTTAGCAACACTTCCTTAGGCTGAAGCTATTCCACCTGGGAGGAAAGCGGTCTGTCTCATGCAGGTGTGGACAGCCAGTAGGAAAAGATGCTGAAAGCTCCAATGGCTGATACCAATCCTTTGCTTTTGGAAGCTCTAGAAGGCAAGTGGGAACTCTGAAGTTTCCTCTGCAGAAACCAGACAAGAGATCCAAAGTCACTGAGAGAGCTCCCACGCCCTCAGTATTTGAATCAAACTCTTCCTTTTGTTCAGCTATTCTCCTTGAGACAGTTGCTTCATCTTCTGTACTTGTCTAAGCCTCTCTCTTTCTCCCTCTCTCCAAAGAATGGGTCATCTGTTTTACAGTAGATAAATGCAATCCATTTATTTGTTGGAATTAGTATTTTGGTTTGTTTTCAAAAATAATGGGGACATTAACAAATTCCTGGAGAGCCAGGTCGTGGTGGTGCATGCCTTTAATCCCAGCATTTGGGAGGCAGAGACAGGTGGATTTCTGAGTTCGAGGCCAGCCTGGTCTACAGAGTGAGTTCCAGGACAGCCAGGGCTATACAGAGAAATCCTGTCTCAAAAAAAAAAAATTCCTGGAGGCTTGACTGGTGTAAATTAGTCAAGTCAATGTCGAGCACCTGCTGCCACGGGGCTGGCATGGAACAGGTGAACTCAGGTTGGTACTCTTGTCAATGTTCAGTGCCTATTGTACCCTAGGTACTGTGCAAGTCACCAGGCTTTTAGGAGTGACAAAATGCTATCCCAGGAAGTTCACAGTCCATCAGAAGAGTCACGAAGAAGACTGGAAGTAAAACAGATCATGACCTATGTATTGTAGAGATGTATTGTATGGGTAAGGTTTCTGTCAGTGTGACAAAATAACCAAGAAAGTCAAGGTAAAGAAAGGTTTATTTGGGGTTTTCTTTTCATCCCATTGCTGTCTGTTGGATCAGGGCCCGTGGTATGGCAGGGTATCACGGTGTGCAGCACGCAGTGAAGCTCAGGGCCCGTGGTGTGGCAGGGTACCACGGTGTGCCACGCAGTGAAGCTCAGGGCCTGTGGTGTGGCAGGGTACCATGGTGTGCAGCACGCAGTGAAGCAAAGCTGCTGACTTCTGGGGACTGGGAAGCATGACGTAGGGGTTGGAGACACGATGAACCCTTCAAAGTCATACCTCCACGAACTACGCCTTTCAACTAGGCTCCACCTCTTAAAGTGTCAGCTACTTTCTAATAGCTCATTAAGCTGTGAACTCAACAGATCAGTCTAGGCCTGAGGCTAGAACTCTCATGATCCAATCACTCCCAGAGGACCCACCTCTGAACACTACTGCATGGGAACCAAGCCTTCAACATGTGAGCTTTTGGAGGACCTCTCATAGGCAAACCACAACAGACAGGTGCAGGTTCTATATGATCAATACAAGCAACGTCACAGAGTGACTCACGTGGTGAGTTGACGCCCTGCCTGGCATGGCCCTAAGCACTTAAATACAACTTTTCATGGTGGGTCTTAGTTCTGTTTTACAGGAGAACTATTGAAGTCTAAAGAGAAAAGGCATCCTGCCAAAGGTGGAAAGTCTGGGGATGACAGTGACAGACATCTCAAAGGAAGAAAGCTTTCAAAGACTTCACAAAAATGGAAGACTTCACAAAGGAGGCTACATTCCACAGAGCGTAGGGTCCCAAGCAAAAAGCACGGGTGTTGAGGCACCCGTGGCAGACATCACTGCAGAGTGAAGTGTGGTGGCAGGAGCTAGAGTCAACACACATAGCCTGCCTGCCCACGCACCACGCCAAGGACTTAGATCTTCCATAGCTATTCCTCCAGTGAAGATAGCGGTAGCAAGGTGGCTTCAGTAGAGATGACAGCTGGAAGGGAGCTGGCCTGATTCTATTGGCCCTGTTGGGGATTACAGTGATCAAACTCTGGAGGGGAAGAGACAGAGTAGGAGTTGACCCTGAAACTTTCCCAGCTATGTAAATGGGAAAACCTTGTGTTTCAGGTAGGACTCAGGTGCCAATGAGGAAAAAAATAGACATACATTGGCATATAGGATAGAGAAGTCTGGGGATGACTGTGAGACTCCTGGGATTCTGTCTCCAAGTTGCTTTCTCCTCCTGCAAACATAGGAGTATTGTCCCTACATGGTAGCAGAGAGATTCTTAAACCCCCTAGGTTCCAGACTGGGTGCAGTGGCACATACCTTTCATCCCCAGGACCTGGGCGGCACAGGCAGGTGGATCTGTGAGTTCAAGGTCAGCTCGGACTAGGACAGCCAGGGATGTTATACAGAGAAAACTGTAGAGGCCAGTTGTGGGACCACATTCTGTCCAGCCACTGGGCATGGCTGCTGGGGAGGCAAAACGCTGGGAACTTGACTAGGTTTATCCCAATGCCGCTGCTAGGGGGTGCTGGGCTTAGGGGAAGCACTGAGAAAATGTAGTCTGAGATGTGAGAAAGCCGAAGCTAATATTTCCTGACTTCCAGCCATCTAGTCGCTGCTAGAGAACCTCACAGAGAAGTCTGGCATGAACTGACAGGGATCCACGAGCCTGTGACAAGGCTGGGACCATTTGGGGGGGCCCAGAGCAGGGGCTGGGAGCTCGAGCTTAGCTCTTTGGCAAAGGTAGTGGTAATTGTCTGGAAGTAAAGAAAGGCCTTCTGTGGGAGACTTAAGCAGTGCAGCTCTGTAGGTGAAGGCCTTCGCCATGCTCCCCTTGGAGGTGATAGATGAGACAGTCCTTGGTTCAAAACTGCTTATTGGTTGTTCATCATGAAAAATGGATGTGTACCAACTTCTCAGGGTGGGCCAGAGATTAAAATACCTTTTGCAGGGAGGAAAGTTTGGGAAGGGGATCTTATTGGCTACACCCTCAGGGCCTCTAGGTACCTCAGTAGCATGGAGAACTCTATTCTGGGCCTTTGTAACCACAGGTCACATTTCCTTATGTGGAAAGTGTGGCATGTGTTCCAGGCCAGGAATCTGGCAGGGAATGGGGAGCTGTCTCAGGTGTGCACCCCAAACTTCCAGGGACTCAGACATGTTCTACCTTACCAGGTTTCCTGGCAAGGTCCATTGTCCCACAGAAACCCTGTCTTGGAAAAACAAAAAACCTCTAATTCATCTGGACTTGAGACCAACAGAGAGGCAGCTTTTCTTTGCTAGAGCATTCTTTAGGGAGCTCTTATCTGCCCATGGATGGACTCATCTCCGTGATCAATGGATGTCACATACTGCCTTCATCAAGTCCTGGGCCATATGGCCATAAAGGAGTCATAAATTAGGGTCAACCCTATCCAAATGAGTAGAAAACACAGATCCATCAGAATGCTCACCAGTAAAACAGAGAATAGATTCTGGGTGTTAGGCAAGTGGCCATGGCAACAGATGCCTGACACATCCTCACTTCCACCGTACTTACCTGGCTTAATAGTTAACAGCAGTACCAGATAGCAATGCTGTCCCGAATTCTACCTGTCACCAGGCAAGTTGCTTAGCCATTGAAGGTCACAATTTCCCCACTGGTAAAAATGTAGTTCATAAAAAAGAAACCTGACAAAACTGTTGGGAAGTTAAACATTAACGTAGGGCTCAAAATTGGCATAACAATTGTGCTTATCAGAATCAGTATTATGATTATTCCTTCTTTGGTCGGATATATCTGGCTCCAATACCTTTCTAGATAAAACATATCCAAGCCCATTCCAAGAGGCAGCCATTTTGAATGACCTGCCTGACAGAAATCAAATTACCCATTTATGAGTACATTTCTTCATGTTTGACCTGAAATGACTCAAGTTACCAGCAGGCCTGCTGTAACTAGGGAATGAACCCTGACAATCCAGGTAGTTTCACCATCAGATAGTACTCTGGTGATCCCAGTGAGACTTTCAACAAAGAGAATTCTAGTGACTCAAACTGCTTACCTGAAGATGTCCAGCCCTTAAAGTTGCCTCTGCTCCATCAGCCAATTGAAGGAAATTCCCCAGGCACTAGGAGAGTAAAATCTCTTCAATAAATAGGGGCTGGAGAGATGACTCAGTGTATATCAGACAACTTACAACCTCCTGTAACTCCTGCTCCAGGGGATCTGACACTCCTCTGGCCTCCCCCGGCATTCTCACACACAAGCACACACACAGAGATACATAATGTCTTAGTTGTAGATTCTATTGCTGTGATAAAGCACCACATTCAAAAGCTACTTGGGAAGGAAAGGGTGGGTAATTCAGATCATACCCCATCACTGAGGGAAGCCAGGGCAAGAACTGAAGCAGAGCTGGAACCTGGAGGCTGGAACTAAAGCACGGGCCATAGAGTTGTGCTGCTTACTGGCTTGCTCTCTCATGACTTTCCCAGTCTGCTTTGTTCTATGTACCCCAGGGCCACCTGCCCAAGGGTAGCATCACTCACAAGGGACTGGGACTCTTGATATCACTAAGAAAAAGCCCCCATAGGCTTGCCTACAGGACAATCTTATGGACACATTTTCTGAATCCTGGTTCCCTCTTCTCAGACATGTCTGTTCATGTCAATTTGATAGAAACAAATCAGAACCTATATATTAAAAAAAAAAAAATACTGAAGACAAGATATTATGAAAATAAGCTATTTCCTCCTTAAATGCCACTAAGACAAAGTTTTCTCACTAGCAGCCTTTCTATTTATGGATTTATTTGCTGTGTATCTCCCTCTGTATCGGTGACATCATCAAAATGCCCTGTAGATACCAGGGCTTTAGGGGAAGGGCTTATCCTGGGATGAGTGGTAACCTCACACAGGCCAGGCATTTAGGACAGTGGTGACTGGAAAATGAAGGAACAGACAACTGGACCTGGGCAGGTCCTCCCACAGCCTCTGGTTCCAGGCTGATCCCTAGCAGGACTGACAGCATGTGTTCCACAGGCCCTTAGAGTCTTAGTTATACTCTTATTCAGGCATCATTTCGGACCAGAGCAAAGGGTTTGCTGGTTCTCAGCCTGGTCGAGTGCGATGGGTGTGTGTGTGTGTGTGTGTGTGTGTGTGTGTGTGTGTTCTCTTTATTGGGGTTAGTGGGTAACAAGAGCTTTATAAACCTTGGGCAGTGGGCAGGGTTTCCAAAGACAGTCATTGGCTGGGGCTGTGGGGCTGAAAGTGCTTTGTTTGCATAAACAGGGATTCCAGGCCTTAGACCTGTAAACTGGCCAAGCGGCTACCTGACTTCCCCAAGAAGACTACAGGTGGGGATGCATTGGCCATAGGGCTACATGCCCCAGGGCTTGCCGGCCTTGAATAGGGAGAGAGTGATCTTTACTCCTGATCTCAAGATGAGACTTTGGTCTCAAGATGAGATTTTCTGGGTTTTGGGCACTTGCTCCAGGCACGTTCTCCCAGGTTACACTTGCCTGCCCCCACCCCAAAGTATTCATCCTTAGTAATGAACACCTCCTCCCACCCCCAGTAGTGATGGGCCACAAGTAGCTGCTCCTGGAAGAACAGACAGTGATCTGCAGCCTTCAGTGACGACTCATAGTCTATGAAATGTCCAATAAACAGGGCTTGAATTGTCAGAAGCCAGGTGGATTCTAAAGTCCAGCTGTGTCCTCTGAGAGCAAGAAACAAAATAAAAAGGAAGGAGCTGTTTCAGTGCAGGGAGAAGGCCCGTTTTCTTTTCTTCATTCTTCATACAACGTCTAGTGTACACCATACACCACACACGCCTGGTGCCCATACCCAGATGTGAGTGTAAACGCTGTCTAGAGTGGCTGCAGGCAGCAGAGAAGATGGCCAAAAGCTCAGGACCATCCACAAAGCAGTTCAAGTGTTTTGATGGAGAGGTCCTTGTGATGGCTGGGAAGGTCCAAGAGTCAGAATTTAGCAGATGAAGTGTTCCCTAGAGACACTGGTGAAATGCTCTGATCCTCCCTCTTTGACAGTCTGTCCCCAGCCTAGGGATAGCGGCTCCTTTCACTGGCTACTTTGCCTCTGGGCAGGTCACGGTTGAGCTGAAAGTCACAGAGAGCTCCAGGAAACAGGAAGAAACAGACATTCTGGATCTTGCAGGGCCTTTATGAAATGCCGCAATGGAGAGCGGAGTGGGTGGGGGATAGAGCTCTGTATCAAAGCATGTCTGGCGTGCTCAATGTCCTATGTCTAATGCTTAACACCGTGGAAGAAAGAAAAGGGAAGGAGATGTTACAGGCAGCAGGCAGAGCTGCCGTGGCGATACTGTGATTCCACGGAAAGACTAAACATCCCTATGGGAATGATGCCAAGGATAGCATAAACCAAGAGGGGGAGGGGTGATCCCTGTAAGCAAGATGGCAGGGTAGTGTCAGCCCACAGCCCTTCTAGACAGGGTGACCTGCTGCCAGCCCCCCTTCCACAACAGGTAGATAGCATCACCTCCTTTTCAAAGGGAGAATTAAGACTCCTACACAACTTTACAAGCAGCAAGCCTGACCCTCAGAAGCGACATCTTTCTCAGGATAGCACATTTGTCACTGTTTAATTCAGCGATGACCAGCCCTTCACACACTACCCAGCCTTCTAAGCCCCCTCTGACAGGTCATGTCCCCATTAGGAAAGCATACATGGAATTGGCCCCAGACTTAACAGAAGCACCTCTACAGAGAGATCTTAGCTAGTGCCTCACTCCAAAAGTCCATATCAGTAAAGCATCTGATTGCTCATTTGAGTCACATGGTAATTTCAAAAGCAATCACAAAGGACACCAAAAAGGCTCATTTGTCAGCCCCATGTGTCCATGTGTCCGGTAACATGATGAATGTGCCTCTATCCAGGACATGTTTAACCTTGACTTCTAGGGCCAAAGAAGGCTTCCCAGAGAAAGTGGTTTTTTACCAGTAGTCCTACAAATTGAGTAAGACTGTTCCACAGATAGACTCTTAGTGTGCAGACAAAGGACTAGGTAGGGCAAAGTTCCAGGGGTGCTCCAGAGTGTGACTTGTCACAGCCATTCCCCCAGTGCCTGGTGCTCAGCCTGGCTTCACACTGATGCTCGGCAAGTACTTCAGGAATAAAATCCGCAGTTTGCTGATTGGCCTTAGAAATGACTTGGCCTCTCTGAACTTTCTTCTCCTTCTCCATGTGGTGGCTTAACCATCCTCCCTTCCAGGACCGTGCTGGATTCAACTCATCTCATCTCTGAATATTTGTTGAGCACTCCTCAAGGTTCATGTAGTCCTGGACCTGCAGGCACAAGGCTTGCTGGGGAGAAGAGAGTGACGGAGGTTTCTAAGCTGATCTGGGAGACAGAAATCAGAGAGTGTGGGAGGGACAGGACAGGGGGACAAGCCAAGGACAGGGAGGGCTTGAGTGGCTCTCTGGTCAGGGAGGAAGAGCACAGCTCACAGAAGCTAGGGGTCCCCTCACGACCCTCCCTTTATTCCTTCCCCCCACTCTCCCTACCTGTTGGGTATTGTAGAAAATGCTACAGTTGGGTGAGCACCAGCCTGCGGTTATAGCAGTACCCTAGGCCACCAGGCCTGGCTGCATCTAGAAGGAAGAGACCTCTCCCCTGAAACTTAGCAACCTGAATGACCGGTTGTGACAAGGAAACTTTTCTCAACTCTTGATGACTGCAGAGAGAACTCTCCCTCCCCCCATGTCACCTGTTCCTGATGCCTTTTTCCTCCCCCCACGCCACCACTCCCACCCCCACCCCCAGCAGCACACCAGCCCTAAGCTCCGCCCCACAGAACCCACTCAGCTGCCAAGGTGAGCACACTGGGGACTCTGGAGGCCAGGGAGCTCCTTGGGTGTCAGATGGGCAGCCAGGAACTCAAGCAGGAGGGATTTCAGGTTGGAGAACCCATAGCCAAGGCAGTACTGTATGTTGCTCCCCACTGCAACCCTGAAACCCAGCCAGTTTTCTGTGTGCCCTGACCCTCTCTCCTCCCCGAGATAACGTTACCTGATTCTTAGGTGTCTGAGTATCCACCAAGACTTCTCGCTCTTCACCTCTGCCTCCCTCACACGCTCTACCCATCATCCTCCACCTCTGCTTCTGTTTCAGTCTTATTTCTTCCTTCCTCAGCCCTCAGCTCTTTGCATGCTCTGTTACTATCCACATCTGCCCTACCCCAGCTCCGCCCTGCTACCCTGGCTGCCCCCACATGTACACAGTAGTGGTGGGAGGCACAGAATGTCCTTTGGTTCTCACCTGGGAGCCCCTGAGCTACAAATCATGTTCTAAGGATCCCTTGTCATCACAATATATTATTGTATCGGAAAAAAATGTCATTTGACTCTCAGGGAAGCTAAAAGGTCTGTAAAAGCTTTCTTGAGGAGAGGTATAGGTGGAAGGGGGCAGGGACGCAACAAGTTAACAGCTCAGATTCCTGACTCTGAAGACCCTGGGGAAGGTTAAGGCCAGTAGGTCTTCCCCCTAGAGGGGGCAGTAGTGTTACCATTGTTTAAATGTGAAGGGCAGATCCTGCCTCAGTACTTCCACATAGACAGAGGGAGGCCAGCAATACTTGACCTGATGCAGTTAAGCTTGTGGGTGTGTAGTCCTGTATCCTGTCTCACCCAAGTCCTTGGCAGTTGGACCCTGGAGACTGTTGAGAGGGTGTCAGTTAAGATAGATTCTTGGGAGAAACAAAATTCTAGGGTGAGGGCAGGAAGGGAATGAAACCACCACAGACCATAAAGGGCCCCTGCCCCAGGCTTCACTCAACCCTTCCCTCTCTTAAGCACCAGCAGACCTCCAGGAGACTCTCAAAGTTGCCACATTGCTGGCAACTACTCAGCTCCTCAGGACAACACAGGAAGTTAAAAAAGAATGACCCAGACCCTGCCCAGGACACAAGAAGGGAGAAAACTCTGGTTTAAGCTCTCCTCTGAAACAAAAAATACACGAAGTCAAACCCCAAGGGGAATGCCAGGGACCCTGTAGCCACAGATGTGTGTCTAATCTGCCCCCTTACTTCTACCTGCTGAATGATCTTGGGCTTAACCATGGTGAGTTGTCCTTACTGATCCCTGAGACAAGATGTTCGTAAGGCACCTGGCAGGAGCTTGCCTGCTGACCTCTGGTCCTGCCTACTGTCTCCACACATCAACAAAAGTCACTTCCTTTTACTGATGTGTTGAGTGGCTGACAGCCCTGGACAGTCAGGCAGGAGTGGGGAAGAGATGGAGAAAGGGAGGGAAACAGGAAGAAAGAGAGCGGAGAAGGGTGATAGGTTTCATAAAAACAATACGTTTTGTAGAGCACACGATATGGTGCCGTGGAAGGGCCCATGCTGGGGCATCCCTCCCCCTGAGGTCCCTGCCGTATGACGGGGGGGGGGGGGTTGGTATAAAATAGAGTTTATTTGGGGCATGGGAAGGGGGGTTGGGAAGGGACTGGAGGGGGCAGGAAAAGGACAGGGAGAAAGAGGAGAGAGAAATGCACAGAGAAAGGGGGAAGAAGAAGGAGAGCGAGCGAGCAAGGGGTCAGAGAGAGCAAGGAGAGACCAAACAGTCCTTTTTATAGCGAGCCAGGCCTACCAGGGCGTTGCTAGGTAACTGTCGGGCAGATCCTAGAAGGGAGACTGATAACAAAGAGAAAGAAGGTAAACCAACTCTGAAAACGCACCGTCCTCTGCTTGCTAATCTCTGTATTCACTAGGTGACATATAGGAGCCCTCAAGATGTTGAGGTAGAAGAGACAGAAACTGCTCCCCTGCTCACAGGGCAGGTGAGAGGAACCCGGGCCACGGATGCCACTCTCAGTTCCAGCACCCTCTCTGCTCTTCAGAGCCCAGAGGTCAGTTTGTAATTGGTTTTTCTTCTCTCCACAGGTTAACACTGACTCCAAGCCATTCTTCACTTCGACAGGATGAGAGTGGCAGGTACCAGGCGTCTGCAGCTTCTTGGGGGTGGGGGGACTCTAAAATTTGCTTTGGGCTCACTTGCTATCATCAGTGTCTACCCATCCCAGCCTCAGAGGTGGTTCAGTATCTCTTGTCAAAGGCTCCAGCAAGAACTCCAGGAGGATATCACGCAGGAGAACCTAGGAGAATGGAGAAGACTCCCCCAACCTTTGGATTCTGTGACATAACTTTTGTCATCTACAAAGTCCACACTTTATAACCACTAATTAGTTACTATAAATAAACAAAGCTGTGTGTGTGCATGTGTGCATAGATGTCAGAGGTAATGTCAGTTTTCTTCTCAATCTCTATATTTTGAGACAAGGTCTTTCATTGAACTTGGAATTCCCCAGATATAAAACCCCAGGGACATGTTTATCTCTACCTACCTGTTCGGGTAGAGCTGGGATTACAGACAGAGATCCCTAGACTGACTCTGACATGTATGCTGGGGACCTGATCTTAGGTCTTCATGCCTGTGAAGCCAGTTCTTACCCACTAAGCCATCTCTCCATTGATTTAAAAACCGTTTTTTAAGTTTATGATTTTTGTGATTGTATGTGTTGGGTCACATTTGTAGCTATCCTAGGCTGCCTGTGTCCTGTAGGTCATAGACTGGATGCACTTAAAGGCTGGGGGAGCTGAACAACTGCTGTCTCCAATGGCCCCATCTGCCTAGAATTCCAGCTTAGAAACACTCAGCTCTGGCCAGAAGTCAGAGGTCACATACCAACCTCAAGGATGGCTTTGCATGGTCCTCGACACAGAGGTCTTCAGGGCACACCCTCGGAGTGGATCCCTTTGTACAGGCATTAAAATGCGTGCATTAAAACGCGTGCAACACACACACACCATTTATACTCCCAAGCAGCTATGAGAAGGCATGGCACCTGACCGAGAGTCAGCTTACTTTCTTGAATTCCAACCTGATTCCTTCCAAGTAGTCACGGGGAAGCAGCTACCTCTTCAAGCTTTAGTTTCCTTATCAGGGAAGTACTACATTACCAAACACAAAGATTTAGTAGAAGAATTGAGATCATCTATTTCAAAGCTGTCAGTATTGTACTTGCCACAGAATGGGTGCTGCCAAGTATGGACTGGTGCCCCAGGGGAATTCCACATTGTCCCAGAAGACATGGAGGATCCCCCTAATGCAAATGAGATCATGTGGTTACGCTCTCTGGTCCTTGCAAGGCAAAGCTCTTGGTACCCCTCTCATGTATGGGATTGCCTGTAAGGCAGGGGAGGCTGGGGAACAGTGTCCTTTTATGAAAATGCTAAATAAGTCTACTGGGTGGTTATTTGGGGTGGTTTCAAGCTGATTAAAAATATGGGGGACATCCTTAGATCCTAATACCAAAAGTGTAGGCCATCTGTCCACCCATCCATCCACCCATCCATCCATCTACCCATCCATCCACCCATCCATCCATCTACCCATCCATCCACCCATCCATCCA
>JADRCH010000125.1:7219397-7230514 GCA_019843965.1 Rhynchomys soricoides
CACCCATCCATCTACCCATCCACCCATCCATCCACCCATCCATCTACCCATCCACCCATCCATCCATCCATCCATCTACCCATCCACCCATCCATCTACCCATCCACCATCCATCCACCCATCCATCCACCCATCCACCCATCCATCCATCTACCCATCCATTCATCCATCTACCCACTCATCCACTTGTGCTCATTATCCATTCCATTCCATTCATCCATACATACACACATACATACATATATACATACATATGCATGCATCTGTTTTTCTTTCATTCATCAAATACATATTAATACATGCTCTGTATGCAAAATAAAACCCTTGCCTTCAAAAACATCCCATTCCAGGAAGTAGAGTCAGTCAGCAACCAAGTAGTATGATGATGATATGAATAAAAATAGGATGGTGAGAGAGAGGCTAAATGAGGAGAGGTTGCAGCTGGAACTGTGGAGATCACAGGCCACAGCAGTAGACATTACCATATCTACTCTTTAGGACTATCTTTAGCTGAGAGAGGGTGAATTCCAGCACACAATACAGAGGTTATATCCCTGAGGATTCTCTCTGGGCAGCTAAGTAGAACCCAAGGAGGAACACTTTCAATTCATTCACCATGGCAGTTTGGAAAGTATTCACAATGTCTGATCACTGATGTCGCTGTCTGATCCCAGCATGGACTCTTGTGTGGTCTCAGCACAGTCTCATGTTCTGGACATGATCTGTACCCATGAGCGAGAGTTCCCACCCCACCCCCCGCCATCGTGTTGGAATTTGGTAAGAACTCACACATGAACTTTCTACATGGCCCTGCACCACAGCCTCCTGTTGGGATATGGCACATAATCTAACAGAATTTCCCTACTTGCAGGTCTGATTCGTGTTGTGGTCTTCATCTTCACCATGGTCACCATGTGGGTCTTCCTCCGCAGCTACACCAGCTTCAGCAGGAAAACCATCCGTCTGCCACGCTGGTTTGGTAAGTGGGACTCGTGGCCATGATCTGCAGAGCAGGGATTGGGGTGCTGAGGACCTCTCTCCTGAGGTGACCCAGGAGGTAGCCAGATGTGTTGAGCTATGCACTGGCATTGTGGGGCATGGCATAAGATTCCTGGAGTGCCAGGAAACTATGGGGAGCAGAGAAGTGTTCTAAGGCCCTTATCTAAGGCAGGACAGAGGGAAGGAAAGAAGGAAGTGAAGAAGAAATAATGTTGGCTGAGTTGTCACCTTCAGCTCCCTGCTCAAATATTACCACCTCAAAGGCCTTCCTGACCCCCCCAACCTCAGCTGTAGCCTATCCTCCCCATTTAGCCTCTTCCATGTCATCCTGTTTGTTTCTAAATGCCAGCATCTGTTTTCCTAGTTATTGCCTGACTCCACCTCCTAGAACGTAACTTTCCTGAAGGCAAGGATTTTGCGTATAGGGCACTGCCAAAAAGTATTAGATGGACAGATGGATGGAATGATGGACAGGTGGGTGGGTGGGTGGATGGATGGATGGATGGGTGGGTGGTTGGGTGGATGGGTGGGTGGATGGATGGGGGCTGGATGGATGGGTGGGTGGGTAAGGGATGGGTGGATGAGTGGATAGGTGGATGGATAGTTAGTTGGTTGGATATATTTGTGGGTAGGTTAATAAATGGAAAGATGAATGAATGAATAGATGAATGGATATATTAGAATGGATGGATGGACAGATGAATGGGTAGATAGACTGATTGGGTGGATGTGTGGGTGAATGGATACTTAAGTGAATGAATAGATGAGTGGGTGAATAGAGAGATGGTGGATGGACAGACAGAAGGGTAAGCAGATCAATAAATGAGTAGATAGATGAATAGAATGACATGTGGGTAGGTGGATAGATCAGTAAGTAGATAGATAGATGAACTGATGAATGGATAGAATAGCAAGTAGCTGAGTTGGTAGGTAGATAGTTAAGTGAATGAATGAGTGGGTGGGTAAACAAATGAATGGATAAACAGGTGGATGGACAAGCTCTTACTGCTTTACCTATACAGTCTCACTTAAGCTGAAAACACCTGCAGGAAGTGGCCCTTGATGTGGTTCTATAATAGAATCAAGTATGATTTGTGGCGTGGTTTCATCATGCATGTTTTGAGAAAATAGAAAGTCAAGGCAACTTTTAAAACTAACCCAAGTTCTCTCTTAGAGATGTCAGAACAGGGATGAGAGGCTGGGTGGATACATTTAAATCCTTTCAAGAGAGAAGGGAAGGGGTGTATGTCCTGGGATCTGTCTTCCCAGGAAACTGAGAACCACCACCACCAACAGAGTTTAACATCATCTGCAAGGACAAAGATGGCTCCCAACTTAACCATGACAGAAAGAAACCAAGAACCCCATCTTTAACACCACTCCACAGTGGAGGGCGTGATAGCTTTTACCATCTGCCTCCTGCCAGCTGAGACACAGAGCCCACACTGGGATTTCATATATATATGAAAACTTGTTACTGTCATCTTGTTACTGACATCTTGTTACTGAGATGTCAGGTGTGGCTGATTCAGGGCTACCCAAAGCCCCTGGGCATGCTATAGATGCTGTGGCTTCTTTTTGCTTTGTTTTGTTTTGTTTTGAAAACAGTCCCATGTAGTCCATTGGCCTCAAACTGACTCTGTACCAGAGACTGACACTGAACTTCTGATCATCCTGCCTCGGCCCTCTAAGTGCTGGGATCACAGTTGGGCACCACTGGGTCTGGCTTATGGGATGCTAGAAGTTAAACTCAGGTCTTTGTGCATGCTAGGCAAGCATTCTACCAACTGAGCAAAATTCCCCATCTACTAGTTGCTGCTTTGCTTCAATGGATAGAAGCTCCACCCATGGTCATTTTCGCTCTAGGACATGTGATGGCTACCAGCTGTCCAGATGCCCACATTATAACTGAAAGGGCACCTCTCCGCACCCCCCCACACACACACATACACACACAATTGGGCCAAGGGAATACATTAACTCAGAGAGGGCTCTGTCTTCAGAGGACTACTGTTTGGTTGGCTCAGCCTTGTTCATACTTCTTCCCTGACATTTTTACATCCACTGCAGGAACTTGGTCTCTAGGACTCAGAGCAATATGGTAAACACCTGACCTAGAAACCTGGAAACAACTAGGACAGACTAAGACAATATGCCAGCCAGTGACCAGAGTCCTTCAGACCTAGCACAGACGGGCATTCCAGAAAGAAATGGCCCAGGGACCAGCACCACAATTCTTTCCTTCACTGAGGCCCTCTAGATCTCAGTGGATCCTCTCAACAGCCCAGTGAGCATCATCGTGATGCCTTTCTATGTGTTGTTAAGTAAACTGAGTCCAGGGGGTTAGGGCTCAACCTCCAGGCTTCTCACAGCATAGCACAGCTTGATTTTAAACAAGAATAATTTGTGTCTGTGCATATGTATGTTTATGCATATGTTTATGCATGTGCCTTGCCATGGGTATATATGAGCATGTGTGTATATGAGTGTATATGCATGTGTGACTATTTATGAGTGGGTGGCAGCAACAAATGAGGAAAAGCTCCTACATGTAACAGGGGCCTAATTGATGCCAGTGGAAGCATATCAAGGTCTCCTGTTCCCGTTGCCCAGCCCCTACCTGATCCTGCCGGAGGATGAAGTACCAGTTCACTAAAGAGATTCTTTCTCTCAAACAGGCATGTCCCCCAAGGAGATCTGTGAGTATCTACCCAGCTCCAGCCCCTCATCTGCCCTCAGGTAGAATGCCCCAGGATCTCTGTTCCCAGAGCTGCAGGCCCCAGAGAAATGCAGGTGTCCAAGGTCTCCCCAGCCCACTCTTCTATGACAGTGACAGTGTGACAGTGGTAACTCCAGAAGTACGGTCTGGGCAGCCCCTCTCAGCCATTCAGATTACTGGGGACTCTTAACTCTTTCTCTTCTGCAGTTCCTTCTGGGTAGTCTAGACCATGCTGCACCTTGCCTCTTCTCTCTAGACCCTCACCCTGTTATGAGTCAAAATTGAAAGAGGGCTCCAGCAAGCACCAGGGCTCCAGAGAGACAAAGAAGATGGAGGGAGAGAGCCAGATGCTCCTGGTGTTAACTCAGGTTGAGCCAGATGCTGCATTCCACTCTTATAGGCATCTCATATAAAGCTAACACACCCTATGTAGGTTCCAGGAGTGGTTCCTTTCTATAGGTGGGTTAAACAGCTTGGAGAAGTGAGATCTCCTGGCTAAGGCCAAATGGTTGTACTGAAAAGTAGGAGGTCAATCACCCCTACCCTGCTAGAGCTTTTTACGTAAGGCCTCCCAGCCAGGTCCCTCAACCCCTAACCCCACATGGTGACTCCAGAGAAAGCTGAGCCCTCAGGGTTAGGATTTTACTGACCAAGAAGACAAAGGAGCCCAATGCACACAGGATTGCAGAGAGCAGGCTACAGGATTGAATGTAAACCATTTATACACTTGAATTCATCCTTCTGAAGCCCCCTCAATCCAATTATGAACCGGACCCAAAGAGTTAAGACATCTTGCAGAGAGAAAACTCAAGCATCCTACTCTTCCTGCTTTCTGATCCCATGGCAGACATCACTAATCAATTCCCATATCCCAGCTCTCCAAGCTCATAGCCAGCTTCAGGAGTTTTATCATTAAGCCTTTCACAGTAGGTCCAAACTGAATTTAAGAGAAAGCCTGTTAGTCCATTCTGATCAAAATCAACTCTCTGGTTTGACAATTAGCAAAGCTAATTGGAGAAGCGTCTAACAAAACCACATAGCAGATTGGTGAAAGAGCAGTTCATAATTCCTGATGTTGACTCCTAACACAACACACACACAAGCATACAACACACACACTCACACACACAGACACACACACAGTGCTCATGACAATACACCAGCTTCAGGCCCAGAACAATGGCACCAGGGTCCCTGGAGGGATGGGGCCCAAGAGTTTGAAGGAGCTACGGAGACGGCCCTTCAGCCACAATCCAGAAAGCAGATCCTAGCTCCCTGTAGCTAAGATCTCCCCATGGGCATCTTTTCCCTTCATCCAGCAGCCTGGTGGTAAAGGCTGGATGGTCAGAAAATCAATTCCAGAAAAGCCTGCTTAAGCTGGCCTGTTGACATCAAGCTTGTCAGACTTAGCTGCAGTTGATCAAGCAGGCTCAGGGAACTCCAGTTTGGTGCTGGGGGGGGGGGGGGGAGATCTTCTCTGCCAGGGAAAGCCAGGGAGACTCTCTGCTTGCTATTCATCTCATCCTTCCCAGTCAAAAGCCAAGCCAAACCAAGAGGCTCAATGTTCACCCAGTAAAGAGAAACCAAGCACCCACAAATGCCCAGGCACAGAGTCTACCAGGGTGATCCAGTAAGGCATTTGTACCAGGCCATCAGCAAGCTCTACAGGAGCAGATTCAGTTAGGAAGCCTCCAAATTAATTCTGGGGTGTCTAGACCCTCGGCCAGAGCCCTGTACATTTTGATGCAGTTGGTGGAGGCCTGATAGTGCCCAGAAATGAACAAAACTCCAAGCCCAGTCCCCTCCCCAGTTGCTGCCCCTATGAGAGTACTGTGTTCCCTTCCCAGCGACCCCGAAGACCAAATGTGGGCTCAGCAAGACCTGCCCAAACAACTTCTTCGCATTTAAAATCAGCAGTGGCGCTGCCAATGTCGTGGGTCCCTCCATGTGCTTTGAAGACGAAATGTAAGTACCCAGGGCAGCTGTGCTTCTTTGCTTGCATTTCATTCAGTCATTCAGTCATTCATCCATCCATCTGAAGATTCAAGCTTCAGGGCAGGCCTGTGAGGAAGCCCCTGCCTTTCCCAGGCTACCTTTGATACAAGCTGTATGTGTCCCACATAGCAAACAGTCAATGAGCTCTCCCAGCTCAGCCACACCTTGGTAAGTTGCCCATCCCTTCCCAGCACAGGTGGTAGGGCTGTTATTGTACCCTTTGTAAAAGAAAGCAAAGTGAGGCTCAGACAAGGCCACTTACCAAGCTGAAGGAAGGTCAAGTTGCTAAGCTTCTGGTGAAAGGGGTGCCCTGTGAGGGAAACTGTGTACCCGTTCCCAGCCTAGAAAGTCACGTTTATCTGTCACAGAAAACAGGATAACAGAAAAATGAGAACAGATCAGCGTTTCCACCAGGATGCTGAACCTGAATACACTTGCTTAGGCAAAACAGAAGCTGTAGTTGGCTGTGTAGTTCAAACGCCAGAGGCTCCAAGCGTCAGGGTGAGAGGACCCAGTAGCTCAAACGGAACCATCAGACCTTACTCCCCCAGCATCGGTAGCTCTGTTTTCTTCTGCAGGCTGCTCTTCCCTCCACTGAAGATGGGACCTCTCTGTGGATGGGTGAAGCCACAACTCTGATATCACCAGGGCTAGAGCAATCCTAAGACTGTATCTCCTTGCTGCCTTGGGACCCGAGTGTAGTCCTGGCCGAACAGCACAATCTGCTGTCCCAGAAACCGCAGCCTGAGAGTGGGAACGGTCTGTGGTCCTGAGGAATGGCAGAGCACAGTGTGTGGATGCAGGGTGCTGGGAACCCAGCTGAGCTCCACAAGGGAACCAACCATTCTAGGATGGCAAAATTCTATTTTCTACTTCTTCACATCCTAGAATGGGGGAGCACCCTACCCTGACAGCTCAGAAATCCCAGGCAGGGACTCCCCCTCTTTCCTGTGCAGACTGGCCCGAGAGTACTATGGACTAATGAGCTACAGTACAGAGAACACAGCCCACACAGGCTTTCAGAAGCCCAAGCCACTACATGTGTTTCCTAGTGCTTCTGCCTTGGGCCCCAGAGGCAGGCCCTCTGAAGGCCCAAACACTAAAGCAGAGCTTTCCTTCTGCTCCTGGAACCACCAGCCTAGTTCACTTTCCTTCTTCGTCTGCAGTATCATGAGTCCTGTGCGAAACAACGTGGGCAGAGGCCTGAACATCGCTCTGGTGAATGGTGAGTGACCCAGGAAGGGAACCTGTCACTTGCTGAATCATCCTGTAGAACTCAGGAAAGGGCGAGGCTGGACTAGGGGAGCAGCAGGCCCACGAATTCACTGCCGTGACTCATGGCTTCACCCATAAAGCCAGTCCAGCTTAGACCAACACACATGAAGTCAGAGTGGGCAGATGGTGGCAGGGTGAGGTCACATGCCGAGTGTACATCATTCTTAACTTCACAAGTGTAAACACCAGCTAGTGTGAGCCAGGTCCTGGCAGGACACTCAGAACAGTGACAAGGACAGGCCTCTGGCTTCATGATCCCTATAGGCATCGCAGTAAGGGGACTGAGATGTGAAAGGTAGAACAGGTGTAATCACAGGAGGTTCCAGCGTGGGTGATGACTAGCGACAGCTAAAAACCAGCAGGGAGTGGTCAGGAGAAAAGGAGGGACACTCCTTCCAGGCAGCAGGGAAGGGAAGAGGGAAGGAAGATCCCAGATTGAGACTTCCTGTCTGACCTCTCACAAAGCCAAGTGATTAAAAATGATAACAATAACAATAATCAGTGACAATAAAAGCTAACATGTTGAGCATACACTGTGTAAAGACTAGAACCCAGATTGGGCAGTCTCCAGCATGTCTAGATCAGGCTTCTCATAGATAATAATTAGCCAGAGCAGCAAAGCACAGCTAAGCATGGCTGGCTCCTAACCTTTTGCTGTGCAGAGCTTCCTTTGAGAAATGGTTCAGACTATGCTACTCACCTCTACCCTGACTAGAAAATCCCACAAATGAGCAATGCTCACAGAGACACACAGCCCCTTCCAAAGTCCCTGGGTAAAGTTCCATGTGGCTCTGAGACTCTGGGAGGGCTTTGCCAAGGCAAGCCTGCTCCCTTTTACAGGGAGAACTGCTACTGGCCATGGCTTCAAGAAGCCTCCGCACTGCCATACCCTCTGCAATACTGCCATCTAGTGGTAGAGGTTGAGACCTGTGGCTTTCCTCCAGAATGCCAAGGGGTTTTGCCCCAAAACCACAAAAGCCATTCAGATCCTGAAAATCCAAGGACCATAATCACTGAAAATTCCATGGTTTCCAAGTTAGATTTGACTTGCAGATTTCTCACTTATGTGGGAATAGTGATGACCATGCCCTTATAGATTTTTCAGAAAAAATATCTAGTAATCTTACTGTTTTAGATACTTTCCATTTCAAAGCAACAGCCCGCTGAATTTATGCAAGAATTGAGGATGAAATGCTGACTTGTGTGTGAGAAGCTGTCATGACAGAACACAGATCTTGAGTGGTTAGATTCTGTTGTATTCTGGATGTTCAGCCAATATGTTCTACCTCTCTAATAAGCCTCGGCCCAAGAATTCTTAGGTCCCTATTGTAGCCCTGCATGATTTTCACAGGGCCTAGTTTCACTCAGTTAGCATTTGAGGCTTTACACTACACATGGAAATGTCAAGTGGGGTGACTCACATTATGGGAAGTAATAATTCTCTTTTCACTAGGGACTACAGGCCATGTGATGAAAAAGAGCAGCTTTGACATGTACTCTGGAGGTAGGCACTGCTGTTGGCACTGATGTCATGGGGACTGAGCCCCTTAATGTGGCAGGGAAGTTGTGGGCACAATGGCAGGAAGGTTGAGGGTCATCCTGCGTCTTTAAACAGGGGGTCTGAGGTAGACTTAGGCACCGATCCTTAGATTATGGTTTATTTAGAAGCTGACCACAAGAAATGCCCATGATAGGTCAAAGGAGCGGGACAGAAATAAAAAAAAAATGAAGCCAATCTGCGGAATTGGAGAACTGTCACACACCATGGCAGGCACAGCCCAGGGGGTATGCTTGAAGCTCTGGCTCCTCACCATTTCCTAGCAATGCTGGCTTAGCCTCAGGGGCAGGAGGGCTCTTAGAGACCAGGCAGAACTCCAGGCCAAGGAATGTCATTGTTGGCATTGGTTCCGAACATGTGTGCACCAACTGTTGTGCTGAGGGTGAGGCCATAGGCCCTGGCACCTACACAAGCCCTGATAAGAACACTCTTCAAAAGTAGAAGCTGTAGTGATCTCTAGTGGACCCAAGCGTAGGACCTCCTAAGGTCTGGACAGGACCTCTGAGAGGCACCTCCTTCCCCAGCCATCTGCAGATATTGCTTCTCTGCATAAACATGTTTTGTTGTTTTTAACCCTGCTGTGCATGTGGCTGACTCTAAGGACATCACTGTCCTCTCCCTTCTTTAGCAGACAGACAGAGCTGGTTTCCTTGGGCTGCAGTCCAGACATCTGAGTCCCATGAACAGTCTGGCTGCCAGTTTGATGCTCTATAGAGCATCTATAGTCTTGACATTCTTAATCTTTTTGTTGTTGTTGTTTGTTTTGATCAGTGGTTCTCCATTTTTATTTTGCACTGAACCCCACAAATTATGTAGCCAGTTCTGCTAACATTTTATAATCCCATTTAGAGGCATGTATTGCATGCCCCAAATTATCACAGGTAAACTTCACAAAGACGCCAAGCGCAGAGCTATTGATCACCCTTGTATATATGTCACAATGCATAGATGTATATATGTACATATGACCCCAGAGGGCTGTTTTGTTCTGTTTTGAGACAGAGATTCATGAAGCCCAGGCTTCAAGCTTCCTGTGTAACCAAGGATTACCAACAGTCTAGACTGACTGTGGTAATTTAGAAGATGCCATGTGGTCTTAGACAGTAGAGATCTACAGATTCTGACCCTCCTGCCTCTACCTCCCAAGTGCTGGGACTACAGACACGTACCATCACACTAGGTCTGTGTGGTACCAGGAATCCAACTCAGGCCTTTGTGCATGCTAGGCAACTATCATATCAACTGAGCTAGATACGCAGCCCCACCCCAGGGGACTTTAAAATGCCAGTGTCTAGTCACCACTCCAAGTCACATGAATGAAGTCCCCTTATTATGTTCTCGAATTTTCCTGCCCTAGGACAAATGCAGCAGGAACCCCCACCACCATTATACTGACTCCATCTGGCTTCTGGGCTCCCATGAGCCTGACCCAGGTCCTCCCTGCTCTCTAGAGTCGTAGAAGAGAATAAGCACACCCAGCAGTCATTTCTCCTAAAGACCAGTGCCTCTTTTCTTCCTCCCCCAGAACCCCAACCCCTGCTGGACTTCCTTACAGAAATTCCAGATAGCACCCTGGTGCTGGTAGCCTCCTATGATGACCCAGGGACCAAGTAAGTGGGACACTCCAACCTGCTAGGCCACATGAGGATACAAACCTAATACATCCACCCCTGCATGCACTTCCCTGCTTTCCTGAAAGCCCCACAGTCCAGCAAACTATCCTGAGAAAAGAGGGAAGTGCGGGAAATGTTCTGGCGGCATGACTTGACCTTCTTCGTTACAATGCTGGCAGACCCTCCCCATCCACTAGCAACTAGATGGACACAGAAACTATAGCGCCATGACAGTCTATCATTGTATGTGCACACAAGAAGGCTCATTGCAAATGATGGTGTGAAAAATATTAAGGACTTGAGAGAATGCTCACTGTCTTAGTCAGTGTTCTACTGCTGTGAAGAGACACCATGACCAAAGCAACTCTTACAATAGAAATCATTGAACTGGGGGTTCTGCTTGCCCATTTCAGGAGCTTAGTCCATTATCATCAAGGCAGAAAGCATGGCAGCAGACAGACAGGCAGGCATGGCACTGGAGAAGGAGCTGCAAGCTACATCCTAATCCACAGGTAGTGAGAGAATAAGAGCCTACAGGGGGCTTTATCCCCAGTGACACACTTCCTCCAACAGAGTCACACCTCCTAATCCTTGTAATCCTTTCAAACAGTTCCACTCCCTGGTGACAATGCATTCAAGTATATGAGCCTATGGGGGCCATTCCTATTCAAACCATCACACTCACTCTTTAGGGCTATGTAAGATGTACGGATGTATGTACGTGTGTGTGTGTGTGTGTGTCTGTGTGTGTGTATGTGTGTGTGTGTGTGCATGTGTGTGTGCATGTGTGTGTGCGTGTGTGCGTGTGTGTGTGCATGTGTGTGTGTGCATGTGTGTGTGTGCGTGTGTGTGTGTCTGTGTGTGTGCGTGTGTGCATGTGTGTGTGCATGTGTGTGTGCGTGTGTGCGTGTGTGTGTGTGTGCATGTGTGTGTGTGCGTGTGTGTGTCTGTGTGTGTG
>JADRCH010000125.1:7230614-7262844 GCA_019843965.1 Rhynchomys soricoides
TGTGTGTGTGTGTGTGTGTGCGCGCGCGCATCCCTTAGGCTGGTGAGATGGCTCAGTGGAAGGGTAGAGAGTGGGTTCGAATCCCCAGAACCTACATCAGTGATAGGTAGACACTGTAGCCAGCCTGCAATTCCAGCCTCTGAAGGCTGAAACAAAGAATCGTCAGAGCAAGCAGGCCAGTCAAACTAGCTATATCAGTGAGCTCTGTGTTTGACTGAGAAACCCTGACTCAAAAGAATAAATTGGAAGAATGATTGAGAAAAATTCTTGACATCAGCCTTGGGCCACCACACATACACATACATAGGCGTGTGTGTGTGTGTACACATATGCAATCATACATGTACATGTGTGTACACAAGTATTTGAGAAGAAAAAATCCACTTGTGCTACCTAGCTTGTTATGACTGACTACACAGTGTATGGCCCCATTAAAATCAGATCATTTAATGAATGTTGTAGCCAGCTAGTGTCAATATGCTTTCAATGTTTATAACTACCTCACCTAACAACACATTTCTTAGAATGGATCCCATCATTAAACAACTCATGACCGTGTTAAGATGTTTATGATGGTTTCTGCAAAGCAAGAAGGGTGTGCTCCACCGTTTAGTTAGTTCTTTAAGATGCCCCATGTTTCCTAGGTGAAAGTGTGGTACCTATAAACAGAGCAGTACTTTTCAAACACATCTCCTGGCCACCAGAAGCTCTCTTGGAAAGTCTCAGACCCCTAGCCCAATCCCAGTGAATTTGGAGAGCCTCGGAAGTCAGGTGCTGCATGTGAGAGTGGGGTGGGTCATTGGAAACCTCACTCTGGTCCCACCTCCCACCAATGTCTTCAGCCTCACCTGAACTGTTCTCTCTGGCAGAATGAATGACAAAATCAGGATGATCTTCTCCAACCTGGGGAGTTCCTACGCCAAGCAGCTGGGCTTCCGAGACAGCTGGGTCTTTGTAGGTACTAAAGACCTCAAGAGTAGAAGCCCATATGAGCAGGTGGGTTCCTGGCTGCCTCCCTGTCTGAGTGAGGGATAGGTGGACTAGGAGCTGCAGGGGATAGAAAGACCGTAACTCACATAGGCTATATTGTTGGTCAGAGACTCTATAGAGTCAGCGTGCAACACTGCCTGACTGCTCAAAATTCACCTCAGTTTTGGGCGGTCCAACTGGCCAGATCCCAGCAGGAAGCTACATTGCAAGAGGTGGCTCGTATATGAAGTTACAAGTGCCCAAAAAGTGAGGATTAAAGGGGGAAAGAGGGAAGAAGACACTAAATTGAGGTGGAAGAAAGAAATGTAGAGATAAAGCTGTGTTGGGGTAGGAAAGGGGAGGGAGCTGAATGGCTGGCTTCTGGTCCCCGCTGCGACCTTGACAAACCTGTGGCCTTTCAGCAGTAAAGGGAAGAGTTTTGGAGCTGTGAGGCTTTGAGTCCCCTTGGGGGCTCTCTATGAAGATTATGAACATGTACCAGGATGGGAACAACAGAACACTGCACCCCAGCATGTGGAAAGAAATACTGAACTCTGCGGCTGAGGCCTGTGAGTGGCTCTAGGAAACTCCACTGTGGAGTTTGAAGGATACAGGACGGAGGAATACCCAGAGCTTGAAGGCTCTGGAGAAATGTTAGTCCTTCTCCCTGTTCTGTACACCACAGCCTGGAGCAATCCTAGAAACCTAGGAGAGCTGACCTATCCTTCCCAGCACCACCCAGATCCCAAGATGGAATTAATGATTCTACACAAAAGACCCTGTAGACTCAAAAGGAAAGTGCTGGAGACCCATGACAGACATATGCAAGAGAGTGGCAGGATCCAACCCCTAGTAATCGCTCATTCTGACCCATATCTGCACGGTGAAGCAGATAAGATTATCATCTTAGTGCATGTGTGAGATACCACAGGCTTGAGAGCTCAGGTCTCAGAACAACTCTGAGAGGCAGCACACTTCTCACAGAGGTTCACCCAGCTTCACAGGGATGTCCTTGTCTCTTGGGAAACCTCGCTGGCCAAGCACAAAGAGCACCAGGGAAGAGAGCTGGGTTGCCTGTGTGATAAGGAGCCGGCACAGCAGCCCAGATGTGTAGAGACTGTGGCTGAGGGGACAGTACAGAAGTGGGGCTGAACTTTGGAAGGAGTGTCGCTGGGCTGTCTCCTTGACTGGACAGTGATGACTTACATAATTGTAATTCTATAATGACATATCTACACTGGAAATTGTGACACGTTCTTACGTCTTCGCCGTGACAGAGATTTGAGAGAAAGAATCCAAAGGACAGATTCACTTTGGCTCCTGCTCTCAGAGGCTTAAGCCCAATGTGGCAGGGCAAAACAGCTCACTTTGTGGAGGCCAGGAAGCAGAGAGCAAATCCCTGGGCTGGCCGCTCTCTCTCTTTTTTGTCTCCTTTATCTAGGCTCCCAGCCTATGAATGGGGTGGCTTGAATTAGTAACTTCCTCCTTCATTAATCCTCTCTTGAAACTCCCGCCCAGATATATCCAGAGGCATATTTTACACCCCTAGACACTGCTTATTCTAGCTAACGGGCAATCAAAATTAACCATCACCCAAATTTAGAAATCAGGCCTAGCTCAAGATGGCCTAAGCTAGGAGAAGAGAGAGGAGAATGGATGGCCTCTGGGTGAGAATGCAGGGCCTGGACTGGGCTCCAGCACACTGGACAGTGGGTGGAGCTAAGGCTCCACTGGTTAAGCAGGCCCTCTTTCTTCCTCCTTGTAGGGAAGGGTCCTTATCCATCAACATCAGATGACCATAAAGCAAGTCCCCAATGATGTCCTATGCTCCCATTCTGGTAACACGTTAGAGAAATCACATGAAGACTTGCCCACACAACGTGGCATTACCTCTCCATACCAGTTTCCCCACAGAATGGAACAGTATGCACGTCCCTGGACTGTTGTGCAGATTAAGTACATAAATCAGCTTGGGACAGTGCCAAGCATGCAGCAAGTGCTCAATCACTGTTAGGATCCATCTTTTCCATGTTGTTACTATCATGGTGTGGGGGGTTACAGGAGGTTAGTGGGGGCTTTGGAGAAGAGCTACAGTTCCCCAAGCCCTCCCAATCCTTGATGGCTCTGTGGGGTAAAATTGCTGGGATCTTGGGCAAGTTGTGGTCCTCCCCTGAGCTTCTGGCCCCATCTATAAAATGAGGCTGTGGCAGAGGTAAGTGAGCCCTCTGAGCGTTAAAGTGCAAATGCTTTCTCCATGAGCTCTAGACAGCCTCGACGGATCACTGTCTGAAACATCTCTCTTCTCTCCCTAGTTCCTAAAGAACAACCCAGAAACAAACAAATATGAAGGATGGCCGGAGTTAATAGAACTGGAGGGCTGTGTACCACGGAAAGTAATGTAGGGCGGCCTTGACCCTTCTGGCCTAGGGAGCCAAGGAAATGCCCAACTGACTTGAGAGCAGAACCCAGGAGTGCTGGGTCTGTGCGGACAGGAGCTGACTGGGGGAAGAAAGGAGAAGCCATATGCGATGCTCTGATCATCCCCTGCACAGAGTGACTCACTTCCCCTCTAAGGAAGCAACAGCCTCCCCCTGACCCATGGTGACCAGCTTGAGGGTGGACAGCCATGGGACCTGTGGAACCGGCTGTGATGGAGAGAACAAGACCTTCCAAGACTGCCCATGGTTGTCTCCAGAAGGACTGGCTGCCTACACTTACTTGGGCAGAATTAAATTCTATTTTTGCTGACTTTGAACCTTTCCAATCTGTCCCATTGCTGTGGTTCTCCCTGGGAACGTACTGGTCTAGTGTCAGTTAACATGGGTCCTGGTCTAGACAGGTAGGGGCTAGCTCATTTAGCAACTGGGATGGAACCTAGTTTCCTGGGATTTCAGTCAGGCAGGAAAGAACTTG
This sequence comes from Rhynchomys soricoides, assembly GCA_019843965.1. Taxonomy (NCBI): domain Eukaryota; kingdom Metazoa; phylum Chordata; class Mammalia; order Rodentia; family Muridae; genus Rhynchomys; species Rhynchomys soricoides. Next base: position 7,234,497 of record JADRCH010000125.1, read on the forward strand.
GTTCCCAAGATGGACAGAAACAGGGGAGCCTAGAAGACAGGGCACACAGACTGTCATCTTGATGTGCCTTTTAAAAGAAGCTGGAGCTGGAACAAAAGAGGAAGGGAAAGTGTCTGCAATACTAAACAGGTATCTAAACATCTGCCTGGCTTTGGGGTCCCCAAAATCTGAATCTGAAACAAGCATACAAGGACAGGCACTGTGTTTGGGTTACAGGGCAGTCAATAAGGGGTGTTATCAACCCTACTACTGGAGACTAGAGTGTGTTCCTACCAGGGACTTTGGGACTCTGTAGAGCACACCCTGCAGAAATGGCATCCTTCAGATCTTGAGATGGGGTGTTCATGTACAAACACCACCCAACCATTTGGTAAGGGAGGGCTGCTGCGGTAGTATGCATCCCTAGGCACTTCTTGTAGGGACAAGAGGCCATCCGTGTCTTCACAGAGAGTCAGTGGCCAAAAGATGTCAGGCCAGTGACCTGTAGACAAGTGGGTGCAACGAGGGGAAGAATAATCAAAAGCCATGCATGGTGATAAAACCATGGATCAGGATCTCTGAGAGGGTCCAGTGCCCAGGTTCCAGACCAGCAATTCTCACCCCATTGGGAGTCAGAGATCAGATATCCTGCATATCAGAGATTTGCATTTTTATTCATAAGAGCAGCAAAATTATAGCTATAAAGTCTCAGTGAGATAATTTTATGATTGGGGTCACCACAGCATGAGGAACTGTATTAAAGGGTCACAGCATTGGGAAGGCTGAGAGCCACTGCTCTAGATCGGATCCTAGAGGGGCTTGCAGAATTGGGTGCTGGGAAACCTTGAGCCTTATTGGGGGGAGAGCCCTAGTCTCGAGTGGTAACTTTCTAAGCCCTGAGCATGCAGAAGACTTCAAGGTCCCAGTGAAGAGAAGAGTTCGGGAACCCTGCACCAGGGGCTATGGTGGTGTGAGACACAAGCCCCAGTGTGAGAGCCTTGAGGAGGCCAAGCTGAGGGAGTAAGAAGATGCCCCCTCAGCCTTTCCAATAAGCTCCTGTGTTCCAGACTACCCTGAAATGTCTTCAGACCTCATAAAAATGCCGGTACCCACACCAATATAATGCATCAGAAACCCACCACGGGGGGGATAACATGGCAGGCAGTTTTCGTGAACACCTTCATAAACACATTCCTGAAAAGGTTTATCTACAAGCAAAGATGCCCTCTAAGATTTAAAAGGAGAAAATAAAGTTTCCAAAAAGCAAGTTTACAGCCAGAGTATAGGACTCGGCAGACAGCTCTTAGCAGTGGTCATTATTTTCAAAGGACCTGGGTGGCCAGCTGGGTGTACGTGAAGACACTGTACACACTACACAGCATACCAGACAAGGCTGAGACCAAGTAACCAGCTAAGAAATGAGAAAAGAGACTCCCAGGAATGAAGGGGCTTGGTGAGGCCAGGGGAGGGGGAAATAGCAAATAGCGCACCCAGATCCGCTTGCCTATGATGGCTTCGAATGGCAGCATCCACCTGAGGCCCTCTGTGGAGTCCCTGGGAGTTAGCTGGCAGCAGTGGGCAGAGAGGTGTGTGTTTGGATGGGCAGACCTGTAAGCAAGGCCTGGGAGGGCTACAGGGTGAGTGGATGAGCGAGCACCAGTTTTCTGTACCAGGCAGAGAGCTTGGATCCGGGACAATGGTGACATGGATATTTAAACTAGACACAAAATGGTTAGGTCTGCAGTTTTTATAAAACTCCATGGTCTGTAGCAACAAGGAGGCCTGGAAGCGGCAGAAGATGATGGGCTAAAGTCAGGAGAGGCCTTGTGGGCGGTCTAATGCAAAAGGTAAAATGGATGAGACTTGCTCATTGACTTGCTCATTGCTGTAGACAAGCCTCCAAGAATCTCTGCATGCTGATGGTGGGCCTCCGGACTTGAGACCTGTGTGGGCTTCCTGGCTTCCTGCCAATGATTGGCCTGCTGTGAGCCCTAAGAGTGACTCTTAGGCAGAGTGTGGCACGAGTGCTCCTGAAGCGGCAATTCTGATTCACACCAGCAGGTGGCAGCATAGGAATGAAAGGGAGGACAAGATGCCCTGGCTCATCACCTCTTGGAAAGTGGTTGAACTGGCTCTCTGGGTCTCACCAAAATGCAAAGGACTCATCACCCTTATTGACGTCATGATAACAGCAGCACCTTGCCACTGAAGAACTGCAGACTCCCAGAAGCTCTGCCCAGAGCCAAACATCAGTACCTACCTCAGTTCATCCTCAGGGTATCATGGGATAGGAACCACAATATTCTCTTTCACACAAGAAAGTTCAGAAAGGTCAAGTGACCTGTCTAGACCCGCACAGGTGAAGTGCCTCCGAATAAGACCTGGAATCCTACTGTCTCTGTCACCACCTGAACCTAGTCTTCAGAACTATCCCCTTAACTTCACTCTGAGGTAAATTCACTGCCTCTCCTCTCCCCAGTGTGCTCCTGAATGCCTCTGATGACACTGAAAATTGACCAGAACCTTGGGGTCAACATCCTAGCCCTCTGCCATCACAGCTTTGGGAAGACTAGAAACCAGTTGGTTACGTAGTTTGTAGTGTCTCTTTCCAAAGCTCACCCCTCTGTGACCCTGGCGACCTCCAGGGGCTACTGGAAAGGAGTGGATATTATTTCCATCTTGCAGATGAAGAACAAGAGGCAAGAGGGTGTATACAATGAGAAAGTACAAAGAGGGACCTGGAATATCTGATCCTTGGCCCTCCACTTCCCTGGGGCCAGTCCAGTACCTCCTGCTCATGTAGTGTGGTCTAGACATTGCACTGGTTTCTTCTGCCCAGATCTGGGCTTCAAAGACCAAGAGAAGGCTCAGTCACTAGGCTTCCTGGCAGCTCGTAAACCCTACTTCAGCAGGAGTCCAGAGAGATGAGGGAAACGTAATGAACTGTGAGACTCCTTCCCCCTCTTCACCAAGAGCCAAGCCAGTGGATCGCCATCTGGGCCCTTTATAACCTCTCTCCCAGTGAGAAGGAAGTTGTGCCCATGCCAGACTGTACAGGAGAAAAAAAGAAGTACAGAGCAAATGCATGTTTTCTTGGCCAGAATGGGCTAGAGAGAATACAGCACAAGAACTATGGAATTACAATTTGTCATGCAGTGGTGTGTGTATGTGTGTGTCTGTGTGTGAAATTTCATGGATGCATATGTGTGAGTGTGTGTGTGTGAGGATGTGTGAGGATGTGTGAGTGTGTGTGACTGTGTATATGTGGGTGAGTGAGTATATGAGTGTCTGAGGTGTGTGACTGTGTATATATGGGTGTGTGAGTATATATGTGTAAATGAGTGCATATGTGGGTTAGTGTGTGATTGCATGGGGGTGTGTGTGTGTGAGTGAATGTGTGCGAGAGTGTGTGTGAGTGTGTGTGGTTGTGATGTGAGTGTGTGTGAGCATGTGTGTGTGATGTGCATACTGAGGCCAGATGTTGATAAGATGATTTCCGACGTAACCATCCACCTTGTTTTGAGACAGGATCTCTCATTGTTAGGGTTAGAGGAACAGACGTGATGGAATGAATCTCTGATAGGATGATGATCTATATCAAAGGGCATGCGTGATAGTGGACCTCAGGCTGTCATGGTGGCAATTCTTGGTTGTCAAATTGATTGCAACTAGAACTACTCAAAACCCCAAAATGGAGGGGCAGACCTGTGATGGAGTTTTGCTTAACTTGAAGTGAAAAGAGCTGCTTCTAAATCAGACCTTGAGGTGGGAAGACAGACCCTTAATCCAGATCTTCTGATCTGGGAAAACCCATGTATAATCTGGGCCATGCCTACTGCTAGAAACCCACATAAGGACAGGAACAGGGAAGCTTTGCGCTCTGCCTTCTTGCTCTTGCCCTCACTAGCAAGTCCATTCCTTCACTGGCATCAGCGCCTACTTCAGGAATCTGATGTCTCCTGAAGACCAGCTGAGATACCCCGCCCTGTGGACGGAATGGATTAGCTGGACTACAGCCTGTAAGTCATCTAATAAATCCCCTTTCTGTATACAGATATTCATTGTATAAGTTCTGTTATTCTAGAGAACTCTAATACAGCCGAGTTCTGGATTATCCAACAATGGCTGTCTCCCAATGGAAAGACCAAGAACCTAGTAGTTGTTCAGTCTGTCAGGCTGGCAATCTCAGCTGGTCTTCAGTACTTGAAGAAGTAGGTTCAAATCCAGAGAAGGAATGCTTCAGCAGCAGAACAAATGAACTTGTCATTAAGAGTGAGCGCAAGTAGGCAAAAAGCAAAAAGTATCTTTCTTCCATGTCCATTTTGGAAAGCTGCCATCTGAAATCGGGGGGGGGGGCACATTTGGGGTGTATCTTCTGGCCTCAGATGATCGAGATTATGGGTGAGTCTTCCCACCTCAAATGATCCAATCAAGAAAACCCCTCACAGGTATGTCTAGCTGCTTAGGTTTTGATCGATTCCACATGTAATCCAGTGGAAAATCAAGATTAGCCATCACACTGAACCAGGAGCTTACTACTTCAGCTCCCAGGATCTTCCTGCCTCTGCATCCCAGCACTGGGTTTATAAGTAGATGTTACATGCCCAGTGTTTTACATGGGTGCTGGGGTTCCAACTTAGGTCTTCATACTTTTATAGAAAGCACTTTACCCATTGATTCCCCTACCCCCCCCCCAGACCCTGTCAGCGAGTGAGGCTATGTGGAGCACACTCCATACTGTTTCAGTAGCTTCACCACCATTGGGTGGCACCTGAGCTACTACAATGTGACCAACCCTGTCCTAAACCTAGGAAGAAACTAATAAACAAGACAGGAAGGCTCCATTCCAGACAAGAGAGGCGAGCAAAGCCCACGTAAAGATTTCAGTTGCTAAGTGCTATGAGAAAATACTGACCAGGGAGCCAAGGAGGTGACTTTACATGGGAGGCCAAAGAAGGCTTCTCTAGAGAGGTGATGCCTGACAGTCGGGGGTCAAAAAGAAGAGAGTCTGGCAGGAACCAAAAGATGAGGGAGAGGAGGAGGGAACAGGCAGGCAGAGTGAGAACAGCAAAGACAAAGGTACCAGACTCTTGAGGGGTTGGGGGAAGAATGAGAATAGGAAACAAGGTTCTAGAAGCAAACATGGCTTGATTGATCTTCCTTGTAAACCTGGAGATGGGAGTATCTTGTACAGTTGGCCCTCTACCACCAAATGCTACTGTAAAGTCACCTGCATATCACTTCAGAAAACCTATTCCATGCAGGCTCTGTTCTCTAGAAAATGGTGGCAGCAGGGTTTCCCCGTTCCAATCTTGGGAGAGCTGTTAAGTTAAGGTGTTAGCTACCTGGGACTTGCCAGTGGGCACAGAATTCAGTATCACTACTATCAGCATGGTGACAGCAGTGCCTTGCTATGCAGAAGCTTTATCCAGAGGATACCTCCCTCCATCTTCAGCCTTACAGGGCAGGACCATTGTAGCCCCTCAGACCCATCATAAGCTTTTCTTATTTTCCTTTGATTTAGAGAAAGAGCCTCACATAGCCCAGGATGGCCTTGAACTCACTATGTAGCTCAGCATTACCTGATTTTCCTGCCTCTACTTCCTGAGTGCTCAGGTGGCAAGCACACACCAGCATACCACTTTCAGTCAGTGCTGGGGACTAAACCCGGACCTCTGTGCACTCCAAACTAAGCTTCAGCCACAGCCCAAAGGATAAGCTTATAGGTGGCATGGTTCAATCAATATTTTAGTAAAACAGGGGCTTCAGTACACTATGGAGTCACCCACCCGTACAGGTGGATGAATGGGGATGAGAGTCGAGTGTCAGGAAAAGCTAAATCATGTCCCCAAGGCTACAGAGCTGTGAAGGACAGAGCTAGCAATTAATCCCAGTGTGACTCCTGTCTTACTCTACCCCAGGCTGGTGTCAGAGAGGAGCCTAGTGGTAAGAAAAGGAAAGTGACTTCTGGGGGCACTTTGAGAACTTGGCCTCTGGCCTGGAATCCAGCCTCCAGACATTTTCCTGGCCTGAGCCCAGCCGGCTGCCCTCCAGCCGTCTCAAGGCACCATCCTAGTGAATGATAGAGTCTGCTCTCAGAGTTTCCACTCCAGAAGAGCCCCAACCCGATTGTCTTCAGAGATATCCTATTAATAAGGTTCGTCCAGCCTGACACTGACATCCCCACACAGGCCCACTCTGCACCACCCCACCCCCACCCCCGGCTGCCCTGGGAAGCTCAACCACTTCTGTGCTAATCAGTGTGTGGCCAGAGGGTTAGGCCAAGTCCTGTGGCCAAGCCAGCCAGAGTTCACCTTCTGTACTCTAGCTGTGTGGCCACTCCATCTCTGCCCTGTTCCATCTTCCCAGTTGCCTTGGTTTTCCTTCCAGAGAGAGGCAGGAAGCTGGGAGATTGGGATCCTTGGAGACCCCCCAGAGGGCCTTAAGCTGCCCAGGAATGTGCAGCTCCACAGCCTGACTGAAGTGCTTCTGGCTTTGGAGCAGCACTGAAAGCCACCTTTGTGCCTGCAAGAATGAGCTGTAAAACCGATCAGCTTGACCAGGGAGAGCCTGGACCTAACCCTGAAGCCCTCCCAAGCCTGGTACACACTTCATGCCATGGGAACAATCCAGGGAAGAAGGTGGGGGCACCTGTGTGTCATACTGGAGTTCTGCATGTCAATAGGGGGACTGGATCCTCCAGAGGGGGAACCTAACCACACCTAGCAGCCTTAGCCACTCACGTCCTCAAAGCTGTCTCCAACAGGATTTGCTCTGGAGAGCTGCCTGTGTTCAAGGCAAAGCCTGTGTCTGATTTCTTCATTTCTGCAGTGAGAAATAACCTAGGTTCTCTGGCTGCTAAGGGAATGTCCAGCACAGGCAGATAGATATTTTAAAAAAGACCAAGCATGATGACTGTTAGCATTCTGTCTAAACTCCACCCCACAGTTGCCTGGCAACAGCCAGGTGGGCCTGGCCCAAGGGATGCCTCGGCATGGGCCCGCTGAGGCACACCCTTCTCCCTCCCCATACCCCCACACAATATATATCTCTCTATCTTTTTATAAACACATCAATGACAATTTCAGACTGACCAACCTGCTGTCACCAGATACAGGGATGTGGGCACGTCACTAAAGTTTTCTATTCATTTCCTTGTGTGTAAAAGTTACCATTTAAGAGACTCACTGTGGGAATTATATAGACTGCGATGTGCTTAGAATGGTCCTATGTGTGTAGGCTATGCACCGGCTTTTCTGTGTCATTAGATCTATGTTCAATTCTTTAGCCATCTCAGCCTTTGCCTTGAGCCTTAACCAGCTTTCCACAGCAAATCCTGACTTTGAGTTGGAGACAGCTTTGAGGGCGTGAGTGGCTGAGGCTCCTGGGTGTGACTGTTGCTCCAGGGATGGGGGCATATTGACCATTCCCTCGGGATGCTCATGCAGAGCAACCAGCATAGCCCAGGCAGAACAGAAAGGCAAAGACAAAACACAGGGGTAGAGGAAACCCTGTGAACCTGGAGATGGAATCAGACTGTGCTGCTTCTCTTGGGCACGGACTTCCCTGGGACTGTGAAAGCTTTAATCTGCAAAGGCAATCCTCTGGTCGTAACCAGGGTAACTACAGAGAACAAATTAAGGTATTTTTAGTTTGCAGAAACAAAAACTTCACACCACTGTTTGGAACATTCCAGAAGCTTTCCCAATTAACCCGGTAGGCACACCTTGATATTACAGAGATGATTTTAAGCCTGCTTTCCTGAATGGGAGCCATATTTTAAGCTTTTGCATTGCCAGAACTTTTCCTCAACTTAAACCAACAGTTAACAAAAAAGATGGGACAGATCTCTGCACTTGATGGACATACTGAAATGAAGTGTATCTTCCTCACGGAGACCAAGAGGCACAGCTGGGCCATGCTGATTCCCACAGTTATCTCCATCCATGAGGAGAGGGTCCACTTGGCACTTGGGGCCACACAGCCCACTGGTGGGCTCCTACTCTCCAGCACTCAGATCAGTGGTTTGTGGGGTCCTCAGGAGGATTCTTCCATATTGCCATCTCATCTCACTCTGCCTACCACCTCAGATAGGAACTCTGAGAGAAGCCAAACATCACTTCAGCTCCCCAGGACCGTGGGTGGTCACAACCAGACTCCATGAGGACCCACAGTGGAAGAGAAAATGTAGGTGAGGCATGGTCTAGAGCCCATAAGATGTGAGGAGGCAATGTACCCCCCAAATCCTTTGACACCTGACTCAGTGCTTTCCCAACTTCTGAGGCAACATGCCCACTTGGCTTAGACTGGGCTCTTGTGCATAACATTGACAGACACCATATCACAAAATGAAAGAGAAAACCAGGAATAAGAAGGAGGAAGAGGAGGAGGAAGAAGAGGAGGAAGAAGAGGAGGAGGAAGAAGAGGAAGAGGAGGAAGAACAGGAGGAGGAGAAGGAAGAAGAGGAGGAGGAGGAGAGCTACAGAATAGAGACTGCCAGCTTCAGTTTTATGCTCTCCTCCCCAGAGCATCTCTGTATTCACTTGGCAGATAAAGCTACCACATGCCTGCTGGGGCTCCCTTGTCTGGCCTTTGGTTCTGAGGCTTTTGAGACTCTGCCTGCCTGGCACAGAGTCACATGATCCACCACTTTTCCTCAATCAAATTTCGCCAGCATCTACAAGGGAGGTCTACCCTTACCTGCATTTCACAAGTCAGGACACTGAGGCTCAGGGCTCATCAATGAGAAATGGAGAGATCGGGCTGCACTGAGAACTTCCCAGGCGGGAAGCACCTTGTGGGCCAGACACACTCTATCCTCACCCAATGGATGTCTTCTCCAGGACCTGCCCTAAGTGCAGAGGAGCAAACAGACCTAGAGTCAGGAGTTGACATTCCTTGGAAATCAGGGGATGGGTTGGGGCCAAACAGAGGCTCCAGACCTCAGTTTCCTTGCATGTAAAGTGGAGATAAAAATAACATTTGAGTTAATCCCAGCACTCAGGGAGCAGAGGCAGGCGGATTTCTGAGTTTGAGGCCAGCCTGATCTACAGAGTGAGTTCCAGGACAGCCAGAGCTATACAGAGAAACCTGTCTCAGAAAAACAAACAACCACATTTGGTGTTGTCACCTGTGAGAATCAGTGTCTTGGATGTACTGCTCCCCTTTGGGTCTCAGTTCTCTGTCTGGGAACTGGAAAGGGCAAGTGAATTCACTCCCATACCCCCCCCCCCCCCCCCCTGGTTTAAAAAAAAAAACTCCAAGTATCCTCCAGAAGTGGGCCTTTCTGGGCCTTCCCTCTGGAGGTCATGGAGAATGGTCAGGCCACTGGCCTTGTTGCTATGCTTAGCAGGACTCCATGCAGAGTGCACACATAAGCCTCTTGTCCAAAATTTACCAAGAATCTCAGTAGAGGATCAGTCACCTGGCCACCTACACTTTCCATGGAGCAGCAGAGCCTGTGCAACTGCACAGGTCACATGCCCAGAAAGAAAGCTAGTTTAGTGCCAGCCAAGAAAACCTCCAAGTGTGAGAAACACAACCCCTGGCTGGGGAGTGAGCAGGACCCTTCAGATTCTGGGCTTAGCCATCTATCCCAGGATCTTCTGCTAGTCTCTGGATCTGGCAGCCCCTAGATGTTCTGGTTTTTTGTTTTTTTTGTTTTTTGTTTCGTGTGTGTGTGTGTGTGTGTGTGTGTGTGTGTGTGTGTGTGTGTTTTCTCCTGGGCCTGAGCACACCGCTCAACGAGTTATTGTCTCTTCACTGTGAATGATCTTCCCTCCTTAACTCCCACCTTCAGAATGGCCCCAAACTGCGACTCTTAGAAAACAGAAATGTTCCTTGGGGAAGCCTGAGGTCAGAGGTGAGTGGCTCTTGGCAGTCACTGAAAGGCTCCTTTGAAAGCACAGAGGAGATAGGAGAACTGAACAGTTTACTCTCAAGGCTTTTCTCAACCTGGGGTCAGAAATTGAACTCCCAAGCCTGCTTCAAACGGAGTATAGGTTGGGTACTGGGCAAGGCACCCAGCTGATGGCTCACTTACTGGTTTTGGAAATCCAGCTGCTCTCTGCTGTCAGAGGCCTATGCCCGGATGCGGGCTTTGGCTGATGGAGGAAGAAATACTACCTTGTAATTGCTCAGTGCTATCACGCACAACCTTGTGATGACCTCTTGAGACCAAAGTTCCTCCTGGATATCCTTGTGGGTGCCTCCAACTCCAGTAAAAAAATCACACTCACTCACACACACACACACACCAACCACAGGCTGGGAGGGAGAGAAAAAGCTGTTCCTTTAGCTTCCACCAGGAAGCCTCCCTAGGAGGCTCCAGAATGTCTACACAGGGCAAAAGCTTCCTTGTGAAAGCAGACATTTGTCTTAGAGAAGCACATGTAGAACCAGTCCTAGTGTGAGGGCAGCCTGGACCTCTCCTGATCTCTCCCCTGGGCCAAGGCCAATCACAGCACATTCCCAAAGCACTCTGGGATCCACAGGGCTGACAGCAGTTGTGACTGTATGCGGTCATCCTTCCCACTATGAGGACAACAGACTAAGCCTCTGAACTGTAAGCCAGCCCCGTTTAAATGTTGTCCTTTATAAGAGTTGACGTGGTCATGGTGTCCGTTCACAGCGATAGAACACTGACTAACAGGAGTGAAGTGAAGCCAGGGAGAAAATAAGAAGCGAAAAGGATAGAAACAACTCTTTCTTTAAGAGCTAACCCTGCCCAAGGTACACAGCTAGGGCCTGGGAAGCACATCAAACAGCCTTGACCCTGTCTGGAACTCACATTCCTCCCACAGACACCAAAGCCAAGGTCTCCCAGAAACATGCACAGCCCAGCCAGCCTGTACCTACACTCTGGCTCCGGGGTTCACTCTTCTCTTCCACGGTATGGATGTTACAAGAAGAGAAATTAAGAATGCCTTCTCGGGGTTAGAGAGAGCGGTTAGAGAGAGCGGTTAGCTGATGGAGTGAATGCCTGAACTTTTGCCCCAAAATCCACATAAAAAAGCTAGACATGGTGGTGTGCTTGTAATCCCAGTGTAAGGGACAGACTGGTCTCTGGGGCTTGCTGGATAGCGCCCAAAGAACAGCACCTGAGATAGGTCTCTGGCCACACACACCACACATAAGTACCTCTTGCAGACATGCATACACGTGTACATACACATGCAAACACATGTACACTACACACATGTACCTGCTGTACGCACACTGCACACACACAGCACACACACACACACACACACACACACACACACACACACGGGATTTGGAGGAGATATGCAAAACTGCCTCGTAACTATTGGACTGCCACAAAATCGTTCCACATGACAAAGGAACCCAAGCCCACATTACATCAAAGCCAAAGTGGGCTCTGAGGGATAAAATTTGCTGTTCAGGATCACAGTATCAGTTCAAGACTGAACCTTGGCTACAGGGGACCCCAAAGCCCACATTTTCAGTTTCCCAGGATTGAAGCTGTGCTAGAGTCAAAATAAATCTTCACTGCCAGGAAAGGTAACAACACTCCCCTCTCCTGGGAGCCTCAGCAAACAGGGTCCTAAAGTTCAGAAGCATCATATTTCTTTCTGGGGGGTGGAACAGGAGAGGCCAAATCAAAGGGAAGCTTTCCTACAGCCTTCGACCCAAATCACAGCTCCCTGCCTGGGCCAGGACCAGCTCTCAGATAACAGGGAGTCTACCAAAGTGCCTGAATAGGTTGCTTTGTTCAGGGAGAAATCAGATCATGGAGCTTGGGGCCTGGGGAAGAACAAGGCCTGGAACTTTCTTTTGCCATCTACTATCAAAGGAGACTGAAGATAGAGGCAGCCTGGGAAGCCGGATAAACCTCACTCTGTCACAGAGATATCTTGCTCCTAGGGAACCTTGGAATAGGTCCTGAGGTGTCCCCAGGGAATGGAGCACCTGAACTCTGCAAGGTCTGGGCCAGAATGGGGGTTGGGAATGTTGTCCATCATGCTGAGGGACGAGAAAAGGTTTTCTCCATCTGCCTAGCCTCTTAGACATGCCTGGAGTCATTTTGGGGTGCATGATGTGACAAATGTTTATGGAGGGTCCCATGAGCCCTGAAGCAAGCAGCTTCTACACTGGCCTGGTGGCAGTGCTATGAACCCAGCTAGGCACTGGTAGTAACGCATTAGTTCTCTGAGGCTGCTGTCAAAAACAGCGGGCCACTGACTGGGTGAAAACAACAGAAAGGTTCTTACCCCAATTCTAGAGTAGAAGTTGAACGTTGATAGGGCACTTCCCTGGAAGGCTCTAGGGGTCTATTCTATGCCTTTCCCCACCTCTGCTATGGCCAATAATAGAGATCCTCAGTGACACATGCCCAGATCAACCCAGTCTCTCATCCCAGCTTCCCCATTCTCAGAGTAGATTGTCCTTTCTTGACTGTCAGGGGCTTTGGAGATGCCCAACCAGCAAAGCGCCTGCCATGCACAAAGGGCCTAAGTTTGGATCTCAAATACCTACGTAAAAGCCAGGGTCAAAGGCATGTATTTGAAACCCCAGACCTGGAGCTCATCGACCCACCTAGTCAATCAGTAAGCTCCAAGTTCAGGAGAGACCTTGACTCAAAAAATAAGCTAGAAATGGATAGCAGAAGACACTTGATGTGGATATTTGGTCTCCCAAGCACTGTTCTCCACAAACACCATGGGCATATATATGTATATGTATACATATGCATATATATTTGATACATATATACATATACATATCACACACACAGTATATCAGACCAGACCAGAACCCATTCTAAAGATCAGACAGTAGACATGAATGAGTGAATGAGCCTGTGCCTCCATAAAAAGAGCTCATTTATTTATTCTGAAAATAATTCTGATGCATAGAAAAGACCCTGGTCTGGCCTCAGGGCCACCTTGGTGATCAGGATCTACTCAGCAAATCACATAGTATAAGCTGAGTACCCAGCACTAGGAAAGGGAATGCTTTTTCCTTAGCCTTCCTGACTTTGCCGAATACTCTAACTCTACTGGTTACCATGGCAATGGTTGAGTGCCAGTATGGACATGCCTCAAAGAACCAGCTGTCCCTTCTGGGTATCTGAGATCATTCTCCAGGATCTCCTTCCTCCAGTAATCCTGGGGCAAGGGAGACATAGAAAGATCTTACAGTGATAGGGACGGAGTTTCTACCACTCTTTGGGAACTAGCACTGAGATTTAGGGTCTATGAGAAAAGAGATGTGGTCATTTGAATATGCTTGGCCCACAGGAGGTGATACTCTTAAGAGATGTGGCCTTGTTGGAGGAAGTGTATCACTGTGGGGGTGGGTCTTCTCCTATGCTCAGGCTCCACCCATTGTGAAAGAGACTTTCTTCTAGCTGCCTGAGGATGCCAGTCTTCCCCCAGTTGCCTTTGGAACGGATCTAGAACTCTCAGCTCATTCTCCAGTGCCATGTCTGCCTGGACACTACCATGCTTCCCACCATGATGATTATGGACTAAATCTCTGAACCTGTAAGTCAGTCCCAAGTAAATGTTGTCCTTCATAAGAGTTGCTTTGGTCATGGTGTCTCTTCACAGCACTGGAAACCCTAAGACAGGAGACCAAGAAGAAACTTCAGGCTCTCAGGGAGTTATGTCCCAGGAGCTCATGCCTCCAGGGAGTAGTGTCTCCAAAAAGAACAAATCTGGTCCAAGGCCCTGTTTCCCTTGGGTCCAAGAGTCAGCATGTCCCCTACCAAGTATGCTCTAAAAGCCACAGCTATCCTGCCTTTAGAAGCCTCATTCAGAGCTGCTTACTGGTCATCCTGAGGCCAAGGGAAGATTCCCTAGAGCCCCCAACCTCAGCCCTTCCTCTAGAAGGTCCGTTATTTTCTTTCTGCTAAGATCCCTACTTGGGTCTGTCTTGGTAACTAGATGAAGGATTTTGTTACCAGAAGATGCACAAAGGATACACAGCATACTGCTTCTTGCAAGTCTGTTTCTTTTTTCCTCAAAGACCATTTGTGGGTAGATAAAGTCTAAAATGTTCTATTATAATCATACATTTTTAAATTATTCCAATAGTTAAGTACCTACAAAAGACTATTTGGAAAATACATAGACACACAGGGTACAATGAAGCGTGGACCCAACCACCAGTTAAAGCAAATAGCTGACTGTGTCCTGGGAAGACATCTGTATCCTAGTGGCCATTCTTCCCCATTCCTGTCAGGTATCACCACGCTCCTGGTCATTGTCACTCAATCCCAGAGTTCTAACCTCATTCATTCCAATTTAACACGAACACAACCATTGGGTACTATCTGCCACAATTTGCTTTTTTCACTTAACACCATATTCTTAAGATTCATCGGTGTTGTGTCTGGGACAGATTCCACTGTGTAACCATGGTTGACTGACATTTGTGTGTTCTCCACATGGAGACAGGGGGATTCATTGGCCAACCAGTCTAGTCAATTCTGTAAGCTCTAGGGTCCAGTGAGAGACTCTGTCTCAAAAAAGAGAACGCAAAGTGAATGGTTCCTGGGAATAACACCTGAGATTGGTGTCTGACCTAACACACACACACACACACCACAAACAAAACAACAGCAAAAAAGAACACAAAGCAGTACCCCTGAACTCCAGCAGTAAGAACTGGTAGTACTAAAATCACTTCTAATCTAGATACCTGTCTCCTACACAGTTTCTCTGCTTGTCTGCACCAAGGATCTATTTGTCCTTGGAAGCCAGTGGTACTTTACCCAGGGATGTCCTTCAGTGGGGTCAGCCCTTAGGAGAAGAGAAAGGCATGGGTGAATTTTCAGGTTTGGGCCTTCCACTGCACTGCAACCAGTGGGCACTCCTCTGGCTGGGCTTCTCCAGAAATACAAGCAGCAGGGAGTCACAGCACCTCAGACTAAGGGTATCTGTGACTGTAGGCATAGAGCAGGCTGCCAGAACCAATGTTTTCTTCTGGTTAGCCAGGTCTCTATCAGCCATAAAGGGAAGATCCTGGGGTGCTGGGTGAGGTTGGCCTCTCTGAGGAGGCCCTCAGATCAACCCTCCCATGCAGGCAATGACCTATACAGTTCTTACCTAGCCTTTGGGAGACAACATCAAGGAAAGGGTCCTGAAGAGTGCCTAAGTTCTGGAGGATTAGGCCAGACAAAGAAAGTGACACCAGTCCACATTGGGAGAGCTTTCAGTAGCAAAGGTGAGGAAAGAAGTCTTGATAGCGTTCTGGGTATCCTGAGCAGCTCAACCAGGCAGGAGGCAGAGGCTGAGGCACACTGTAGGAGAGAGCACAGGGGTCAGAAGTGGACAGAACCTGACGCAGGCAGGGAGCTGACATGGTAGTCCCAAGGCCAGAGTCTAGACTTGGTTCCAGCATAGCATCAGGAGCCTGGTCACGTCAGGCACACTTCCCCTACAGAGGCCTTGTAACCTTCGTTACCTCCCTGGCTTCTCAGCCTCTCTCACCTTCCTCCTCTGTACATGGCTTGATAGAACCCACCAAGCACAGAGCAAGGCACCAAGCACAGAGCAAGGCACCAAGCACAGAGCAAGGCACCAAGCACAGAGCAAGGCACCAAGCAGGAGCTCCACAGACGGCTGCTATTTTGTTGTTATTTTTATCTGGCCAAGCAGCTCACTGGCTAGGATTCCAGGAGGATCCTGACTCTGTAAAAGAACAATGGCCACTCCTCAGTACTAAGGGCAATGGAGGGAGAATGTGAAAAGCCAGACAGTTTAGTTTACTACTTTGTAAAGCCAGATGTCTGCCCAGCGGTAGGCACGCTGATTGAGCAGAGAGGCTGATTGAGCAGAGAGGAAGGATTTACTAGTCCTGAATGCTGATCCCTTCCTCCCTTTACTCATTGACTAAGAAATCAGCAGCGTACGATCATCATCTAGGTCTTATGTTTTCCTCTGCCATTTACATGTGTAAACTCTCAACAAAGACTATCTATGGGTTCATCTCTTTACAGCCTGTTTATTTTAAAGCTTATGACCTTGTCACATCTGCAGGTCATTAGGCAAGCCTGCCTGGTAGTCATTTTCTACTCTAAACTTCTAGTTTGGGCAAGTGAGTAGCTTGATTGGACGAGGGTGGCTAATCCAGCAGGCTACCAGCAGGGCCCCGATTTTCTTACTCATCCGAAGTTGGACCTAAGCCAACTCAGGGTATTTTATTCTGAAAATGAACCATCAGATTTTATTTCTTACAGCAGGCAATGAAGCCCTGCCAACCTACAACCGAATGCTCATCCTCTAGAGAGAGGACCATCAAGACTGAGATGGTTTAGCCAGTAATGTGCTCTCCCCACAAACATAAGAACTAAGTTCAAGCCTATGATAAATACTGAGCACAGGGCTGTGGGCACACTTGTAATCTCAGCACTGAGAAGGTGGAGATTCAGGGGGATTCAATGACCAGCATGTCTAGTCGAACTGGCAAGCTCCGGTCCAGGGAGAGACCCTGTCTGAAAGACTGTAGGAATAACTGTACAAGGAGACGTCTAAGGTGAGTACACATCTTCCTGACTGGGCTAGGCCTGCCAAAACCAGACTGGCAGCACCCCACCTACCTGTTCAGTGACACACTCTCTGTGCATACAATGACAACATGTTGTCAAAGATTTGCTGAGCCCACTCCTACCTCCTCACACAGGCCTGAGTGATAGCCTGAGTCTAGGCAGCATTACCTGATATAGCAGAATGTTCCAAATACCAGAGAAAGCCAGAACTTCCTAGATACTACCAGCCCCAATCCCAGCTGTTGGAAAGCAGGCTAGCCTTAGGAAATATACCACTCCTCCACACGTGAAAATAAGTTTCACAAGTGTGCTTCCTGTGCACTTTCTGTACACCAAAACTTTGAGAAGAGAGTCTGATTGGCATCAC
Organism: Rhynchomys soricoides; assembly: GCA_019843965.1. Lineage (NCBI taxonomy): Eukaryota > Metazoa > Chordata > Mammalia > Rodentia > Muridae > Rhynchomys > Rhynchomys soricoides. Next base: position 7,251,359 of record JADRCH010000125.1, read on the forward strand.
TGCATTAGCCCATTTTACAGATGTGCTACTGAGGTCCGCCTGGAGAAACAAAGAGGATGACAGAGCTGGAAATGGTCCTGTCATGATCTATGCTAATGCAGTCGCTGAGCTCAGACACAGACTCCTCCCTAGCCTTTGGAACCCAGAGAATTTCAGAAAATTGCAAACTGTACTCTCCCGCAGGACAGGGCTCTGGAAATAGGGCTGCCTCTTTGTCATCCCAACAGGCCAAACTTCATGGACAGCATCAGACATCCCATGAGAATGAACCTAAGATCAAGTTTCCATATTTAGCTGCAGCTGGGTGGCCTTGGGAAGGTCACATAAGTCCTCTGAGCCTCGATTTTATCCCATACAGAGGGGGCTGAGGATAGGTAATATACTGCTATGCCTGTAGGCAGCAGAGCCAGGGATCAGTGCTGTTGGCATGTCTTGCCTGTTGGGGGCTCAGCATCTGCCTCATAGGGCTCATTGCAAGTTGGGCTCCAAACCAGAGTGGCCTCAGGCTGTGAACCCCAGTCGGTGATAACCACAATGGCTGGGACCCATGTGTAATCCACGTGCTGCCAGTCAGTCAGTACGGTGGCCTTTTACACATTAACTAGTCCTCAGGTAACCTGAGAGAGGTTCCAGGGAGCACAGATGGGCTACAGCTGCACAGGCCAATTTGCAGTGAAGGGGAGGGGCACAGATACCCTGTCATCAAGTCCTGGGCCCTGGGTTGGCTCATGCCAGGAGCTCTTCACCTTGTTCTCTCTATGGCTCTCAGTTGAGCCAGAGGTTGGAGGATACTATGAGGACTGGAGTGGAAAAGAGGTACTATAAAGGAACTGGGGTACACCCACCTCCAGGCTATCCTAAAGCTGAGGGCTGGTTAACTGAGAATACCTGTGGGCTGCAAGCACTGGCCCACTACCAAGCAGCTGGCTGCGTCTGACCTGCCCATTTCCCCGTGTGTGTCTAGAGCTGCAGTTCTCAATCTGTGGGTTGTAACCCCTTTAGGGTTGCATATCAGGTATCCAGCCTATCAGGTGTTTACATTATGATTCATAACAGTAGCAAAATTACAGTTATGAAGTAGCAATAAGATAATTTTATGGTTGGGGGTCAGCACATTAGGAATTGTGTTAAAAGTCCACCGCATGAGGAAGGTTGAGAACCACTGGTCTACAGAAAACTTGGATTGTGCCCCTTAACCTTAACCCCTTGCCTCTTTAACTGAGAAAGAGCCGGGGCCAGGATTGAATGCTCATTTGGTATTCTTTCTCTTATTCCTTCTCTTCATTGTCTACAAGTAAGTGTTAATATCATAATCAAGAGAAAGGGTTTTCTGTGAGTTTAGGATTCTTTTTCTTTTACAGATGACATGACTATCCTCAGGAGTTAAACCATTTGCCCAAAGGGACATAGCTGGAAGAATGGCACCCGACCTGTTGGAACCAGAAGCCCTCATTTTCTGCAGGAAGAGGCCATGCCTCCCCTTTCTTTAGGACCCGGCCCTGAAGGTGCATCCACTGTAGCCAGCAACCCCATCTCTTCAGAGAACTCAGAGGCATGGGTGCCTACAGACCTTGGGAAAGCAGCCAGTGGAAAGAGGTGCATGCAACACCACCCCCATGCCAGCTCCACCAGCTCCCTGCTTATTCATTAATAAAAGAATGCCCAGGCTATTTGGGGCACCTGTAATTTTCTACTTGAATAACTAGGGAAGTGGCTGCCTGCCCGCTCCTCTGCCCTGCTCATGGCGCCAGAATGGAGGAAACACGATCTTGCCTAATGTAACAGGATCTGAGCCGAGCTTCACAGATGATTTCCCTGCCTTTGCCCCATTCTAGAGGTCCCAGTGTCCCCCGAACCTCTCCCAAAGGAGCCTTGAGGTAAAACCCAATCCAAGTTTGGATGCTGGAGAAGAGGTGGCTTCTTCTAGATGCAGAAAGCAAGTGCAGGTTGGCCATTTGCCAACTGTCAGCCTTTGAGCACGTGACATAACCTCTGAGCCCCAGGCTCTCCCTCTGGATAATGGAAATAATCATTCCCCGTGGCAGGTTTAGATCCAAAGAGGTACTTGGTGTTTGGGATGACTGACCTGTTACCACTCCTGCACATTTCAAGGATAAGGAAGGGAGTGTTGTGGGTTCAGAGAGATCGTACGACCCAGGGAAGACCCTGGAGTTGGTAAATGGGGCAGAAGACAGAGCTGGAGCTGGGATGAGAGTTCAGTTGCTAAGGACCAACTCTACAACCAGCTCAATCTCCAGAATCCATGGTTTGTTCAGTTTTGTTTTGTTTTGTTTTTTTAATCTAGCATGGAGGTATACATTTGTAATCCCAAAAGATGAAGATAGATCCCAGGGGTTCACTGGCCAGACAGCCTAGCCTCCTCAATGAGTTCCAGACCAATGAGAGACCAAAAATATAACATAATGAAATAATGATAACAATAAGTAGATGATGCCTGTGGAATGGGACCTGAAGTTGTCACGCATATTTACATACATGCACCCACACACATACATAGACATTAGTTAAAAATACAGGAAAGGAGGTGGCCCCAAGAATCCATGGGGTGTCCACAGACCCACAAAGTCTTGCCTAGGGCACAGGTGAGACCAGCCGAAGTTCACCAAAGGTAAACTGTTAGGTGGGTGAAGGTGACCTGGGTTACTCAAGGTCAGGCCGTGAAGGCAGACACAGGGACATTCCTCCCAGACACCCAGCTGAGCCACCAGAAAGCCTCTCCTAAGGAACAAGGGTATGAGGTGGTGTGAGGCCCCCTCCTGCCCTGCTGAGATCAAATCCCTCAGGATTTTCAGAGGAGAAAGTTTGCCAGGAGTCACTCACATCTGAAGGACTTGAGAACTAGCCAGCCCTTTGCACACAAATCTTCCACTAAGAACAAGCAAAACCAGCTCCTACGTTCCCCATTGGACAAAAAGGAAAGCAGCCCCAAGGAACCACAAAGAATTGCTCAGAGATTTTACTACCTGCTAAGACAATTTGTAATACTTTTCTCAGGAAGAGAACAGAATCCAGAATCTAAACAATGTCCAGGATAAGATCAGCCTTTTGTAGACATGCAGGGAAGTAGGATCATGTGACCTTTCATTAAAAAAAATAAATAAATAAACACTGATGTCAAAATGACCCTGGGCCAGAGTCAGCATATGCAGAGCCTAAAAATATGGCCCAGGGACTGGCTCTGCCATTAAAGGCTAGGCTCACAAGACATAGCCTGGTGTTTGACACATCATAGATTATCAGTAAATGTCAGCTGTGCATTTCCACGTGGGTAAGATAATTGTCTGTTCTTCTAATGACTTTGAACTGCCTCACATACTGAGTTCCTACTGACTGTACAGCAGGGCCCACGGGAAGCCACCACGAGCAATGATGAGAGAGAACCATCCTCTGCAGCTGACTCGCAGTATGGGTCCCTCAGCTCCCTGCCATGCTTTCCTCGTCTAGGAAGTAGGGGTGCAGGCACATCACCTCAACGGGCCCTTTCTCTTGAGGAGTCTGAGTGTGTCTAGCATAGCCCAAGATGAGCTCTGAGCGAGAGCCAGAAAGAGGCAGTAAGAGAAGGAATCAGATCTGCTGCCAACACCTTGAGGGGAATCCATCCTAGGATGCTCTTCTCAGGGCTTAATAATGCTGGGCTGTGGGCGGAGCCTGAGCTCATTTTTCCAAAGGAAACTTTCTGAAGAAATGTCTCCTAGCAACCAGCTGCACAAGCCCTTACAGAAGCACAAAGGCTTGTGGCAGCTCCCTTCCTCAAAAGCCCTCCTGGCAACCACTCATCTGAGGCGCGGGTGCAAAGAGAGCTAGTGCAAGGGCACCTGATAGCTCGTAACACTGGGGGGACCTCCACCCACATCCACCACTTCATTTCCTTCTTCATTAGCAATCTAGCCTCAGTACGATGGCATGGCTTCAGACCTGAACTCTGTACCCAGTCCTTATTAGCTGGGTGGCTTTGGACAAGTTGCTTCAACCTCTCTGAGCCACGTGGGCCACATTCTACAGTCCCACCTATAAAACGGGACTAATTGTGGATGCGTGTTCCACTGAGATCCTCTCAGCAAAGCCAGAACACACATCCATCCCACTGCTGGCTCACTTCACAGAGAAACAGTTGGTAGGGACGCTGCAACCAACGGTGTTTGGCTGGGCGCACATCCAGAGAACACTCTTTCCAGGGTGCAGGGTGCAATAGCCAATGACTAATGGTGGGAAGCATCGAATTTTTTTTGGTGGGTAGGTATGAATGTATACATGTTTGTATATGTGCATGTTCATGTTTGGGTGCATATGTATACATATGTACAAAGTCCAGAGGTCACCATCAAGTGTCTTCACCAGTCACTGCTATCTTATCTTTTGAAACAGGGTCAATTCACTGAATTCACCGATTTGGGCCAATGAGCTGCAGAGATTAGTTCACCCCGCCCCCGGGGCTGGGGTTACAGATGAGTGCCTATCTTTTTTTTTTTTTTTTTTTTTGGTTTTTCGAGACAGGGTTTCTCTGTGTAGCCCTGGCTGTCCTGGAACTCACTCTGTAGACCAGGTTGGCCTCGAACTCAGAAATCCGCCTGCCTCTGCCTCCCGAGTGCTGGGATTAAAGGTGTGCGCCACCACTGCCCGGCTGAGTGCCTACCTTTCAATGTGCTGGAGAGCTGAACTCAAATCCTCACACATGCATAGAAAGCACTTTACCAAGACTGAGCAAGTTTCCCAGCCCCATTCTTGTTCTTAGGAACAATGCTGGCTGGCGAACACCCTTGACCATATGTCTCTGAGCATGGCTCAAACCTTTAAACCAAATTCTGAGAAAAAGAACTGCACAGGTATTGGGGGGCTGGCTCGTGGGGCTCCACCACGCCTCCAGCAGGATGTCGACAAGTCCAACATTCCCTCTGGAGTGTCCACATCCCCACACTCTCTCCAACAGTAGTGCCATTGTGTTTTCGGTTTTTGCCAGTCTGACGGGAGAAAAATAATGAACTATTGTTGTTACAGTGTGTATTTTTCCTTGGTTTCTGGAGAGGCCAAGCATCTCTTCTTACGCTTGTAGGCTGTTTTAGGTTTTGCCTGCTGAGAACTGCCCTTGTCCTGCATTGGCAAGGCCTCTCTAGGTATCTCCTCTCTTCCCTCCTCCCTGTCCAGAATCATGGGCTCAGTGGCTCCCTGCGGTGTTGTTTCATAATCTTGCAAAGCTCTGCTTGCTGTTGGATAGGTGCCCAGTCAGGCAGAGTTTTAGCCCTCTGCCCTGAAGCCCCTGGGCTAGGATTAGTGGGGATCCAGTTGCTTGGACTCCAAGCACCTCTCACCAGTACCCCACCCCCATCCACATGCCTACCCCAAAGGGACAGCAGAAACCAGATCTGGTTTCTCCCAAACCCCAAATCCATCCCACAAATACATTCCAGGAGTGATTATTAGCATTTGCATGCTTTGAGGAATCTTTTCAGAACTTACCAGAACATTGTTCCTAAGAGGTTTAAAATAAGCCTATACTCAGGTCATGGCCTATCATAGTTGAAAACCTTCCAGTCACTGGCCCAAGAATTCCACTGGGTAACAGTCCAACTCTGGGTGGGTACAGTTGCCCATATACAGAAAGACACACGTCAGGTCCATGACTGAAAAATAAGTAAAAAGGCCAGCCTCTTCCTCTCACAGAGTGGGGATGGGTGATCCAGGCCTCATGTGAGGCACCAGGAGCCTGACAGCGTTGACTTTGGACTCTGGGACCTTGTCTATGCAGGTGCAGTTTTGTTCTAAGTACATATATAACCCTGCCTGACAAGTGACATGAACTAACCCAGCTCCAGGCTCATGGCAAGATGGCTGGCCCGTCGGTCACTGGGCAGAAATTTAGTCCAGGAGTCTGAATCTGGTGCTCTCTTAAACTGGAGTCACCCAGCCAAACAGCTCCTTCCAGTGAGTTTCCAAACTCATTAAAGGAATTTCTGAGATCCACAAAGTACTTGCCAGAGAGGGAGAAAAAAGTAGAAACCCTTGAAAGAATGAAAGCAAGTGATTTTTCCTGCCTTTCCACCGGTAACACTGTAACACTGGACTTTAAAAGACTGTGGGGCATGGCAGCTCCATTCCAGCTCATGAGGAGGAGGGAGTGAGCATGGAAGAGGAGGAGGTGGAGGAGGGAGAAGAGGGAGAAGTAGAGAAGAAGGGGGTTGGAGGGGACGGGGTGAAGTGCACAAGGAGGTGGCGGAGGAAGAAGCTGAGGAAGGAGAGGCTGAAATGCAAGAGGAGGTGGAGAGGAGGAGGTGGAGGAAGGAGAGGAAGCTGAGAAGAAAGAGGAAGTGGAGGAGGAGAATGAAGGTAACATCTCTGAAGGGAAAAGTGAATGTCGTCGCCAGGCATGAGGGGAAGTGAGACTCTCCACATCAGCCAAAGAACAGATTACAATGCTACTCTGTATTCTGTCTGGAGTCACAGGTGAGCCAGACAGAAAAAAGGAAGGAAGAAAAGAGGGAAGGAGGGAAGGAAAGAGGGAAGGAGGGAAGGAAGGAAGGAAGGAGGGAAGGAGGGAAGGAGGGAAGGAAGGAAGGCAGGAAGGAGGGAAGGAGGGAAGGAGGGAAGGAGAGAAGGAAGGAAGGAAGGAGGGAAGGAGGGAAAGAGGGAAGGAAGGAGGGAAGGCAGGAAGGAGGGAAGGAAGGAAGGAGGGAAGGAAAGAGGGAAGGAGGGAAGAAAGGAAGGAGGGAAGGAAGGAAGGAAAGAGGGAAGGAAGGAAGGAGGGAAGGAAGGAAGGAAGGCAGGAAGGAGGGAAGGAGGGAAGGAAGGAAGGCAGGAAGGAGGGAAGGAGGGAAGGAGGGAAGTGAGTCTAAACTCCCATCAGAAAGGATCCACAAAACAGATCATGAATAACTCTTTCCTCCAGACGTTACCCAAACCATGAACAGTACAGTGAAGGTGAATTGCCAGTATGGACTGACACCCTTGGCACATCGCAGGGTGCCTGCTTGGAGCAACGTGCACAGTGTGAATTCACTTGCACATTTGCAAAGCACGGATCCAAATCTTTCCACTGGCTTACGGAAGCAGAAACAATTCCTGGGCCAACGTGTAAGAAATTATTTACAGTGGAGTCGTCTGGAAGCGTGGAGTTGAGGAGTACAGAGATGTTCATTTTTCTGTGCTGTACACACATCAGCATCGATTAAGTCATTAGCAGGATGCTTTGCCAGTCTGTCGGGACAAAACTCCCTGGAAAACAAAGTCGAGCTGATGACCAGCAGTAAAGAAGGTGACGATGGTGTGATTATTAAGTGGCCTCATGGGGGCTTGTCAGAGGCCATCTGCTGTGTGTTCTACCATGTAATCTTAAAGCCAGCCTGAACCGGTTACCCATTTTATATGTGAATGTGATGGTTTGTAAATGCTTGGGCCAGGGAGTGGCACTATTAGGAGGTGTGGCCTTGTTGGAGTAGGTGTGTCACTGTAGACATGGGCTATAATACCCTAGTCCTAACTGCCTGGAAGCAGCCTTCAGGTGAAGATGTAGAACTCTCAGCTCCTCCTGCACCATGCCTGCCTGGATGCCGTTGCTCCTGCCTTGGCTGAACCTCTGAACCTGTAAGCCAGCCCCAACTAAATGTTGTTTTTCCAAGAGTTGCCTCAGTCGTGGTGTCCGTTCACAGCAATAAAACCCTAACTAAGACAGTGAGAAAACTGAGTCTGACGTTAGGAAGCTTGTTAAGGCTATATCTGATCATAAAACCCTGGATCTTTCTGCAGGGTGTGGCTCAGGCTAGAAAGAGGTTGGTCACCATGGTGGGCTGGAATCTGTCCCATGTGGTGGCTGCTCTACCATTTATACTCATGTCTGCAGCTTGTCTCTTATGGTCTTACAATCCCCAGAGCTACACAGTCCAGTGTAACCCATTTTAATTAAAAATGAGTTCAAAGTAAGGTTTCAGGCCCTCCATAGCACTGGCTACCCTGTGAGAAATGAATAGCCACCTGTGTCCAGCAGTGGCATCCTGACAGCACAGAAGCACGTGCCTGCAGAAAGGGGCACCTCATCTCTTGCAAGCAGAGCACTTAATGAATCAGTGCACTGAAAATCTGAGAACATGTCAGATCAGAAAGCTGAACATCACCAGCGTCCTGTAAGCCCTCACCTTAGTCCCACGGAGGGACTAAGCATGGATATGTGGAGCAAAATCATCTGTGATAGCCAAAAATCAAAACAAGCTCCATGTGCAACTAAAGGAAATTGTTTTAACAACACAAAACCACAAAAGTATAGGGCATCGCACTGCCCTGCACACAGCCTCGTGTCAAGGGAGTGGATGGAACATGAGCTAACATAGAAACATCCCAGCTCAGTCTAAAGGGTTTGCCTGGCAAGCATGAGGACCTGAGTGCTATCCCCAGCAGATAGTTCAGAAAGCCAGGTATGATGGTACAAGTGTGTGATTCCCATTGCTGGGGAGGCAGAGGCCGGCAGATCCTTGGGGCTCACTAGTCAGCCAGTCTGGCCTAATCAGCAATGGTGGCCAGGCCGGTGAGAGATGCTGTGGCCAAATGCAAGGTGGGCAGCACCAAACATTGTCCTACAACCTCACACAAGCATGAGTACACACTGAGGGAGAGAGAGAGAGAGAGAGAGAGAGAGAGAGAGAGAGAGAGAGCAGACAGAGACAGATAAAAAGACAGAGAGGCAGAGAAAAAGACAGAAAGATCATTAAAATAAATAAATAAATAAATAAATAAATAAATAAATAAATAACCCATGACATAAAAGGCAAGCTGCAGGTTGGGCACTATGCTCACTGTAATCTGAGTTCTTGGTATGCTGTCAGGATTCTGAATTCTAGGGCAGCCTAGGCTATACAATGAGATCCTGTTTCAAACTCCCTAAACCCCTCAATAAAAGTATATGGAAAAGAAGACAAAACACAAACCTATCAAGACCCTCATGAAGCCTCAAAAGATAATGGTGCTGCAATAGGGCTCACAGAAATGGTAAAGAACTCCACAGCTCTGTGTGCACCTGGACTGTCCCAATGTATGCCTCTGAAGCAGCAAGGGGTGCCTCATTACCTGTGGTAACTGTTTTGCAAGCTTTTGAGAGGTTAAAACACCCTAATCATCAAGATGGAGGCTCTCAACCTTAGGCTTAGGCAGGTAGACTCAGCCTGGATCCTGGAGGGCAGTTTTCTGGACTTCCAGGGAGAGCCTGAGATGAGTTCCAAGCACAGCCTGAGCTACATAGTGAGATCTATCTATCTCAGTGAGAAGACCATAGAAACAGGACCTGGCAGTTTCCTTCTCTGCTGTGCACCAGCCCTCTAATGGGATCACCAAATTTGATTTCCTCATCCCTGGGAAGAGAGGAGCAAGAGATTGACAGATGTCACCTCTCACAATAGGGCAGCTTTTCAAAGGCAAGATGTCGGGGCAGAAGGCACTAGTGGTCCTTGTAATCCACAGTGACTGTGGTTTCACTGAGTGGGTGGTCCGTGGGGTAGAAGTCAGGGCTCTTGAGTTAAAAACATTCAAACTTTAAGATTAGCTTAGTGGGAGGAGTAGCCCAACTGACCTGTAGGAAAGGGTTCCTTAGCTTCCTCCTCTGTCAATAAAGTGAAAGTCAGGCACGGGGAGGCCCTCCTGTAATGTCAGTACACAGGAAGCTGAGGCGGGAGGATTTGAGTTCCGGGCCAACCTGAGAGTCAAGGTGGGTCTGGTGAGATGGCTCAGAGTAGAGGGGTTTGCTGCACAAGCCTGGTAAGTGTGGTTCAATGTGTGGTGAACAACTGTAATCCTATCACTGATGTGGTGTGACAGAGACAGAAGAATTGCCTAGAAGCTTGCAGGCCAGGTAGCCTGAAGTACACAACATGGCAGAAACAGGAGGGATGCTGTATCACAGCAACATGAGAAACCAGAATCGACAACAGAAAGTTGTCTTCCGATCTCCACACTTGGACGCTCACACATCTTATATACGGAAGGGGGGAGGGTATCCTAAATCAAATTGTCATGAATCTACTCACAAAGTTCAACCTGCTTCCTTCCTGGTGCATTAAAAAGGAACCTCTTAGTCTCAAAGGACTGTTAGGAGGTTTAAGTGAGGCCTTACTAATGCTGGTTTATCAGGAGCCCAGTGCTAGCATGTGGGCACATATGTTTGCTAGAGTTATTACGTTATCAATGTGTAGTATGAGACACCCAATCCCTCCCCAAGCCCCAAGTCTCTGCTCTCTTGACAATTATAGTCTAATGAAGAATGGCAGCTTAAAAAAGAAAGTGCACTCAGAGGCAGATATAGTACCCCTCCAAGTTACAAGGAAAGCAACTCCCTGAAGAAGTCCTACCCTCTTCTCCAAGTTCAAGACTCACACCCACTTGGGTTTATCTAAGGTGCAAGCCTGCTCACGTCTCTGTGATGAATTTCAGTGCTCAGTTTGAAATAGCGTAATATCACCCAAGAATAATTTCAGTAACAGATTGTCTGGATCAGATTGGCCTCTGGGCATGTCTGTGTCTTGATTACATTACTTGATGTAGGAACACCCTGCCTAAAAGTGGGCTGCACTACCCCCCGGTGAGCTGAGGTGTGAGCATCCACTTGGTACCTCCTGTCCCTGATCTGTGTGATGTACCTGACTCCTTCAGGCTTCTGCCTCTGCAGCTTCCCTGCCAATGGCGTACCACAACCTGGAACTGTGAGCTGAAGTAAACCCTTCCTCCCCTGGGCTGCTCTTGTCAGAATATTTTATCACAGTAACAGAAAGGGAAATTAGAGCAGCCTCCCTATGCCCAGCAATCCAAAGCATTGTGCACAGATGCTTGTTCAAATATAAAAACATTTACCTGGTGAGCTGTCAAAGCACAGCCTATAAATAGCTGCAAGTATCCTTGGCTGTGTCTCTCCTTCCTTACAGGCCAACTGTTCCTCGGCCAGTTGTCTGCATGACCAATGTGTGCACTCAATCAGGCACCATAGAAGGATGTGCATAGTGAATGTTTTTAGTGCTGTCCAAAAGCCACAAAGTAGTTACTAAATAGACTTGAAAGCCACTCAGCAACAAAGAGGAAAGGCCCAGAAAGGCAACTGCACACTCAAACTATCAAGAAAGAAGCCAAAAACCCAAACAGTAAATTGTACAGTCCATTTTTTTTTAAATAGTGACTGATCTTGAGGATGACTTTAAACATCTGATCCTCCAGCCTCTATCTCCTAAGTACGGGGATCACAAATGTGCATCACTAGCGTGTGTAAGGAAGTTCACATGGTGCTGAAAACCAAGCACAGAGCTTTGTGCGTGATAGGCAAACACTCTACCAAGTGATACCCAGACCCAGACCCAGACCCAGACCCAGACCCAGACCCAGGCCCAGACCCAGGCCCAGGCCCAGACACAGACACAGACACAGATCCAGGCCCAGGCCCAGACACAGACACAGACACAGGCCCAGACACAGACCCAGACACAGACCCAGGCCCAGGCCCAGGC
>JADRCH010000125.1:7262854-7289567 GCA_019843965.1 Rhynchomys soricoides
CCCAGACACAGACACAGACACAGACCCAGGCCCAGGCCCAGGCCCAGGCCCAGATGTGTTTATGTGTACTGCTGGAGCCAAGGACTCAAGGCCATAGTACAGAGAGCAGAACTACACCTCCTGGAGTAGACAGTGGGTGTTGCCTGGGAAGGGGTTGTTTTACACCCCAATCTGGAAGTGATTATAAGTAAGCATACACAAAAATTCACTTCTCTGTGGGCACATGCTGAACCTCAATTTTCTGGGTATAGTGGTACCCACCTTTAATCTCAGCACTCAGGAGCAGAGGCAGGTGGATCTCTGTGAGTTCTTCATAGAGATTGTCAGACCAGCCAGGGCTACATAGGACAGCCATGTTTCAAAAGAGAAAAGACAAGACAAAATAAACCAAAGTTTCCTAAGCGTCACTTGCTGTGAGGCAAGTCTATGGGGATGTCTGTCTGATAACTATGACATTGTCATACTGAGACATTAGCCTCTAGGAGACATAATGTGGCAGAGTGGAAAAGGGAGACTTTAGGGGACAGGACCATTGAGATCACCAGCCACCATCTCCTAGAGATTCTCAGCAATTAGGGCGTGGAAAGGAGGCAGATGGTGGCCTCAGGAGGTACAAGAGGGACACAAATGGCCTCAGCTGAGGCAGAGCTGTGGTCAGTACTGTTTGGATATTTTACATGCCTGGCTGTAGCTAGTCTTGCTACTTTGTGGGTTCTTCTTTTTCCCACCCTTTATTCCACAGGTTTCACCCCCTAACTCTAGATAAGAGAGAAACAAGGACAGAGAGGAAAGAGAAGGGGCTGGGGATCCCTGAATCTAATGTCTTTCCTTTCATTTCTTCTTTGACCACGGCTACTAACAAACTGCAACCAGCCTCCCTAAATGACCAACAAACAACCACCCTGCCTCTCAGAGTCCCTAGCATTTATATACCTTCTGGGAAGTCCCCAGAATCCCAAATGTCACATAGTCGCAGAAGATATCTGCAGCCAACAAAAGCACACTTCTACTAGAGCACGAGGCAAATCATAGTCAGATGCTACAGACAGTCCAAAGCAGCCCACATCCCTACACCTAGGATTAAAGCAAAACCTCGTTCTTATATTTCTGTAGTTTTAAAAGAAACCAGAATTCCAAAATTCTCAAAAATGTCACTACACCTGGTGAAAGCAGTGCCTCTGAGGATCGTGGGTGGAATTGGCACCTGCCAGTCTGCCAGTGGTTAATGGCTTTGTGAATTAATTGGCACAGTCCAGGTAGAAGGCTGACTTACAGGACTGCATCACCAAAGACCCAGGTGGCTTTTCTGAGCTACCTTGCTTTGCCAGTACCTGGGAGTGAAGAGCCCATTTATCCACCAAGCCCATTCAGCAAAAGGGCACCCCTACACACACACAACCTGGTCACCTTGTTTCACTGGGCACTATAGTTAGCCTCCATTTTAAAAGCCTGGCAGGTGTGCCAGGGGCATTTTTTTGAACTCAGGTCTGAGAGGGAGCTGCACTGTCTTTGTAATGCTAAAGCTGTGTGTGGGACCCAGTCTGCTTCCCAGCTCTGTGTGGGGAGACACAGGAGAAGAGTTTGTGAGTCCTTCCAACTCTCTGAAGTAGGTCCTCTTTCTATGTCCCAGAATTTCCTTCCACAGATGACGTTACTTGTGCCCTCGATCCCTTTGTAAAGGCAAACAAAAAGAAGCCTGACCAGTCCCCAAACACTGTCCCTCTTCTGTGTCTTCTTTGGTGCCAATGCTCAAAATGGGAAGCCCCTGGGGACTCCGGCCCCTCCTATCTATCCCACAGTGCCACACAGGGAGCAGGCAGCCTCCCTTGATTTGCCTGTGGAACTACACAGTAACTAAAAACTGTGAAGGTCGAAGGCAAGAAGAGCCTAGGGGACATAATAATACACTATGTGGTATCCTGGAGATGGTCCTGGGACAGAGAAGGGCATTCAGTAAGAATTACAGAAGTATGAATAAAGGATGAATCAATTAGCAAAAGTATATCAAATTTGTTCATTCATTTCAAGAAACCTACTATGGCACATATATCCATTTGCATACATTTGATTACACATATTTATTTACTTACTTATTTATGGGAGGGAATGCATGCCATAGCATGTTTTTAGAGATCATACGGCAACTGGTGGGAGTCATGCGGGTCCAAGGGATTGAACTCAAGTCCTCAGGCTTGGCTGTGAGTTCCTTCACCTGCTGAGTCATCTTGCCTGCCCTACATACATTATGATGTTAAGGACAGGGAGACTGGGTGTGGAATACAAGAAACCTTGAACTGTCTTCTTAACTTCTAAATGTGAAGGGTCCCCATACACCTCTGCAAAAGCTTGTGTGTCCAAAACTTGGCCCAAGTAGCCACACAGTCAGTATGAGGCTTTGGGGAGGTGGTTAGATCACGAGGACTCACGTCATGGGTGGGTTGGTCTATTGATGGACGTAATTTGGTGGCATTACTGGAATGAAAGATGAAAAATGTGAGATCAAGTGGCTCTTTGGGGGGAAGGGGTGCCCTTGAGTCATCTGTGGCTGGTCTGTTCTTTCTGCTTTCTGACAGCCATGAAGCCTAGCTTATATCTACTTCCCCCTGGGATACTCAGCCTTACCAAACAAGATGATACCAGTGGCCTGTAGATTGTGTCTCTGAAACCGTGAGCCAAAATCAATCCTCCCCATTTTCAATTGTTTGCCTTGGGTTGGCAAAAGAAAGCTAATACGTTGTTGTTGTTGTTGTTGTTGTTGTTGTTGTTGAGGAAGGGAAGGGTTAGGTAATGACTCAAGTTAAGAACAGTTGTTATTCTTGCAGGAGACCCATGTTCAGTTCCCACCACTTACATAGGATGGCTCACATCGGTCTATAATTCCAAGGGATCTGACCTCCACCAGCACCCACACACATAAAAGAAAATAAATAAGTCTTTAAAGGAGCATACATCTTGTAAATACACACACATTCAAAACACTATAGTGATTTCCCCAGGGAAGACTTCTACCTTTACCAGCCAGTCCTCTCTGTGGCCAAAGACTCAGCCATTTGGGGGAGGGGGGGGGACATATTGTGGCAGTCACGTGCTCATGTGGATGTAAAAGGACAACTTGCATGAGTTGATTATCTCCTTCCAATGAATGAGTCCCTGAGATCAAACTTAAGTAGTTTGACTTGGTGGCAAGCATCATTACCAGCTGAACTATCTTCTGGGATATCTCCCTGAATCTGGAGCTCACTAAGTTAATTAGACTCACTAGCCAGCCTGACCCACAAATCTGTCTTCACCTCCCTGGCACCAGAACTATAAATGTATGTCATTATACCCAGCTTTATATGGGTTCCGGGAATCCAAATTCAGGACTGCTTATGTGGCAAGCACGCCTCTATAAAATTAGAATGCTAAGAGACCCACCTTCATAAAGAGTAAATGAACCAGATCACATCTTGTTGTTTTAGATGCAGAGCAGCCCAGTGCTGGCAGAGTGGGTAGCCAAGGCAGTGGACATCTCGAATATTCCACATGGTGGATTTCGCCCCCTCAGCCATCAGACTCTCCCATCGGTCTTCTCCTCTGGCTGTTTAAGAGACAACACAAAGCCAGAGAAATCAGTTTGGTCTTGAGGAATCCTACTGCCTTTTCCCTACCCCAGCAATGCCCCAGCCTCACAGTACCACTCAAATCTTTGTGGTGTGGTTGTTTACTTGCTTGTGATTTGAGACACCTCTTGTGTAGCCCAGCCTGGCCTCAAACTAGCTACGTAGCCAGGGAAGACTTTGAACTCCTGATCCTCCTACCTCCACTTTTCTTAAGTTCTAGGGTAACAGGTGTGCACCACCATCCAGGGTTTTTATGCGATGCTGGGTCTCGAACCCAGGGCTTCACGTAAGTACTCTACCAAGTGAGCAACATCCTCAGATCACAAGTCATCTTTAAAAGTACCGGTGCATAGTGTCTGCTCTGAACCTGCCAGGTTCTAAGCACTTCCTCTTATACCTGCCAAGCCTCACCTTGCAACCCTGTGAGCAAAGAATTATGCATCTCTGAGCATCTCAGATGAGGACCCTGGGTTTCTCTTCACCAGCTCAGCTGGGAACAGATCCCAGGAGTAGCGCTTCCTAATCCCATACCTGCTTGCAGCTTTCACAGAGGCCAAGAACTGGGTGAGGTGCGCAGGAGGTCAGGCTGGCAACACTCTGTGTGATGCTGCAAGAGTGTCCGGACACCCGCCCGCTTCCCGGGACACAGAGACTGCCTGTGCCCCTTCGCCCTCCCACACCACCGCACACCCCACGCAGATCTGGGAAGCAGGCTGGGTCTCACACACAGCCCACGGTAACCAGATCCCCGGCGGGTGGAGCAGCCGGACGCGTCACTATCACCGAGTGAGACGTTGCTCAAGCCTTCAGTCCAGCCTCCGCGGTGGGGATACACAGCGCAGGGCATGGCGCAGAAGCTGGGCGAGTGGGCCAAAGCGCCCGCCGAGGCCACCGGGCTGTACCGAGCGGTGCTGCTCAGGTCAGGTAAGTGGGAACTACACTGCCACCCTCTGCAGACAGCAGCGCCCCTGGTCCTTTCTTCCTTCCCATCATCTCTAAGCTTCGACGTTTCTTCATCACTTCTTGCTCTGCCTGTCCTGTTTCTTCTCTCTCCTCTTCCATCCATGACCTCTTCCTGAGTGTGGAAACACATGCGCGTGCACAAATGCAAACTTCTGCTAACACTACGCGTGCCTGCAGAGGTCCCGCGAGGTCCCTAATGGCTGGTGCCGGGCACGGTCCCCAATCCAAGAGTTTTCAGCAGGCATGGAGGGTGGTAGGTAGTAGATCTGAGAGCAAAGCGGGAAGTCCGGCGGGGGATGGAGGGAGGAAAAGCCATGAGCCTTCCCCACCACCGACCAGGGAGCCCAGGTTGTACCGAGGGTGGTTGCCCATGGCGAGGGTACAGCGTACTCCAGATAGCTCAGAAAACGTTTGCCGACTGTAAACCTGCAACAATTGGGAAGGAGAAGTGCGGCGGGCTTTGAATTTTGTTGATGACAGGTGTTCCTCTCTAACTTTTGGTTTGCTTATGCGCGGACAAGCATTGTATTTTCTACTAGGGATACTTCAGAAGTCTTTTACTCAAATAGTAAAACAAATGAATATATGGTCAGCATAAAAATAATTTGGAAAAACATCGGGATATAGAAGAATAGACGGAGAAAATGCCTTCGATGAGGGCTTAGGATGTTTCTTTCCTTCAGGAACTAAACTCCTCCTGGTCAGGGTTTGGGGAAGGTGAATATTGCCCTGCTGGGGAAGTGATTCGAAAGTGTCAAGGGACTTGGCCCTTTTGCCTTTTGCCTTGGGCCAGGAGCGGGTCTCAGCTGGTCAGCCCACAGACTAAGAAGCTAGAAGTGCTAAGGCGGCTGGGTCTGCAATGCATTTTACTGTGGTGGCACTTGCCTGGGTCCCCAGGGTGCCTAGAGCTCAGTGTTGCAGAGCCCCTCCCCTACCGCGAGAGATAACGCCCACCAAATTAGTTAGTGGTTTGAACAAGGGTTGCTTTAAGCCCCCCCCCCCCCAATAATGTCAATGGCTCTGGCCATCTGTTACTGTCATTGTCTTCATAAGGCTCTACCCCTGTCATCTGGCCAACCCAGTTCACTCCTGTACTCATCCATCAGATCATTTTTGGCCTCTACTACACACTCTGTCTTATGGGGGACACAGGATGTGTAGATAGGTAGAGCAGGCATGGCCTCCTCCTGGGGATGTAAGAACACCCACTCCTGTTGGAAAATGAGGAAACGAACTCAGATAGTAACATGATTTGTCTAAGACAACACAGACAGTTAGAGGTGACGCTGAGATTCAAATCTACAGCCATGAACTCAGGAATCACCTCCTCCACTGTCCAAAACAAGGAAAAACAGAAGAACGGGAGTGAGGTGCCCTTTCAGTGTCCCCAGGAGAGTAGTGGGAACGAGCAACCATATCCTTGGATAGCAGCCTTGAGCCTCACCCAAGTAAGAAAGAGTACACTACTAGAAAAACACAGGGGAGTATAGTGCCACTCGGAGGATCAATGAAAGCCCAAGGCCAGACTGGGCTCCTAGTGATATCCAGGCCAGCCCATGTGACATAGCAAGACCCTGTCTCCAACAAAAGCAACCATAACAGCCATGCACGCACCCACAGCTATGTGGAGAACTTGAGAATCAAAAGGGACAGAGTTTACCTCATAATCCTCCTAGGTACATCCAGCTACTGGTCACACTCGAGGATGCTGCTTTCTCGTTTTCCCCATGCATAGTTGATCTGTCCATTTGCTTCGTAATGAATGTCCAATCTTTTTCACTTGGATGGTAACTCTGATGCTATTACATGCAATATTAAGATAATAGCTCTCACTCAGCAGGCGGCCCCACTCAGGGCCAGAGGCTTCCATGCCCTATGCCCTCTGTTTGTCAGAATAATTGCCCCGTTTTAGAGATGAGGAGGGCAGGTTGAAAATAACCTACAGATCCAGGCTTGGTTGTCTGGGTTGACACCAGATACTCATAGATCCCCCGACTGGAAGAACTCGCTCTGTGATATAACTCATGCTCACGCATACCTGAAAAGCTATTTATTGTCCCTTCATAAATGTCTCCCTGGCATGTGTTACTTCCACCCTAGGGAGGAAGGCTTCTTTCTCTAGTGCAGTGCAAACAACAGGGTACTTCCCCAGGTGACTGTATTCTTTATTAGCCACCAGGGGGCGGAAAACCTCCAATCCACTACCACTACCAAGGAGCACTCCATTTAAAAAACAAAACAAACAAAAATCTGGACCCTGGTGCAATTTGAACCTCATATAAACGAAAAGGAAGACTTTATTGTAAATACTCCCAAACATAAATGGTTGTACTTGTACTAAAGCACTCCATTGCTTCTCTGAAATTCAAATTCTTCTCTGATTGCTGTTCTCTACCACCCAGGGCTGCAACCAGGGGCATTCTGAAGTTATATGGCTTACTACGATCCTCGGCATACCCATAAGTGGAGAGAGAGAGGGAGTGAAGGAGGGAAGGGGAAGAGAGGGGAGGAGAGGGGAAACATGAGAATATATCCTGGTTTGTCTCGCAGCAAGAAAACTAAAATAAGGGTAAAATCACTTTTTTTTTTTTTTTGGTATAAAATAGAGTTTATTCAGGGCATGGGGAGGGGAGTTAAGAGGGTGGTAGAGGCAGAGAAAGAGAAGTTGAGGAGAAGAGGAGTAGAGGTCGCCCATGAGCAGAGGTCCCGTGGAGAGAGGGGGAAAGGGAATAGGGAAGGGGTGAGGGGACAGAGCTGGAGCAAGAAGGGAAGAGCAAGAGAGAGCATGAGAGGGGGTAAGATCACTCCTAGAGACCAAATTCACTACACCGATGGCAGCAGGTTCAGAGCCAGCTTTCAGAAAAAAAAAAACCAGGACGCTTGGTTCTTGCTGCCCTGCCCCACTTCCTGTGTTCACGCTTGAAATCCCTTCCCCAGGGGTAAATGTTTCCCAGTTCAGACTTGGAAAGGCAGCTCTTCACCAGTTTACAATCGCTCTGTGGGCCCCGTGGCAAGCTCTACTGCCAGCCAGCTCCTTCCCTGCCCCAAGGTCCTTTCAGGCAAGTATGTCCAGAGTGGCCAGAGAGGCGGCCAGTTTGATCCCGGGACTGTTTTGTGGGCTTCTTTGGTGATGGAGACTCCAAAACACAGGGTCAAGGGAGAAGTTTCGAGTCGCTGTGGAAACTTCTCTGATGTTTGCGAGCCCATCTGAATTGCTTTTGATGCTACTGGACTGAAATAAACTAGGCTGAAAAGAACAGAGAGCTGTTTGGAAGGGTTTCCCTGAGCTACAGCGGGAAATGCCCCACACTCAACTATGCCTTCCCGGGTCTTCAGGACCCTTTCCTGTCATACTTCCCCGGTTCCAGGGGTGAGTGTGGCAGGGAGGCGTGGCAGTCTCCTTCAGTCCCCCAACCCACTAGGGGGCTGAGTGAGAATTCTGCCCATTGGTTTCTAAAGCTCTTCGCTTCAGAGAAGAAAAGCAGGGGGCAGAGAGGCAGAGGATCCACCTTGAACCCTGAAGATTTCTGGAACACTTTCCTGACAGGTTCATTCGCTCAAGCGTCCCTAGTCTTATGTATTACAAATGAACATAGGCGCACACACAGGATTTCAAACTGACTTTCAAGACAGGTGCTTGGAAACAGTAGGTTTCCCCATCCTGCTTTCCTGTGATAATAAAAAGCAATGTATAGATGGGTTTGTTCATTATTAAGCCACAAACATTACAGAATAGTAGCAAAAGAACAGGGCTTATCATTTTATTTTTATCAAAGAGTAGTTCTCAAACGTTCATACCAAGGATGTCTGAGAGGAGTATGCGAAATCCCTATTCCTGGGCCTGGGAGGGCCTCGGTGGTAAATCACTTATGTAGCATGCCCAAGGTCCTGCCTTTGAACCTCGGAAACACAGACAGACAGACGGACAGACTGATACAGTGATCTATGAGCATATCCCCCTCCCTCTGTTTTTCAAACTCCAAAGATCCCTAGTTATGGCAGTTGAGATTTATTCTCCTAGAACTAACCGCTGACCACTGACCACTGCTGACAGATTTGTCCTTAGAAATGGGTTCTCTAGGTACGCATTTTTAAAAGGGGGTGGAGGGGCCCATACTGCACGTTTTCCCTACTATGTGGGGGACATCCTTTACAGGTTGCTGTACCCCACATAAGGTGCCGCAGTCTCTCCTGTGGACGGTTGTGGTTTGAGCAGTGGTGTCTCTGACTACAGTGTCATGAGCCCTCAGCAAGGCCACAGCAAGCTCTTGCCATCCATACTTTGGATGTCTCAGGTCAGCTGTAGGTTTTGAGCACTGCTTCCATTGCTTCTAAGACCATGACAAGACAGAAACATGGTGGAAGCCTTTACCACATGGAGTCCAGGGGTGCAGGACAGGGATAAAATGTACCCAAAGTCACCTCCCAGAGACCTACTTCCTTCCTTCTGATAGCCCATTCAACTATGACCCCATCAGTACATTGATCTATTGCTGAAGGTAAGGCCAGCGTGACTAGTTGTCACTAGCACATCTGGAGACTAAGCCTTCAGCACTGCGCCTTTGTGGGGGACACCTCATGTCTAATCCATAGCAAGCATTCAGTACTGAGATGAAAGTCTGAATAAGAGTAAGGACCCTGGTGTTGAGCTGCCAGCCTAGTGGGTGAGCCTGTGGGTCTGCACCCGAGTTGGGCCCTGACAAAAGCCTTCGTTGGAGCAACAGAGAGAGTTATGGCTGCACAGAGAAAATGGCACCTTGCCTTGAGATTTCTTGCCTAACTGTCATTGGCCATCTGTTGTCCTCAACCTGCTACCAGGACTTTCTAGAACAGAGAGCGGACCGAAGGAATAGTATCGTGGCCAATATGGGGACCCTCAAAGCCACTTCCTCTAGAATGGACTGGGATTGGCTTCTGTCTGTTCTAGACACGAGTAGAAGCTGTCAAAGTTCCCACTTAGAACCTTTAGATCCTCGGCTGTCAGAAGGCACCAGGGTCAGTTCTGATGAGCTACCCAAACCCCCTAAGACATGCCCACTTACTTCTCCATACAATAAGATGAAGGAAGCAGGCATAGCAATAGCGGTTTGACAAGACCTTGGTTTTGATTTTTAAATGAGATTCCACGTGGCCCAGGCTGGCCTTGAACTGGCTGTGGAGCTGAGGATGGTCTTGAACTGCTGATTGTCTGGGGTTACAAGTATGAACCACCATACCCAGTTTTATGCAGTGCTAGAGATAGACCCCAACCAGTGTGCTAGGCAAGCATTCTGCAGCTGAGATACACCCCCGGCTCTTAGAAGACATTTGTTGTCCTATTCAGCCAGGAGAGTTGAGTAAAATGGAGGAACCAGGGTGGGAAGCTGGGGGAGGCCACCATTCCCCCAGAATTTCCAGAAAGGCAGACTTGGGAGCAGTAGACATAGAGTACTACACATTGTTCCTAGAACATCGTCTCGTGGTGGAGGATGTGCGACTCTAAGTTTCTGTGACTTCAGAGTGGTCCACTCCAAATGCCTTCCCCTGTCTCCCTTTTCCAGGCCCTTCCACCACCTCGCTCTTCCCCCAACCCCTCCCCCCAGCCCCCAGCAGCTCTACTGGCCTTCCTCTACCATCCCCAGCTCATTCCCACTCCAGAGCCTGGATACTAGCTGTGCTCACCCTAAAAATCTGTCCCAGGTAAACAATGACCACCTCCTTGTGAGTCAGCCTTGGCTGGGCCCACCCTTCCCAAGCTTCCAGTCACTCCCTTTCCCTCACTCAGCCATCCATCACTGGTTGACATTTTCCTGTATGTCTCTTTATCTACTGTCACACACACACACACACACACACACACACACACACACACACACTGAATGTGGATTCCCTAAGGACAGGGGTACTGTCTGTCTCTGTCTCCTTCCCATCATATGCTCACTTAGGTCATTCTAGGAATTCTTAGGTCATATATATAGTAGATGTTGACTAAATGAACAGATCTTATTGCCAAAAAGAACCCAAAACTGCATGTGGAATGTGTCTGCTTACCTGTGAGGTGTGTCCTGGACATCCAAAGTTCCATGAGAAAGTAAACTGGGGTACAGGCCTAGTCTCACTGGCAGGTGCTGGTTTCCTCAGTGGGGGTTCAGAGGATAAATGCCAAAAGCCAGAATAGGCCCAATGCTCAAGTGGAAGCTAGTTCAGAGATGCAGAGAAGGCCTTTGATCTATAAGCACCTGGATTGGCTTTAGGGTTCTGCCCATGTCCTCAACTTTCATTTGCAGGAATTCTCATTGTGGCCAGGCACAAGCATGGGTGTTGGGGCCCTATCTTTAGTTCTCTGCAGGATGCATAGTGAACACCATCTCATTGAGGTCACGTACAGCCACACGGTTACCCTCAGCTGACAGACAAAAAGCCAAAGTACAGAAAGGACTGGGTGGGGTGGGCTGGGTGCAAACTCTATCCAATGCCCTCTTCCTGGGCTACATCCTGCTGGTTCTTCTGGAAAATTCCAGGCATGAAGTTAATTATGTGAAGTCAGTTAGTTAAGTTAGTTTGTTTGTTTGTTTGTTTGTTTGTTTGTTTGAAACTGGGTTTCTCTGTGTAGCCCTGGCTGTCCTGGAACTCACTCTACACCAGGCTGGCCTGGAACTCAGAAATCCACCTGCTTTTGCCTCCCGAGTGTTGGGATTAAAGTGTGTACCACCACTGCCCCACACATTTGTAGACAACCACTTCATTTTGCAATGTTTTTTACACCTATGCCTGGAGGATTGCCAAGAACTGACTCAAGGTACAGTTCTCTCCCTGCTGGCATCCAAGAGCCAAGTTCTAAAGAATCCCTCACTGCAGCAGGAAGCATGGTTCACACACCCCCCTCCTTTGGGGAAGTGCTGGAATCCCCTCCCATACAAACAAGGGAAATTCCTCCACAGAAGCCAGGAGCCGCCTTGTTCAGAACAAAGCTTGGCTTGATTCTTATGCCTCATCAACCTGACAAAACATGTATTTATTTGTGCCTCTCAATCAGGGTGGCTTGGACATGGTGTTCTGAGTCTCGGACATGGCCACTCACCAAGTGAAATAACGGTTTCTATAGCAACAGTTCTTTTTTATTGATATCAGAATAAATGAGAATGCAAAAATGCCTCCCATCTTGGGGGTTTAAGGCCCGCCCTTTGGGGGCGGCTGCCTCAGCTATCTGGGACTTGCTCAGCACTCCCTAAGTCCAAGACCTGCAAAGGAGCTAGCAGCCCAGGCACTGCAGAGGAGCTCGAAGCCCAGGACCTGTACAAAAGTAAGACTCTGATCTATTCCGCTTCACATGTCGTTAGGCTGAGTGTGTTCTAGAAGGTGGAAGGAGATTCTAGGAGAATGACCTAAGAGCCTCAGAGCAAGCTGTCCCGGCAACTGAACCCCTCAAAATTTAGGTACTGGAACGCTGCCTCTCTGGGGTGAGATGATGCAGGACTATGATGCGGGGGGGGGGGGGGGGATTTAAGTAGGCTCTCAGTTACAGCTCTGCAGTCTGGTTGGCCTTTTGCTTGTAAATACCGAGAGGAATTTAACATCTGCTACAGCCTCTCTTAAATCCATTATCACACAGTAGGGGTGTGTAGGGTCAGCAAGGAGGGTTCCCTTAATAGTGAACGAATAGACAAAATCAACAGTCCAGGTTCTATATGCAATGAGAAAAACACAGAACTTGGGTGAGGGCACCAGAGCTCAGCTCAGATTCTGGCTCCCTTATACACTGGCTATGTGATCTGGAGAAATCAGATGACCTCTCTGAGGTTTGTTCCTAAGAGGTCTGTTGCCTTTCTCAGTTTATTGAGTTTTGTGAGTCGGGGGCTAGATGCATAGCACAGTACCCAGCCTGGACTGGGAGTGCAGGCTATGGGTAATCCCCACCTTGCCAATGGACTTGGCTTCATCATGTGGTACACAGCCAGTCCAAGACTAGAGAAATCAGGCACTAGAGGATTGCCTGCCACTAGGAAGCTGCTATTAGTGGAATGATCTCTAAATTTGAGACAGTCTCCGCGCATAGGTTTCTGGGCAGCTTGGATCCTGAAGGTTTTCTTAAGATGAAGTATGATCACCCCTGCTGTGATTTCTCCCTGAGCCAGCTGCCAGGTGGAACAACTGTATCAGGTCACAAGGGCAGCAGTAATGGGAGGTCTGTTCATGCTGGTTCCTGCTTTAACAGCATGGCACAATCCCCAACCTTGCTAAGGACCCTATATACCTCACCCTTCAAACCCAATCCTTACTGGTTCAACAGTTCCAGGGGACCAAGACGAAGAGTCAAGGAAGCTAGTCGGGAGTAGTCTGGAGCCCTCTCGCCCAAATGCACAGGTAGCTCCAAGACAAAGAAGGTTGGCCTGAGTCTGCAGGGAGACCTAGAGATGTTGCCAAGTATGTTCTTAGGTTACTGGCCAGTGAGCTACAAATGCATACCACCCTCAGGGAGAAAAGGGCAAGCAGGACATGTGGCAGCCAGCTTGTCACTTTTCTGAATGTTTCCCTTTCTCTTTGCCAGTGCTTCTCAAAGCCTCCCTTCTGGGCCTGCTGCCGCTGAACTAGAAAAGCTTGGAGGGACAGGGGGTTGAAGTCTGGCCACAGGCCCCACAGGGAAGGCTGCTTCAAGCAGCAGGGCAGTGTTTGCATTTCTCACTGGCTGATTCTCTGGCCTTCTTGTTCTCAGCCATCAAAGGGGATCAACTGCCTATTCCATAGGGTTTCTTGGGGATACAGAGAGAGCAAAGGACTGTAAATTGGTTCTATTGAGTCAAACATACCATTCCTGGAAGCCAGTGTTGTGGTAGAGAGAGCACCAGGTTTGGAGTCCAACGAACCTGGCTTTGCTCAATGTGTATCTTAGCTTAAGAAGCCCTGATTTCTTCAACTGTAAAATGAGTTGCCTTTGAGATAATCATGAGATTCAGACCAAGTCTCGTGCTCATTCCAAAACGTGCAGGACAGGAGGCTTACAGTTTTTTTAGACGGGGCTTCCTCAGCTAGGTAGTGTACAAAGTACAGTATGCACAACATATCGTCTTACATTCTAATGACCTTAGGGTGGTGGGGGTTGCCATGCCCTCCACTGGTCTAAGGCTAAGAGAGCGTGAACTGTTTGCCTGAGGTCACATACACACACACACACACACACACACACACACGCACGCACGCACGCACGCACTCACATGATCTTGCACTGGAGTTCAGCACACAGAGAGGCAGCAGCTTCCTCAGCTCCAGCTGCCCTCTCAGAGATTCCTGACTCATCATACATCATAGATGTAATTTAAAAAGAGTTAAGGGTCCAGAGAAATCAAATCCTTAAGCCAGGGCTGGCCACTGATGGACCTGGTGTGGAGGTGAGCCCATGTGCAGGGCCCTGGACAAAATAGGGGGCTCCTCTCCAATGTGTATGAGATATTTCAAGACAGTGATAACAGAAGCACTAACCAGACAAGACTGGTATTCCCAGAGTCACCCTGGAAATCACAACTTCCTGAGGGGGTGGCCTGGGGGTGAAGGAGGTCATCCAGGTCAATCTGAGGTTTCTCTGGAAGGTAACAGGACACTAACAGGCAAACAGAAGCAGCATTCTGCAGCAGAAAGAAATAAAAATTCTTGAGGCCTACTGACCATTTCCCCTGCACGGCAGCCAGCATGACCTTTCAGAAATCCAATCTGCCTCGCCCTTTCCCGGACCTGAAGCCAACTGTCCACCCTCACTGTGAACACTCCACCACCAGAGCTGGCCACTCTGGGCACAGGGTGCCTTTGTGTTCCCAGAACAGACCCAGCTTGTTCAAGGTGCAGGAGCAGACAGCTGCCCCCCAGGCCTAGAGCAGCCTCCCTTTCACTCTCGATGCCCAGATATTGAGCCCCACTCCTCAGAGAGGCCTCTCCAGCACCTGGCTGAACTTGGTCCTTTACACAGGAATATAAGCATCTGCAGAATGCATGACAGACATTATTATACACTTTCTCGGTGTCCATTCTTATTCTGTAGTGGCCCTTAATGAATTCTGTGCATTCATTCTGGCCGTACAACGGAATCTCTCTCCTAGTGTTTCACTGGATGTATAGGTGTGTCTTTTTAAAATATTTTTATTAAATAATTATTTTAATATTATTTTTATATAACTCTCCAAAAGTCATGCAGCTTGTTCCTGTTTGCCATCTTAGCATGTTGGCAATATACAATGAGTTCTTCTAAAGGTGGTGTGGCTGATGAGAAGCACTCTGCACTGGGAGGCTTGGGGCCCAAAGAGGGTGAGGGCACAGGCAATAGCCAGACAGTCAAGGGAGATATTGAAGCGTGGTATGTTGGCAGCTTGGACAAGACGGGAGTTGAGGTCATGGAAAATGCTATAGAGAATTCGTGTAACGATCAGAGAACTCAATAACAGAGTAGATACCAAACAGAGATCTTAAGGACATAATTTGAATCAAGGCATCCTGATATATGGCTGCCAGAAGACATGACCCCATCAACTAAAAATCTATGCTCTCTTGATGGGCAGGAAGGCAGATGGTAACTTTCTAATGTTCCCATTTACTAGAGGTCTGGGGATGTAGCTCAGCTGATGGAGTGCTTGTCCAGGATGCAGGAAGCCCTGGGTTTGATTCCAAGCACTGATTAAAACCAGGCACTGTGGCATAGCCTGGAGCAGTGGATAACAAGGTCAAGGTCATTCCTAGCTATAGAGCAATGTTGGGGCCAGCCTAGGTTACAACAGATCGTGTCTCAAAAGCAAATAAATAACTAGGGTGCCTCATAGTCATTTTCTAAAGAACCAAAAAATTAGGATATAGCCTAAAAAGAAACCACCTCATAAGAAAGAGAGAGAGAGAAAGGAAATAATTAAAATTCTCATTTCCAAATTAGCTTCTGAGAATGCTAATTCAATAAAAAGCAGGTGCTGGCACATATATGCACAGGTTCAAGCTAGATGGGGTCCCAGTGTGAGAGGGCAAATGGATACAAGTTTTCACCCCTAATCAAAAAGCCAGCTCCAGCCGGGCAGTGGTGGCACACACCTTTAATCCCAGCACTTGGGAGGCAGAGGCAGGCAGATTTCTGAATTCGAGGCCAGCCTGGTCTACAGAGTGAGTTCCAGGACAGCCAGGGCTACACAGAGAAACCCTGTCTCAAAAAAACAAAACAAAACAAAACAAAACAAAAAAGCCAGCTCCAATCGACAGCTGCTTGCAAAAGAAAAATTAGTATTCCCCGACGGGATCTCCTGGGTATATGAAGCACACTGAAGGGAGGCCGGGGCCAGCAGTGGATGGCCAACTGAAGTCTGACCAAAGCGAAATGAGTTGTATTTCTGTAGTTTTTGACTCATATTAATTGCTGTGAGCGCGCGCGCGCGCGCGTGTGTGTATGCGTGTGTGTGTGTGTGTGTGTGTGTGTGTGTGTGTGTGTGTGTGAGAGAGAGAGAGAGAGAGAGAGAGAGAGAGAGAGAGAGAGAGACTGGTCTTTGGCTTCTGTATTGTGGTTTTTATGGGTTTTAATTTGTGTGTATGCTTGTCTGTGAGCGTATGTGCTTTTTTTTTCTGTTTTTAATTCTGATTTGGTTGGGTTCTTTGTTTTCTAATTTGCCCATTTGTGTTTTAAAGAGCTAGAGAAAGAAGGTATGGAGGTGGGTGGATGGGAAGGTGGGGAGCAGGGGGGAGGGAAACTGTCATCAGACTATAGTATATGGAAAAATGTTTTCAATTTTTACAAAAAAAAAAAAAAAAAGCAGATACTCTATACTTCACCTGGCTACCATAAAAATACCTTTGAATGATTAATAGTTTTCCGTTGCTGGGATTGGAGGTTAAGGCACAAGAACTATGAATTCAAAGCCATCTTCAACTATATCAGAAGTTCAAGGCCCACCTAGGCTGAGAGAGAGAGAGAGAGAGAGAGAGAGAGAGAGAGAGAGAGAGAATGTGGATCTCAGTGTGTGAGGTGGGGACATGCTACCTCCATTGCCACATGGAAACCAACTTAGGGCTCTGGTTCCCCCAGATCAAAACCTCACAAGTTTTATCACCAGTGCCTATCACCAATTACCAACAAATGTTATTGAGTGCTCACCGCATGTTACATCAGACACTGCTCATGCGCACCTCACAGAAAAGGCTCAACCCCACCAGCCAGGCCAGCTGGCACATACACTAGTTAGTCCTGCTAGGACAACAGAGGTGGACAGGAAGCTTCAGGGCCAGCACCAGCCGAGGCTTCACAGAAAGAGCTGTGTCAGAAAAGGAGTTAGGGCACCTCTGAAAGTTCACCCAAATTCACTGTAATTACTCTAACCGCTAGCTAATCGATAACAGTAGGGCAGCAGCTGTCCCTTGTGACTAGTTTTTATAGGACCCTCCTCTCCCCTCCCCCCCTCCCCTCGGCTCTCCTCCCCTCCTCTCCTGTCCTTTTGAAGCATTTCAAGTATCAGGAGCTGTCTCTGTGCCTTTCTGCCTAAATCTAAAGTACATTGACAAATATCCGGGTACTCGGTAGAAGTGGGACACACGAGTGTGACAGATAACAGCCGTCCATTTGTTACAGAGACACGGCATTTCACATAGTACTCTCTGGTGTGAAGACTTGGGAACTCTCTGTCACAACCTTGGGACTATGGCTAGGGAGTTGGACAATAAGGGATGATGTTTCCTTTTATCATAGCATTTATTCAAATTGTCTTTAACTGCCACAGATTACACGATGGCTCAAGAGCACGCACCCACCCCCACACACACACTTTACACCTTTTCCTCTTCTTATGCAAGTTTGTTGAAAAGCAGAAACTCATAGTTCCTTTTGCTGTTGGGAATTTTTTTTTCTTCTGTCGGTGTCTTGTCTTAGACAGGGTTACTATTTCTGGATGAAACACCATGACCAAAAAGCAACTAGGGGAGGAAAAGGTTTATATGCCTGATACTTCCATATCACCAGTTACCATCAAAGGAAATCAGAACAGGAAGTCAAGAGCTGGAGCCTGGAGGCAGGAGCTGATGCAGAGGCCATGGAGAGGTGTGGTGTGCTGGCTTAGTCCTCATGGCTTGCTCACTGGATGCTTTCTTATAGCACCAAGACCAGGAATGGCACCATCCACAATGGGCTAAGACCTTCCACATTAAACGCTAATTAAGAAAATGCCCTACAGGCCTGCCTACAGCCTGTTCTTATGGAAGCATTTTCTCAATCGAGGTCCCCCCCCCAGGTGACTCTAGCTGTTTATGTCATGTTGACACAAAACTATCAAGCACAATGACTATATATTTATGTGCACTTTGATTGTGTGTGTGTGTGTGACGGTACATGTGTATGCATACACACATGGAGGCCAGAGGTCATCCTTGGATGCCATTTCTCAAGCACTGTCTGCCTTGTATCTTGAGACAGGATCTCCCACTAGGACATGCAGTTCACTGATTAGGGTAATAGAGTGGCCAGTGAGCTCCCCATGTCTCTACCTCACAGTGCTAGAATTCCCAGTACACAGCATCATGCCAGGCTTTTCCCTGGGTGCTGGGAATCTAACGCAGGTCGTTATGTTCACACTGCAGACTCTTTCCTAAATGAACCGTCTCCCCAGTCCCATGACAGCTTGTGAGCCTTGGTCTCCCTTCATTTCTGTACCCCAGCTCCCAGATGAACATCACTTCCAATAATCACAACAAGCATTTTACCTTGGTGGAGTGACTGTTTCTCACAATAGAGGAGCAGAAAGCAAGACTTGGATGATCAGGTAGCTTACCCAAATTGCTCAGAAGCCACTGTCTATGTGAGAAAGCCCCCATTAAGCTGTGCCTTAAAGCGTGGGCTGGGATGTGGACATATTTGATGTTACTTCCCATCACTACAGCCTCCATGTACTCAGAGATCCAGAGGGAGCGGGCTGACATTGAGGGACTCATGGCCCGGCCAGAGTACAGAGAGTGGAATTCGGAGCTCATCAAACCCAAGAAGTTGCTGAACCCTGTGAAGGCCTCTCGAAGCCATCAGGAGCTGCACCGAGAGCTGCTTATGAACCACAAAAGGTAGGGTGGCACCCAGCTGGCTGGCCCAGAAATAGCCTGCACAGGCCTGCTGGACTTAGGGAAATGCTTCTTAAGGGGACTGACCTAGCCATTGCTTAGAACCCCAACAGGGTCACTAGAAGAAACTGTGTGAACCCGAAAGCCCTATCCACTTGTCGTGTGCTTAGATGCCACATAGATTTACTAAGTACCTATTGTGTGCAGGGTACCATGCCCACACCTAACGAGAGAGAGAGAGAGAGAGAGAGAGAGAGAGAGAGAGAGAGAGAGAGAAAGACCCAGTTTCTGCCCTCCCCAGGGGAAATGAAAGTGACTGGAGGCTTTATGTGAATGTGGGACCCCGGAAGAGCTACTGGGCTAGGGGGACTATATGACTTCATGGAAGAGATGATATCTAGAAGGTCTAAAGCAGGGGCAAGAGTCAACCCTGGTGGGAGCTGGGTCATGTTGGCAGAGAAAACTAGAGAGCATACAGATGTTGCAGAGAAGGTATCTGGTAGTGATGGCTCTTGCTCAGCCATCTACTGGGGGAGAGCATGGCAGTAAAACAGAAGAGCAAAGGGGGCAACCGGGCTATGGCACGTCTGTGATCAGCAACCACGGGATGTCAAGTGTAGGAGAGTGAGGCTGAGGGAGGTTGTAAGGGTCCTGATCTCCCAGCTTGGCCAAAGCTGGTGGTACTTTCATGGCGCTCTCTGCCGGCTGATTGTTGTATTGGAGCTGGTTGTAATTTCCATTCTAATTCACGCAAAGGATACCCTTTGCACATGGGGCTAGCTGTTTGTGTGGTTGTTTTCTATTAATATTATAAATTATCATGTTCTCAGTTGTTTTTGTGATAGTCATTCATTTTAGTATCAAAAGTACCACCACGATGAAAAACAGCTTCAAACTAAAATATTTGCAATATAAATAAATTATATTGAAAATTACATATACAGCATAAAATATTCATATATTCTTGTACCATAGTCTACAAGGAAAGGGTAAACAAAATGAGCGGGATTAATATGCAAATGGGAAAATGTGAATGTTAGAAACACTTTAAAGATCTTTACACGTATGTGACTAATAATCAAGGAAACATGAAAACCAGGCATTGTTTTGTTTCCTAGACTTAAAACAGTTGGCTTGTAAAATGGGGATAAATGGATATCTTTGCAAGGAAATTAATTCCCATGAGATTTTAAGAAAGCAAAGGCCAGCATTTCTGTCATCAGAAGCTCTAGTAAAATATCCAGCAACCATGTGACACCACAGCCTGGGCTGAAATTCTCACTCACTTATTGTACCTGCACCTGCCCTGCTGTGTCGTGGGAGGGGGGCCTCTTTGCCTTTCTCTATAGCACGGGGCAGTGAGAGTGCCCCCTTCCGGTGTCTCCCAAACACTCTAAGAGATAATGCAGGGATTGGTGTTACCAGAAAAGTCAGGCCCAGGCTGGGAAAAAAAGTCTCCTGACAGTTCCCCTCACCCCCAGGGGCCTGGGTATGGACAGCAAGCCTGAGCTGCAGCGGGTCCTGGAGCACCGTCGCAGGAATCAGCTGATCAAAAAGAAGGAGGAGGAGCTGGAGGCCAAGAGGATGCAGTGCCCCTTCAAGCAGGAGCTGCTGAGACGGCAGCAGAGACTGAACCAGGTGGGTAGGAGGCACCCAGCTCCAGTCAGAGCCTCCTCCAGTCAGCATGGGATCAAGAATCTACCTCTGCCCTGCCGTGTGACTCTAGTCCAGTATCATCAGTTCTCTGATCCTCTGCTTTCCTATAAGATCTGTATCCTGGAAGATAGATCTGCTGATCGTCCCTGCCATAAGAGCAGGTGACATTTCTATTTCATTGGGGGGTGGGGGTGGGGGTGTGTGAGGCCAGAGGAAGAAGTGATCTGAACCAAGGAACATCTGGCTCTTACTTCCCCATGTGGATAAACTGAGAGTTCTGGGATCTTGTGTCCTGGGAGGGCTGGCTGGGGACATGGAGAGTGGCAGAGATGCGGTACATTAAGGGAAGGAACACACTACAGAGCTGGAACAGGTCCAAGCTCAAAACCCCAGGCTGCAAGCAGCCTGACCCTTGAGAGGTCATTTGCACATCACCCTCTCTCCCATATTTGGAGATGGTGGGATTTCCTCATGTGTATTGTTTTGACAATGTTTCTTGAAGTGAAGGTAGATTTTTTTTTCATTCATGTTAATATTTATGACTCTCTTTCAAGTGTCTACTCTCCTGATACACACCCCAACTTTGGGATGATTTGTAAAACCCACCCCACACCTTCCCCATTGATAGGACCCTTGGTCCAACACCATGGCTTTTGAAAATAGGAACCCCACCCCACCCCTAACCAACCCTGCCAAATTTACTCCTTGTGTTTCTCTGCTCCAGCTGGAAAACCCACCACAGAGAGACGAGGACCACGCCCCTGAGTTCATCAAAGTCCGGGAAAACCTGCGCAGAATCACTACACTGACCTGTGAAGAGAGAGCACTGTAGAGTCCGTCGTCCGTCCCCCCCCCCCCCAGCTCCTGACACTCACTCTGGCCCAGTCCTCCTCCAGCCCTCCTGAACCTGAGGACCCTAGCCCACAATGATGCCAGCAAGGCACACCTGAGAGGCCAGCTATCCCTGGGAAGCTGGAGACCCCCCATACCCCACAGGAAAGTCTCTGGACTTTTCTTTCTGAGCACCTAGCCTCCCTGTACCAGAGAGGAAGCCACTGTCAGGAAAAACTTCCATAGGTGCCATCCCTGATCTGACTCACTGAGATTTTCCCTGGCAGAAGTGAGGAAGAGGGCCAGGTATCCCTCCATTCTGCCTCAGTTGCCCAGTAAGGACTACTTCTTGGAGCAGCTCAGCTCCTAGTGTTGGGAACAGCTCAACTCTGGTTTAACCTGAGGCCAAGGACGCCTGTTTCAAAAACCACAGAGCGAGCAAAGAAGGCATCAGGTGTTTGGAGCAAGGGCGGGCATGGGAGGCCACAGCAGGCTTTTGCCAGGTGGGAAGGGTCCCAAGCAAAGCAGCTTGGCTTGGGTCTGGCCAGCCCGCCTCATAGTTTGGTTTTTATTCTCCTCCCTACTGCCTTCCCTCGATTACTAACCACACCTCACCTCAGAGCTTCCAGCCTAGAACAGCATGTTGCCAAGTGTACTGTATATACTAATCAGAGAGTCCTGTGAACAGTCCCTGGAAGCTGCATGTCTAACACACTCCCGGGGCTGGTCCATGACGTGGGTTTGAGCATATCGCTAGGCTGAAGCAGCCAAGAGTGGTGTATTAGAAATATCCCACTCTTGGCTCCCTAGCCTGGAGGTTCTTAGTGCCTCTTCTGAACCCCCTCCCCCCAATTCTTCATTCACTACCAATAGTGTTCCCAACACACACACACACACACACACACACACACACACACACATGCATAGGAACCCTTGGCCTGGTCAGGGGATTGTAACTGCCAATCTTCATTTCTTACTGGTGTAACCACACTCTCATACAATTCTAGCCAAAAAGAAGGGGAAAGAACCTTAGCTTTCTACAGCTTTTTGGAGAGCAACCATACAATGGTTTCCTCTGGAAAGCTATGTATGATAGTTTGAAGGCTCCAGTGCCATGGTGATGGAGTGGACTCTTTAGGTCGATATTGCTGGCACTGTCACCTGAGACCCTCCCCCTCCCCCCCACCCCCAGCCTGGGTCTTCCCCACGCATTCTTCTTCCTCAAAAGCCCCTTCCTCCATGACACCCAAATACTTGAATCTTTTGCTCCTATGCCATTTTTGAAAATCTACAGAGTAAGCCAGGCCTGAATCCCTTCCCTTGAAGAATGAAATCTACAACTCAGCTTTTAAGCCCTTTGCAGGTGGGAACAGCACTGCCAGACATGCAAGGGTTCTCACTCCCCAGACTGCAGATTTCTCTACTGGGGCACCAGCAGCTCTGCATCCAGGAAATGATGGTGGGATGGGCAGCAGGGTCTGACAGTGAATGGAGATTCTGTCTCTTCGTTATGGATGGTTCCTGCATAGATGTCTAAATAGACTCTCTCTTTCTCTCTCTCTCCCTCCCCCTCTCTCCCTCCTCCTCTCCTCCCTCTGTGTGTGTGTGTGTGTGTGTGTGTTTTCTAACTCTAAAGGTCTAACTCAGTGGTTCTCAACCTTCCTAACGCTGTGACCCTTAACACAGTTCCTCATGCTGGGGTGACCCCCCCAACCATAAATTATTTTCATTGCTTTTCCATAACTGTAATTTTACTACTATTAAAAATCATAATGTAAATATCTGATATGCAGGATGTCTGATGTGTGACACCCCCCCCCATGAAAGGGTCACAACCCACAGGTTGAGAAACACTGGTTTCAATGAAGTGAAGCCGTCTTGAGCACTGCTGGTGAGGTGTTACGCTGAAGATGTGTATTTCTTAAATAAAGGAATGGTTGGGGTTGTCACCTTAAGGTCCATGTGCTATTTTGACATGTAAACGGGAGCAGGACAGGGCATCTGGGATAGAGTAGGACCACCCAAGGGATTTAGCAGTCCCCAGAGAAATGGCAAGTCATGGAGAAGACACCCCAAAAGCACAAGAGACCTCAAAGCAGGCCATCCAGGGAAACCATAACAACTACCTTGATACTCTGTGAATCTGTTAGTCCCAATTCCGTCTCTCTTGCTGCCTTCCACCGACGACTGGAAACCTAGATTCTCATTCTCCTAGCCTCCTCTGAAGGTTTGGGTGAGCATGTGACCAGGTATGGCCAATGAAATTGAAATGGAAGTCTACAGGAGCTACTAGAAAAGTCCACGCCTTTTCAGAGAGCCTTGCTTTGCCTCTCCCTTCTTGGTTGAGGATACAATGCCTGGACCATTAGCAACCATGTTTTTACCTGAGGAAAAGGCCAAAAGATCCATAAACCCTGTGATTATCTGACCAAGCAAGTGCCAACAGCTCTCCATCTCCAAAATCCTCGTAAATAAAAATAAATTCCTGTTTGGTAAAGCCATTGTAAGTCTGTTTCTTATATTTCCTGAGGGACACAAAAGACCAGCCTTGCCTGCCTGTCCAGAAATCCCTGTAAGTGAGGCTAAAGAGGGGAATCCCTATTTTCCAACAGAAACCTGTTGGGGCAGGTTCCTTACTTCAGGGCATGTACTCTCTTCTGCACACCCTCCGATGTCGCCTACCTGATTCCAGCCTGCGAACGGGAACTCTTTGGTGCCAGAAAGCATGCCATGTGTTGCCTGGAAAGATGCTGTCTTTTCCCGGATCACTGCCAAGGCTCCATCCCAGTTGCTGCCTTTGCCCACGTGCCTCCTTAACAAAGCTGCCCAGACTGCGCTGTTACAGGTTTAAGTCGATCAAGCCATCCTTCTGCCGAGCCACACGAGTCCTTCAAGAGATCAGGAAGGTTCTGTGTCAGCTCCCTCTTACCCTGACCTTCCACTGTGACAGCCAGCCTGTCAAGTCCCACTGCTCCCTCCACTTTCTGCACAGCTGTTGCTGACCAGACTTAGGCTTTCCTCAGGAACCACCTAGCATACACCCTCATTCTCTTCCAAATCTCACACACACACACACACACACACACACACACACACACTTTCAAAAAGAGGCCCCAGCTAAGTTGTTGGCATCCACATTCTACTAAAGGAGGTAAGCATGGGCCCAAAGCATTATACTGGTCATTAGGAATCCTGCAAGAGCCCGGCCGTGGTGGCGCACGCCTTTAATCCCAGCACTCGGGAGGCAGAGGCAGGCGGAGTTCTGAGTTCGAGGCCAGCCTGGTCTACAGAGTGAGTTCCAGGACAGCCAGGGCTATACAGAGAAACTCTGTCTCGAAAAACCAAACAAAACAAAACAAAAAAAAAGGAATCCCTGCAGGAAAGAGTCTCAGGTATGTGCCCAAGCACACAGCCTCAGGACCACTATGAAAGCAGCCCAGCACAGAACCATAAACTGACTTAAAACATGAGATTTTTCTCGTGTGAGATTTATCTTCTTCTAATCTGTGGTTTCTCCATCGTAAACTGCAGATGATAACATCACAGCACATGGTCCAAAAGGTCAGAACTCCCCGACAGCTTCAGGAAGGTCTATCGGGTATCTTTTCCTACATGCAGCAAGCCATAAAGTTTCCATGGGAAGGGGTGTTTTCTCTACACAACACCAAATGGCCTTGTCACAAGACACTAACCACCTAGGCCGCCCTGAGCCTGAATAAATAACTCCTTTCCCACCTGCCTTTATGGGCTACTAGATATCTTCTATTGGCATCTCTAGAATTTACCACCCCGAGTCCAGAGATCTGGGTCGAACCAGGCTTTACGGGCTACTATATTTTGTGTAAAAAGTCTAAAAAACGTCATGCTTTGGTCATGTCTTCACACTTTGCTTTCTTGTGAAAAATCCTCACAGTCATGTAAAAGCATTTTCTCTTCTTAGTCAGCCTTGTAGTAACTTCAGAAACTTCCAGTCAGCTGGCCATGTGGTGTGGTCACAGGTATCCAGGGACTTTCAAATATGAATGACTAAGGCCAAGAGCACAGATTCAGATTACCCCCAAGCCCCGTGTACCCCCGAGGAACTGATTCTTTTAAGCAGAAGGAAGTAGCTTTGCCTTAATGTGCCTAAATAAAGCCCAAATATCACTAGTTTTTGTACGGTGATTTAGATCCTGAGGAGTGAGTGGCAAAGTTGATATCTGCCTCTCTGCTATTATTGGGTTTACAAGAGATGAGACCCTTTCTCAATGGCTCCCAAGGCTGCAAATCCCTGTTGCCCAACTTCAAAAATCAAAACCTTAAAATTATTTAAGAACCAAACCTAGAGGTTTAGAACAAGTGCCTCCAAGTATTTTTGGCATTTCTTGCCTTCAGCCAAGACAGGACAAAGGACATTTTTGGCTCTGGGCCAAGGATACAAATCAAGACACCTGTCTCTAAACATTGTACCCCATTTTTGTCTTTCTGTTTTATCATCCCCTACTGTCTTAGTTGGGGTTTCTCCTGCTGTAACAAAACACCATGACCAAAAAGCAAGATGGGGTGGAAAGGTTTGTTTGGCTTACACTTCTCTATTGCTTTTCATCCTCAAAGGAAGTTAGGACAGGAACTCAAACAGGACAGGAACCTGGAGGCAGAAGCTGATGCAGAGACTATGGAGGGGTGCTGCTCACTGGCTTGCTTCCCATGGCTTGCTCAGCCTGCTTTGTTATAGAATCCAAGACCACCAGCCCAGGGGTGGCCCCACCCACCATGAGCTGGACCCTCCCCTATCAATCACCAATTTAACAAATGTCCTACAGGCAGATCTTAAGGAAGCATTATTTCAACTGAGACCTCCCCCCTCTAATAACGTCAGGTTGTGTAAAGTTGACATAAAACCATCCGCGTTCACATACTCACACACGAGTTTGCTCTTCTCAGAAAACAACTGAACCTTTCCCGCCTGTGTTAGACCTCGCTAACATTTTTCTTTAGTTCTCTTAGCTACTGACATCTGCTTATGCTGCATGTTTATGGGCCTCCGGAGGCCCAACCTACTCTCTGTAAAAAGGTCTCATAGCACATGGTATAACTCTGGCCTTAGTGTCTTACAGGCAGTAATCTGCCATCTGGACAATCTTGCTACTTGAGACTTTGGTATTAATCTGTGAGCCCTGACAAAATAAGTGTTTTGCTATGGTATGTGAGATATATTCACATATGTTTGTAATAACTATCACTGTTCCCTAGACTTGTAAAAGATCTAAAATTTGGGGGTTTGCCAGTGATATAGCCTTTTTGCCCTACTGAACAACAATCCTAAACTACTTCAACAGGAAAACTAAGTTAATTCATTCTCTCTCTCTCTCTCTCTCTCTCTCTCACACACACACACACACACACACTTGTGTATAATTCTTCTATGCAATAATGCTAGCTGTCCCTGACTCTTTGATATATGCATTACATAAGTCATTTATAAAGCTTTTTAAAACCACTTCATTGAAAGGATGCCCTCCATACCATCAGCGTAAACAGAAATGTTAACTAACCTGGAAGGAATGGAAATACCTCAAAGAGACTCTTGTATCCATCAGACTATTCAAGCAACAGTCCCCGAGGAATTTGAATTTCCCTCGGGAATC
>JADRCH010000125.1:7289577-7303232 GCA_019843965.1 Rhynchomys soricoides
CTATTCAAGCAACAGTCCCCGAGGAATTTGAATTTCCCTCGGGAATCATATACTGAAGACACGGAGATCCTAAACTCTGGACAAGTCAGAATGGAAACTTTTCTCCCAGAAGGAGATTTACAGTTTCTCAGACCATCTTATAGGAGCACAGCCAAAATGATGTGCAGGACCACATTTGACCAGAACCGCTAAGATATACATGGCTCTGGCCTTCCACTCAAACTGAAACCTCACACGGAGAGGGAAAACACTGTATCTCTTTCTCTACCTTTCCAGTGAAGCCACATTGAGTAGATCTTTTTATGCTTTTCAATATTGATCTGAATCTTTTAATTGGCTCAAAAATAAGTGACCTAGCGTGGCTTGTTGGGCACTAGCTGTGATCACAAAGGTAGTGACATTATCTTCCCACTCCTCAGCATCCTCACAACTCTGTAGTTCTTGCTGACCCAACCTTCTGAGTCAGGACAGAAAGAGAAAATTGTGAGGACATGGCAAAAGGAGGGAGCCCCTCAGCCCAGAATCTGTTTGAAGCCTCTCAGCAGCTGTGAAGTAGGAATTCCAACGCCATTAACAGCATCTACTCTGAAGGTTGCCTATGCAGGGATAATGTTCCTTTACATTAGCTGGTACCATGCCCTTTAGTGAGGCTCCGCCATTTTGTTTGCATGATGTTAGTTCCTAAAATCACAGTAATTTGCTTTTCTAAAACTAACACATTTTCCTGGGTTCTTGGTCCTCCCCTCTTCACCCTAGTTAAATCCTGCACCTGCAGAGGACATCATCCATTACCTGTGTTCTTTAACTCACAAGCCCTAACCCACGCACACTTCACACTGGGTCTCTGCCCTACAAATATCCAGCCTGTAAGCAGGCTCTGATTGTCACACTAGGCACTCCTCCTGCAGGCTTTCCTCCCGATTAAGATGTAATGTTGGCAGGTCACTCGTCCCTATGTCTGTTCTCCTCCTACCAACCTTACGTTTAGTCCACACAGGAAGCAGGGATGTGGTTATCCAATGGGAGTTTCCTTCTGCTCCTTTTCCCTCCCAGCTTTTGTATATCTCCCTCCCCCTTAGAGTGACTCCAACAAAGAACGTCATCGGTGTCGCTCTCAACTCTAGGTGAGTCTGACAACTTTCTCCCCTCCTCTGGAAGCTGCTTCTCTCTGATGGTCCATCAAGAACACCTCAGAAAGCCTCAGTGCCAGCTTCTCCACGGTAGTCACACTCAGGTTCCAATCCTTACACTGTCACCCACTCATACCCATGTGCGCCCTCCTCCCCTCTGCGAACTTCTCTGTGGAAACCACACGTTCTGTCTGGTTTGCTCCCTATTCCCTTCCCCTAGCCCACGCCCTTCCACGTGGGTGCCTGGCCTGGACCCGGGCCCGCAAGCAGAAAACATCGGCCTTTGCTTCTCCAGCTAAAACCGTCCCTCCCTGAGTTGAAGTTTGTAAAAAGCTGACTATGTTCAATCTTCTGACTTCTAAACTGCTTCTCTGGTCTGTAAAATCCCTTTACCCCTGCCTCTTCACTCCCTCTCCCTACCCCCAAAAGCCACATACCTAAGATCCCAAACTCTTACCCCACTCTGCCCCCCCCCCGCCCCACACCCCTGCTGTGCAACTCTCAGCCAAAACACAGATGATAAGGTCTTCTAGAGAGGGGAGAGGCAAGTAAACTGAGCAACCAACCGGCTCCCAGCCACACCGCACCATTGTAACAGCGCTCTGGCAAAGTCCACACTGTCCGCCAGATAACAAGCTGCACAATATCCTTTGCCCTCCCCAGTGGGTCAGCATAATTATATTATATGTTATCTCAATGCACTGGCCTGCTGTCTTATGTCTTGCTAAAGACTTCATGTAATCTATGCCATATATTCATTCTAAAAGCTAAAAGGCCTAGAGTCACTATGTAAAGTACACAAAGTAACAAGAAAAATTACTTTAACTTCATGATTATTACTGTTTTGCCTGCATATACATCTGTGCAACACTCGCCCACCTGGTGCCCACTGAGTCTAGAAGATAGTGCTGTACCCCCTGGAACTGGAATTACATGCTACAAAACTACATAAAATACCATTTCTGTTATTTTTAAGACGTGTACATAAAGTGTATATATAGTGACGTATGTCTATATATAAACACTTGAAGGCATTTTAATTTTTTTATTTTATTATGTGCATGAGTGTT
The DNA here is from genome assembly GCA_019843965.1 of Rhynchomys soricoides. Taxonomy (NCBI): domain Eukaryota; kingdom Metazoa; phylum Chordata; class Mammalia; order Rodentia; family Muridae; genus Rhynchomys; species Rhynchomys soricoides. The sequence goes on from JADRCH010000125.1 coordinate 7,291,778, forward strand.
TGTGTTCTATGCCTACAGAAGCCAGAAGAGAGCATCAGATCACGTGGAACCGGAATTCTGGACGGTTGTAAACTCCCATGTGAGTGCTAGGAATTGAACCCAGGTCTTCTGTAGGAGTAATTGATATCCTTCACCACCGAGTCATCTCTCCGGCCCCATAATTTTAAAACTATAACCTCCTCAGAGATATTCAGTTCTCTTTAACAGTATATTTAAGTTGATTACCATGCCTTGCCTGTACTTAAAACTATTTGATATTTTAAATACAGTGTTGATGCTTTCTGTGTTTCAAATATGACTTATTAAGTTATAAATAAAAATATAAATGGTTTCAAGATTTTATAAGTAAAATTAAACATAAAGACCATTAAATCAAAAATTAAGGAGTTATAAGTATATTCATAGCTTGTTTAAAATATTTGATAGAGGCTATAGAGCCGGCAGTTAAGAGCACTGGCTACTCTTCCAGTGGACCTCGGTTTGATTCCTATGGCAGCTTACCAATCATGTGTAATTCTAATTCCAGGGGCTTCAGTACCATCTTTTTGACTCAGTGGGCAGGCAAGTGGTGTACAGATGTATATGCAAGCAAAACAGTAATAATCATGAAGCTAAAGTAAATGTTTTTTAAAGTAACTAAATAAATTTGACATTAAAATATTTGCATAAAAAAATTGATCAAACTATTACGGTTCTAGCTTAATTATAATTCCTAAAGTCAAAATTCTGTTACATTGATGGAAAACTGATACCTGATTCTCTATTGACAATGATAGGTTTTCTTAAATATTAACCTTGTTTGATCCCTGTAATACTTAAAACCCGTGGTCTGCTTTCTCTAAATGCTGTTGCTGTGTTCTTATTGTGCTAAGCCTTGCTGAGCAATAAAGATTCTGCTACAGGTAAGGATTCATACCATGCTTGGGACATACCTGCTAAACCGCATGATAATGATGGAATTTATGTTAGCGGACAAAAACCTAGATCTATTCATAAGCGTGACACATCATACAAATTTTCTTTGTGGCCATGATTCTCTCGATTAATAAATAAGCTACTATCACTAATAAATTATTATGTTCCATAGTAAATCCGTAAAGAGTAAAAACAATCTACATTAATCTGAAAAGATTCCCTCCTGCCCAGAGGGGAAATGCTGTATTTTCTAAGTCCTGCTAAATGTAAAAGATACTTACATTTTTATTAGATCATTTTTTAGTATAAAAATAATGCTAATCTTGATTCTGATGAGACTCAGGTAAAGACAATATTAGGTCCCTTCCGTTGTAATTGTTTGTTTACGCAGGCCACCAGCCCTACTTAAACCACTATTTTAAATACTAAATACCTCTATTTAAATGATTCCATGTGGGGGATGTGAGAGTGAATCTAGTAGAGGGTATCAAGAGGGAAGGAGGAATCTTGATGCAGCCATGCACAGCTGGGATCTGAAATGGCTCCCTGCAAATCAGTGAGACAAAACAAAGGCATGAGCCCAGGGCATTGGCTGCTTCGTCTGTCTCCACGGATATCCCCCTGGACAACCGACCTCCTCCCCTACAGAGCAATGGGCAGGCAAATTAGATTCAACAGACAGCGTGTGATGCCCCACTTGGCCCTTGATTATGTAACTACACCCTTATCGGCTGAAAAGTTGTGTATAAGTTACTGTACTGAATAGTAAAAGTTGTATCTGCACCCCAGTGCTTGCCTCCGAGTCTGAATTCCACAGCACCTTTGTGGGCTCCGGCTCCACTCCCCCGCCACTTCCGGTCCCAGTTCCAACAATTCTAGTCTAAACTGAGGACTCTACTCCCTCAGTCTGCTAGCTTTGCTTCTTTAAAACTCACTCTGTTTTTACTATTTCAACATCAAATGTAATATTTCTATTTTATATGCATGTAAAAAGTTCAGTGAGATGCATTTGCATTGCCTAAACTTCAATAGAGGAAAAATTTCTGGAATCCAAAGCCAAATTATCAGGGGCAACATTAGCCACTCTAATATCCAATCTATTCTATATGTGATTTAATACACTTGTGACAAAACTCAAACTAATAGAGTTTAGAGATTAACTAAAGAGATTTATTACAACCATAACCAAACCTCTGTTACTCTCTGATGCCTTCTACACAACCTCCTCTAAAATTAAATACACAAAAACAAACCGGAAAATAAATAAATAAATAAAACAAACCCCACCAAACGAGCCACAGATCGGATGAATATGTCCTCCTTTGGCATGTTCGGCCCTTAAATCTTTTCTTTACCTCAATCCAAGGTTACTCGGGCCTAATTCACCTGCAGTTTCATCTCTCCCCACACTCAACCATCCCCTTTCTGCCCAAATTTATATTTTGTTGGGATTCTAGCGACCCCTGCAGGCCTTCCCTATTGCTGGTCTCTCCTTTCTCAGCTCCTTTTCTTACTAGAGCTAGCTTCTGTCTGTCTGCCTGTCCATCGTCCATGTCCTGTGTCGTCGTTTCTCCCCCCATCCCCACCCCTCACCACAAGTCTCTGGGTTCTCTGGAACCCCTGTTTACTACTCACTGTGCCAAAATTCTCAGGACTGGGTTAGGGGCCCCCAGCAGGCCAGGATGGAAGTCCATTGCCCTGATGTACCGATTTCCCAAGGCGTTAGGATCTCCTAGTTCACTCGTTTCCTACAAGGTAAACTAAGGCTTACAAAAGCTTTTGTCTGCTCTCTCTCCTGTTTGCCAGACGCGCTTAACTTATCAAAACTCTGTCTCCAGGGCACACTTCTCAATCCTGCCACCCAAATCTTCTCCCTTAGCTATCTTGTTCACAATCTTAAACTTATCTACGCGGAAGCTATGAAAACAGGAATATCCTGTTTTATTATTTTAAAAAATTAATTATTAATTTATTATTAAATTATCCTCTTTCATTACGCCATTCAAATTCAATCATTCAATCACAATAACTTTATATTTCTGTTGTTGTTGTTGTTGTTTGGTTGTGTTTTTTTGTTTTGTTTTTTTGTTTTTCGAGACAGGGTTTCTCTGTGTAGCCCTGGCTGTCCTGAAATTCACTCTGTAGACCAAGCTGGCCTCAAACTCAGAAATCCACCTGCCTCTGCCTCCCAAGTGCTGGGATAAAAGGTGTGCACCACCACTGCCCTGCCACAATAACTTTAATAAAAAAGAACAGCATTGGTAGACCCCAAGCACACTTCCTCATCCCTACTGACCTTTTATGGGCTACTGCCCCACCAGCCCATAGGACTAAAAAGCCTAAGGACCTAAAGCGGGGGGAACTGATTAACAGAGATCTAGATAGCATCGTTTGCTGTCCTGGCCACACCAACTTCTCTTCATTTTCCTGTGACCTTCTTCATTCTAGCTGAGGTAGCCTGTTCCTCCCTCGACTTCTTTGCTACACAGTTTTGTCAACTTTTACTAAATGCCCTGGGTCCAGTACAGAGTCACTGAGCTCAACAGCAAGTTGCTAAATAAGTCCGCAAACGTATCTGTTAACGTCTCTGTTGCTTCTGATATTGAGGGGAAAAGAGGAAACTAATAAGTAGAAAAATATTCAAAAGATGTAAAATTGAAGATATTTTTAGTAAAACAAATATGATTTCTGTATGGCTAGGTTGTTGGTTTTTTTTTCCTAGAATGGAAACTATAAAGCTTGGAAGTCTTACCAAGGTGCAGAAGGCCTGAAAAAGTTACACAGAGGCTGTGAAAGAAAGGTTTGGTGGCATGACTCCTCTAGGAAGGATGTACAAGATGAGAGAAAGGAATAATACGTGTTATCAAATACGTATTGCAGGTTACTGAATTCTCTAGTATTAAGTTCAACTGAATTTATCCTTTATCTAAATATACAATAAAGTTACAAATGCCAAACTGGTAACTGATCTTCTGGGTGTTCACTGACCACATTTAGAGGCTTATACCTATGTGGACAGAAAGTCTAAACGGGACAATATTTTTAATTCCTGCATTCCAGGGTCAACTAAGTCCAAGGCAACTATCCAGCATCTTTCAAAGGTTCCTGCAGCTCTGAGTCAGCTGTCCTCTTGTTCAAAGATATCACAGAGACCACCCAAAACAGGACTCTAACTGTGTACATCCTGCAAAGAGGAAAGCTAACACAGAGAGGCATGCCTTCAGTGCTTCCCAGGGAAGATCCTGCTAACATGGCCTTGACTCATCTCCACCAGATGTCACAACTGTTTAAAAAAAAAAAAAAGGCTAAAGGAGCCAAAGACTCCTCCCAAGTCAAATGACCCCCGAGGACTGGACTTTCTAGCAGCCTTGATAACTTTTAAAATGTGGTCAATTCTGGCCACCTGCACAATCCTTAAACATCAAGAATGAAAATACAATTAAAGATTAAAATGGTTGATAATACTATGTTTTAAAAAGCCTAAACTGGGCTTTAGAAGACAAATGATCCAGGTCGTAAAGAGCTCCGCGTTAAATCAACCCCAAGGACAAGCTGCTGGCATGACAGACGTAGCAGTCACAGCCTCCTTAGCTGCAATCATATGAGAGGACACTTACAATCTTCCTAACCGTAAACAAAATACTGCTTGCATGTATGTTCCTGCTAATTCTGCTAGCATCTCTTGGCATAAGCCAAGTAGGAAAGGTTATGGCAAGCACATAAGCTTTCTGGAGATGACCCATTTTGCATGGCTTCAATGGATGTGCTCTGAGAGGCATGGACCCCAGAGACCTCATCCTGGGATTGCTTCTCGCTGTTGATACACCTTTCCTACCACTATTACATAGCTAAATGATTCCTGGGCATCAGCTCACCCTATTGGGAAAATTTCCTGCAGATCAATATAAAGATGTATTTTCATATAACAATGCTGTTTAGATGTATTAATGACTTTATAGAACTCCTGATTTGATCAAATTATTTCAGGAAGAAAGTTTAAGTTTTAGTTGTCTTGACAGAAAGATATAATAAAGTTGGAATCAAGAATAAGATGTACCCCCTCCTTACAGCATAGTAAGTAAAGTCTGCATAATAAGGAGTATAATCAGTTTTCATAAATTGCAGTAAGAAGAAACATAGACTTGGGACAGATTTGTGACCAAGGAAAAACATTCATTCTAGGTCAGGTCCGAGGATGAGGCCACAGGTATGCACCATGATAAAGCAGGGCCGTGTGAAACTGTTGCTTTGAACTCATAATGAGCTTAAGAATGAAACACTGCTTTGAACTTACCGTCGACCTCCTTCTGTAACTCCCTTCTGTGTAACATTTTATCTGTGAGGTAGTTTTACAAGGAACTTTTATCTAAAAGGCTTTTATGAAAAGGTTGGGAGAAAAATAAAGTGTGGCTGTTGAGTCTCTGCTCCATTCACCAATGTGTATATGTGTATATATGTCTGACTGCATGTATGTATGTGCAATATGTATATGTGTATATACGTTCACCTGACTATATGGCTGTATGCGTGTGAAACTGATGAAACAGGTGTCCAGGCCCTGCTGAGTGTGTGTGTGTGTGCCTGACTTTCTATCCTTTTCTTTCTCACCAGACACTTAAGAGTTAAAAGAGGTCAGGGTTTCCAGCTGGGGTCAGCATACTATGGCAGGGACTGCCCACAGCAGGCCAGGATGGAGACATATTAGTTGCCCATGGCAGTTCTTAAAAAAAAAAAAAAAAAAAAAAAACTGTTCCCATTTCTCCTAACCTTAGCCCTGTACAATAGCTGTACAGATTTCATTTGTTTGTGACTGCTTCTCAGTTGGCCTTGGTCTGCATAATTATTCTGTTATATCTGACTTTCCTATTTCTTTCTCTTTCTGCTCTGGTGAATTCTGTGAAATTAGATGTTGCTTGATGTAATGATTCTTAAACAATTAAAAATTGAGGCATGGGGGCACAGCACAGCACAGTCCTGATGGCCCAGGTGCATGCTCTGTGCTCTCATCTTGGAAACAATGCAATAACTGCACAATGGTAGTTCCAGGTTAATGTTTGACTTACAAAGAAAGTTTGAAGAAATTATTAGAAAAATGAAGAAGAGCCAACATTGAGACTCGAGAAAGGAAAGAGCTATTGAACTTATGAAATGAGTTTGTACAGCATTTGAGAGTGGCTCATGGATAAGAAAGTATACGGTGCATAGAATTATATACTAGTAATACTAAGGCAAAACACTGGGACTCTTAGGAAAGTCATTGTGTGCAATGTGCAGAAGCAGAAAGCTAGCGGAACTACTGAGTTAAGGGTTAACTTGATTCTTTCTGGCCACTGCCTGGCAGCTTTGCCAATGTCATTCATCATTAGAGCTTCACAGGAAAAATACATGTAGCTGACCTCAGAGCGCTGAGCTCTGAAGTGTAGTAAGTCAAAAGTTAAAGTTTAAATAATGATAAGCTTGCAATTATTACTATTTTGGCCACATGCCTGAGAATAAGAGAAGCTTGAAACTTTGGGGAACATTTGTAATTCTTGATTCTTTGTGGGATGTGGTTATTCTTTTGAATTTGATTTGGAAATGATTATACAATTTCTTTTTTTCTACCTGCTTTGGGAGTAACAATAAGACTAGGCCAAGTATTACCTGAGGTCCCAGCTATTCCACTCCTGGGCGTATACACAGAAGACGCTCCAACATGAAATAAAGATGCATGCTCCACTACGTTCATAGCAGCCATGTTTATAATAGCCAGAAGCTGGAAACAACCCAGATGTCCCTCAACAGAGGAATGGATACAGAAAATGTGGTACATTTACACAATGGAATACTACTCAGCTATTAAAAACAATGACTTCATGAAATTCTTAGGCAAATGGATGGAACTTGAAAATATCATCCTGAGTGAGGTAACACAGTCACAAAAAAACACATATGATATGTACTCACTGATTAGAGGATTTTAGCCCAAAAGTTTACAATACCCAAGATTCGATTCACAGACCATATTAAGTCTAAGAATAAGGAAGACCAAAATGTGGATGCTTCAGGGCTTCTTAGAAGGGGGAACAAAATACTTACAGGAAGAAATATGGGACAAAGAGTAGAGCAGAGACTGAAGGATCCATCCTATATACAGCCACCAAACCTGGAAGTTGTAGATGCTGGGAAGTGCTTGCTGATGGAAGCCTGATATGGCTGTCTGCTGAGAGGCTCTGCCAGAGCCTGACAAATACAGAGGCAAGGTGGATGCTCGCAGCCAACCATTGGACTGAGCACACGGATCCCCGATGGAGATGGTGGAGTTGGAGAAGGGACTGAAGGAGCTGAGGAGGTTTGCAGCCCCACAGGGAGAGCGACAGTGTCAACTGGCCAGACCCCCCGGAGCTCACCAGGACTGCACCACCAACCAAAGAATACACATGGAGGGACTCATGGCGCTGGCCGCACATGCGGCAGAGGAGGGTCTTGTTGGACATCAGTGGGAGGAGAGGCCCTTGGTCCTGAGGGTGTTAGATGCCCCAATATAGGGGAATGCCAGGGCAGGAAGACAGGAGTGGGTGGGTGGGTGGGGGAGCACCCTCATAGAGGCAGGGGAGGGGGGATGGGATAGGGAGTTTCTGAAGGAGAGACCTGGAAAGGGGAAAACATTTGAAATGTAAATAAAGAAAATATCCAATAAAAATAATAAAATAAAAATAAATTGCAAAGTCCTTGAAAAAATTTTAAAAAAAAAATGTGGCAAGAAGGTGAGGAAGAGAGGGTAGAGTTGTAGAGAGAGAGGAGAAGGTGAGGAGAGAAAGGAGAGCACATGGGGGGTGTGTGGTGTGTGTGAGGTGTGTGTGGTGTGCATGTGTGAGTGAAAGAGGAACAAACAGAGATGTGTAGGAGATTTTAAAAAAAAAAGCACATAGGAGAAAACCAGAGTGCACAGGAGAGTGCAGAGTGCATGCAACCTCAAGCTTCGAGCTAGCAGAGACAGAGAGAGAGACAGAGAGACAGAGAGCCTGTCAGCTTGTACCGGAAATAGTTGTCTGTGTGTATTTATTATGCACCTTCCAGATATCCCTGCTTCCAGTTGAGAACTCTGATCCTGTGTCGAGGCTGGGCCCCAGCAGTTTCTCACCTGGCATTCTTGCCAGCCCAGATTTGCTCCCTTCAGCACTATTAGTGATGACCCAGAAATTGCCTGTTGATATGGGCCTATGGAGGTGGGGGGATGGGGGAATGCTCAGCTGCTATCAGCGCTGACCCTAACCACCTACACTACACCTTGCTGCCTTCCTCAGTTTACCCGGATATTGAGCTGGCTTTCAACAATCTCTTTTGGTTACAAGGTCTATATCAAACTAAGACTCTGCCTAACTGCACCTATTGGTGAACAGCTTTGAAACTGACTCTATTTCTTCATGGTAAACGTGAGTTATATCTACTGTCATCTCAGTAGTAGTGCTATTAACCTTTGGATCTTGTATATTCCGCTGCCGTTTTAATCTTATCAACTCCTCTAGTTGATCTACACTCAGGAGGCCTTGTGACATTCTCTAACTCCATCCATATGGGTCCCCTTGATTGCTATCCAATACCTGAAAGCAAGAATGGAGACTCTTCTCTGTCTCGACTTCATCCAGAAGCAGCCAGGTTGACTTAACACCTATCTTCTAAATAACTTTAAGGTCTCAACTCTTGAGAGGAAATATTATATAGCTAAAGAGATTAGCTGCTTGTGTGGAGCTAAAAACAACACTGCTAACTCCATTTTGTTTTCCAGATGCCATATGGGCCAAACTAAGGGCCTGGGAAACTAAACTTCTGACTTACACAGGAGCAGAATGTCCCAGGGAGGTCCCCTCCCTGCCCACTGAATAGAATGACTCACCTGCCCACTGAATGGAATGGCCCACCTGCCCACCGAGCAGAATGTTAAGATCCCCACCCTGCCCACTGACAGGGGCCAAGCCCCGGAGGGTGCATTCCTGCCTACAGTCAATCAGCTTTTCGCTACTATGGAAACCCCCTAACCACCCACCTATGATAATTGTCTTTAAAATGCCCCTTTCCCTGGAACACAGGATCGCCATCTTGTGGCGGTCCAAGCTAGCTTGCTTTGATTAAAGCCCTCTTGCTCGTGCATCGAGTCGACTCCTGGGGGTCTTTGTTTCTGGGGTCTCGTGAATCTGGCACTACACTTAGAGGCTACTGAGGAAAGGCTGTCAAGGACCAGCCTCAGCCTGGAAAGGGGTTCTGGGAGAAGGGGTGTCTGGGAGTGGCAAAACAAAGGACTTGAAGTCAAATTGTAAGTTCAAGCTGACGGCTTATCAAGCTCGCGCTCTCTCTCTCTCTCTCTCTCTCTCTCTCTGTCTCTGTGTGTGTGTGTGTGTGTGTGTGTGTGTGTGTGTGTGTGTGTGTTCTGCTTGAAACAGCTTTTCAGACTGCTCTCTGTGCTCTTCTCTGCTCAAGACAGCTTTCTCTTGTTATTCTGAAAAACTCTCTGGATAGCTCATCTCTTGCAGATCAAATTCAGTCTTTATCCCAGCTTCTCTTTTGATTCTCCCATGAATCAGCATCCTGTGATCCCAGCCTCCCAGCCCCTAAGTTCTCAGAGAGAGACAGCAAACACAAGCACAGAAAATAAGATTGCTGGGTAGAACCCCATGGTGAAAAGATCATTCCTACCATGCCTGGGCCTGGGCCTAAACCTCTTCTGTCCCAGGCTAACCTTGAACTCAGGAATCTACCTTCCTTTGGAAGCATAAACAAACAAACAAACAAAAAGCTTGGCTGGGTGGGATCTTGCCCTACAATCTCCACTCCCTAAATCCCTTGATCTCCTTCCTTAGTATTTTTCTGACATAGCCCACAGTGCAGCGACCTCTGTTCTTTTAGGTCTGTGAAGCTCCTCATACAATTCATATCGCATCCTTATATTTTGCATAGTTGAGAAATTATATATTTCAAGCTCATATTTTTAGTGCTCTTTCCCACAACCTTAAGGCCTGTCCTGAAGGTCACAGTGTTCTACCATTTTGCTGAGACGTTAGGCATACCCTTGTCTCCTGGACTCATGCTGTCTCTGATTATCATGGAGTCATTAACCTTAACAGAGGAAAATAATGTGTGTGTGTGTGTGTGTGTGTGTGTGTGTGTGTGTGTACACTGTAGAGCCATCAACTCGGGGACCACCCCCCCCCCGTGAGACCAACAGGACACGACACCCATGTAATTAGCAAAGAAGGATTTTTAATTAGACAGCTCGAGCTGGACCACCATGAAATGGTGATCCTGAGGGCAGAAATGATTGAATATTTAAGGGCAAAAACTGCAAGCAAGTGGAGGCTTGGGAACGGGGATGTAAGAACTTCGCCAAGGCTTGCAATCTATCAAGGCTTGCAATCCATCAAGGCTTGCAGAACAATGATGTTACACAAGGCTGGTCAAGAATTTGTGGTTAGTTCCTGGAATAGTCTGCACCTGCAGTCCAGGAGTTTAGGTTCCCTGGCCCTCAGAGTAGGTCAGGCACAAAATGAAATCTGAAAATCAAGATGGAGTGAGTTATGCTGTCTTTTTAAGTCTCTCACACATACACACATACATACATACATATATATACATACACATACATACATACAAGCCTCATGCCCACAGCAACCATCAATACTCGTAGAGGCTCACTTATTCTGCTGGCTCTGTTCCAGTGGCAGCAACCATGTCACTCCATCCCACATGGCCATGCAGGACTCAGCAAAACACCGTTCCTTCACATATTTTGATGCTTTCCCCAGCACTCGGGGGCTTTTCACTCATTGTCTGAAGTACCCCATCCTCTGTCACGTGGCTGCTTGCCAGCCTCCATCCCCGCCCTGCTTTCTTAGCTCCTATTGTAAAGGGTTTTCTGCTCTGTCTTTCTAACTCCCTCAGTTGTTTTGTGTCCCAGAGACTAAACTCTTTTATCCAAGGAATCTCCAGAAGACATGCTGACAGCATCCTTCTCTAAAATCTTCCACCAGAGAGACTGCTCCAAGATTCCCCAGGCAGACCACACCCTTGTCCAGTGGGAAAGAGTACCAAGTATGTGCCCTTCTCTAAGCATCTGTAGGAACAAAAGTCAGGAATGATAGCTGAGGTCATAACTTATTCCCGTAGATTCTTATCGACAACCCAATCAGCCCCAGGAAAGGTCAGTAGATAAGATGATCACCTGACACTCTTCCACTCACCACTCCCTCGTTCCACCCAGCAGTTGTTAACATCAGGCCAAAGAGGAAACTTTACAGTCTCCTTTCCACTCCATTCCCTGCCTGCACACACACACACACAGATACACACACACAGACACATGCACACACACAGACACACACAGATACAAACACACAGACACATGCACACACACAGATACAAACACACGGACACATGCACACACACACAGACACATGCACACACACACACACAGATACAAACACACGGACACATGCACACACACACAGAGATACAAACACACAGACACATGCACACACACACACACAGATACAAACACACGGACACA
>JADRCH010000125.1:7303632-7343469 GCA_019843965.1 Rhynchomys soricoides
GGTCAAATGTTAATCACTAAGAACTGGTCATGGACATCAGATACATATAAAAAAAATCCTGAAAACTCTAGTCGTAGCAAAAACTTCCTCCCTTCCCCCCAAAAAGACATCATGATACCCCAGGTGGATTTGTTACAATACACCAAAAAGACACTACTGGGGAGATACAGACAAGAAAATAAACCATGCTAGTGAGTGTAAGTTAGTAGTGGCTATGGAGAACGGTCCAGAGGGTTCTGCAAAATCTCAAACTAGACAGGTCTGGCATCACTGGCCTAGTGATTTATTTGGGATCTTTTGTCTTTTATGTAGTTCTCTTGTTGATTTTCCTTGATTATTTTTTGAAAATTAAATCTTAGATTGAAAAACTTAGTCATGGACATGCGAGCCTCTAATTCTAGCCTTTGAGAGGATCAAAAGTTTTAGGGCACCCTTAGCAGAATAGCAAGAGCCTGATAACCCACTCTTAGACATGCCCTCACGCAAGCACACTCAGAGCAAATCTCCATAAGCCAAAGAAGTTTGAAACTGTAACAAATATCTTTTCTGGATACAATGAAACTAGACATAAATAACAGGATTCTCAAATATTCATCAAAGTATGGTAAGTAAGCAACATGATCCTGAATAACCAATAAATTAAAGAAGAAATTAAAAGAGAAATTTCAAAAATATTTTGAGATAAATAAAAACAGCCATATGAAATACCAAAAAAAAAATAAGAGTTGAAACAATAAACAGTTCTAAGAGTGAAATGTTCCGTAATGTGTGACTATATCAGAAAAGAAGAATAATCTCACAAAAGAAGAAAGATCCTAAATATGTAACTTTACTCCTCAGAAAATAAGAAAAAGAACCACAAATTCAGAACAAATTTTGTAAAAGGGTAAAATAAACAACTTGAGAACTAAAATAAAATATAGAAAATTAAAAAGTAGGCATAACTAAAAGTTGTTTCTTTGAGATGACAGATAGAATTGACAACATTGGCCAGATTAAGAAAAGAGAAACACTCTTAATTTAATCTGTGCCATCCAGGACTCCAAGTGGAACCACAGTCAAGCAGAACTTAAGAAGTAGCCACTGAAGAGAATACAATACTGGTTCTGAAATTTCACTAAGAATGCATATTTATTAAATTCAGTTTTCATTAAATAAAACTTCAGACCAAAAAAGAAAGGAAGGAAGGAAGACAAAAGAAAAGAAAAGAAGGAATGAGAAACTCCAAGTAAGTAAAGTCACAAATGAGAAAGGAGACATGACAACTGAGCTCAGGAGCAGGAAGGGTCACAGGAGACTATGACAAAAAAATGCAGACCAACAGTTGGATAACCTAAAAGTAATAAAGATGTTATAGAAACAACAATGTTCAGCATCCTTAGTCATTACAGAAATGCAAATCAAAACTGCTTTGAGATTTCCTCGAGGTCAATAAAACAGATGACAGCCAATGGCGGTGAGGATGTAGGGTAGAGGGAACAGTCGTTTATTGCTGGTGGCAGTGAAAACTTACACAGCCATTATAGAAAATCAGTGTGCTGTTTCCTCAGAAGGATGGGACTCAATCTACCTCAAGATCCAGCTCTACCACGTGAGGTGGCTTATACGAAAAGGCACCACAGACTCATAGGGAGTGGCCTGATTGGAGGTGTGGCCTGATTGGAGGTGAGGCCTGATTGGAGGTGTGGCCTGATTGGAGGCGTGGCCTGGCCTGGTTGGAGGCGTGGCCTGATTGGAGGTGTGGCTGTATTGGAAAAAAAAAATGTGTCACTGGAGATTGGGCTTGAGATTTCAGACGCTCAGACCCGTCTTAGTGGCTCACTGTCTTTTCCTGCTGCCTGCCAATCTGGATGTAGGTCTCAGCTATCTCCCCAGCACGCTGTCTGTCTGTGTGCTACCTGCCATAATAATGGACTGAACCTCTGAAATATAAGCCAGGCCCAATTAATGTTTTCCTTTATAAGCGTTGCTGTGGCCACACTGTCTCTGCCAGCAATAAAACCCTAATTAAGACATGGCTCTTGAGCATATACCCAAAGGACACCCCATCCTACCACAGAAGCTATTGCTCCACCACGTTCATTGTTGCTCTATTCATAATAGCCAGAAATTGGAAACAACCTAGATATCCAATTTAAAAAAAAAAAAAATGTGGTACACTTACACAGTGGAGTGTTCCTTGGCTGTTTTTTAAAAGTGAAATCTTAAAATTTGAAGGTAAATGGATAGAAATTTTTTGTTTTTAAATCGTCCTGAGTGAGGTAACCCAGAATGACAAGTATGGTATATATTCACTTACATGTTGTTGTTTGCTGTTAAGTCATTGGTGAGCAAGCTACGATCTTGAAACCACAAAGACTAGGTAGAAAGTAAGGAAGTAGTGGGGAGGGATGATTCTCTAGGAAGGGGAAATAGAACAGATAGGTATGGGTGGATGGGGTGGGGGAAACTGAAATGGAGGATCAAATAGGGAGGGAAGAGGGGGCAAGGGAAGGAATCCAGGGGTGGGCAGTTAAAAGTAAGAGCCATTTGAGGGGTGGAGTATGGAGACCTAACATAGTAAAAGCTTCCTATAATATGTACATGTATGAAGGTGGTCTACATGAAATTGCCAAATACTGGGGGAGACAAAGCCCAAAGTGGACATCTCTCATCACCAAATGAATCTTCCAGTACCAGGAATGAGTTACATCCAAAAGAGTTGTTGGCCAAATGGGTCCCAAGGGGACACCCAAACCATCCAGGGTATTCCCAAGGCTCTCCACAAGTCAACAGTAAGGCCCCATTGCTGAAGACACACAACTCATCTAACATGGAAAAGTCGAACTGGTGCCTACCTGGAGCCTGCACAGATATGCACTAGGTGGAGTCCTAGAGAGGAGAGAAGTGGACACACATGCCCCAGCAATATGGTCTAGTATTTGAAGGTACTCTACATGATACCAAAGAGAAGGATATACACCAGCCCAGCTATAAACCCTTCTATCTACAAGAGTGACCTGCCTGCAAAATACTTTAGTGCATTGGTGGCACAAAGCTGGCAGGAGTAACCAACCAAGACCTGATTTAAGGTTCACTCCATAAGATGAAGCTCATGCCCAACATGGCTTGTGACCGAGACTGACAATAGATAGACCTAGGGGGGAACCAAATCTTACTGTTCTGCTAAAGGGACCTAGCAATCAAAAAGCTCCTGATGACAGACATCCTGCTACACTCAGATCCAAAGCTGATGATGAAAGCACTTGTATCAGAAAGCTTATAAACAGCCAGCTCTTTATAGTGGTCTCTAGTCCCAGCACTCAGCAGGCAGAGCAGGGGGATTACTGTAAGTTTAGGTCAATCTGATCTACATAGTAAGCTCCACACCAGCAAGGACTTCATAGTGAAACTGTCTGAAAACCAAATGTAAGAGAGCCAGAGAGATGTTCAGTGGGTAAGAAGAGCCAAGCCTGACAGCCTGTGTTCAAGCCCTAGGACCCAATGGTAGAAGAAAAGAACCAACTCCCACAACTTCCAGCATTCACAAGCACGCTTTGGCACACTTACAGTTGCCTCTCTCTCTCTCTCTCTCTCTCGCTCTCTCTCTCTCTCTCACTCTCTCTCTCTCTCCATTTTTTAAAACATGGAAATACAAATGGAGACAAATTAAATACTGCTTAGAGAACATTACTGATCAATGATGGCACAAATGCTTAGAGAGGCCAGATGACCATCTACAAACGGTGAGGACAGGGTTACCTTTATTATTTACTTATTTACCTTTATTTATTAGTTATTTATGTAGATGTGTGTGAGAGAGAGAGAGGGAGGGGGAGAGGAAGAGAGAGGGGAATGAAGTCATCAGTTAGCTGGTGCCACGGTGCACTTGTGGATGTCGGTTCTCTCCTTCCACCATGGGACACAGGGATCGAACTCAGGTCATGAGGCTTGTGCAGCAAGCACCTTTGCCTGGTTGAACTATCCACTAGCCCTGGTTAAAACTTCTTAACACCATCACCCACGGGTAGCTACCACCAACAGCTAAGAGGGGCACATGATCCCAGAATGACAGGTTAGGTGACCTTTGGTCACAGGGAACTGCATCTTCCTGCAGAGCAAACTGGTTAGATATTACCTTGGTGATCATGGGGAGCTGTGAGGTCCCTTAGTGAGCTCAGGCTCGTGCGTGCACGCACACACCCACACGCACACACACAAACACACACACACACTAAGTATGCATATATACACACACGTATTAGCACACATGGGGAGACTGTCATTCAGAGACAACACTGGAATCATGACAATTTGGAAGCTCTGTAAGAGGCCTGTGACTTCCAATATTGTGCAAATGAACAGTGTGCATATCATCTTTCTGACCCAAGACCTGGTTCAAATTCCAGGTAGTTGGTTTATTTATTGCACAACTTGGGCACTGGGGAGTACCTGGTTCTTCACTCACACCATGAAAAATTCACCCTACCTCCCAGGGCAAAGGCTGGATACAAATGAAGGGCCCAGTCTGCCTCACTTGTGGAGACCAAGTTCTCAACATACTGCACCCCTCCTTAAATTAGGAGCCGGGGCTGGGGGTGGGAGGCTGGGGACTGTGGATACACTGGTGATAAACATGACACGGACAAGGCCACATTCAGAGCAGAAGCAGGGGAGAGGGATGCTCCTTTCCCATAAGAATCACCTAGAAGCCTGTTCTGCTCACTGTGTCTAGCTTGCCTCCCTGCAGGCAGGACAGGTCCAGAATTTCAAAGTGCAAACACCACCTGGACACAGGACAGACCTCTCAGAGGGATCCATAGCTCTAAGACTGGAAACTGAATCATGCTAAAATCTCCCAGCACCTGATACAACACACCGTATTTGCCCAAGGACACTGGCAGAGAAGAGCAGGGCCTCTTGCAATACTCTGGCAGGACATGTAAATACCAGCCCCTGGGGGGGGGGGGGGGGGAGGAGAAAGGGGTGTGGCCAACAGTCTGAAGATTGGGCCTATAGGTAAGAGGCCAGCCCGGCCTACAGAGCTGTCCCAGGACAAGGTGAGTCAAGGGTTTAGTCCCAGACCAGCCAAAGAACTAACCAAAGATACAGAGCAGTAAAAAGCCTGGGCATCCTTGGATCTCAGTTCTGCCTTTGGTCCTCTTGCTGTTTACAGTTTGATAGGGGAAACTGGTGACCCTAATAACAAAGATTTACTTGCCCTTCCTGTTAAAAGGTTAAGACAGAGAGGGGATTAGCAATGTGGGCAGAGGGCTTGGGATATTAAAGGAGGTGCAGGGAACCTCACTGAGAGCTGACATTAAGACAGAGGAAGCCACGGTGACATCTGAGGAAAGGGTGACCAGGTAGAGACAGAGCCCTGGCAAAGGCTGGCCATGGCCAGAGGCGGAGAGTTGGGGAACCGCCAGGAGGCAAGGGCATCTGGCACAGAGGGAACCAGAGGCAAGAAAAGGAGGCAGATAAAGGGCTCCTCGTACATGTCAGGCCTCTTTAGAAGCCTGCCAGTGGCTGTGGCTTACAAGGGTATCTCCTTCCCCAGTCCTGTCCTCTCTGCGAAATGACTGAGCCCTTACCGTATGCTCAGGCTCAAGAGATGAAGGAAAGGAAAGCAGGTGACAGACAGGCAGCAGAGAAAGTTGACAGCCAGGTTCTGGGGCCGGGGAGACAATGCTGCCTCGATAGCACTAGTGCTGGGGGCAAGAGTGCATGAGGTGTGCCCAGTTCTCACAGGAATGCCGCTGGAGGTGTGGGGGGGTGAGCTACTGTGAGGTCTCCAGAGGAAACAGAGGCAAAAGTCGGGAGGAGAGGAGGCAGGCTAGGTGGGGAGAAGCATGTGGCCACGCTCAGACTCCTTTCTACACATTTCCAGTGACAAGCAGGAAAGGAAAAATGAGACACTGAGGCCAGGTAAGAGGTGAGGTGGCAGAGTGGTAGCCAAGGAGATGGCAAGGAACAGATAGGGTTAAGGGGCTCAAAGAAGGTAGATGGATGAGTCTAGGTGTTTATTCTCAGGGGTGGGGGTGGGGGATTTCTAACAGGCCAAGGGTTTTTTATGAAGGAAGCAGGCCCCATCTTGGCTATGGGGGACACAGGAGATCCAGAGAAAAAGCACTTCACAGGAAGAGAGCGAGGCTTCTTCTCCTTTCTCTTACTCTCTCTCCTTCATTCTCTTCTGGGAATTGAACCCAGGGCCTTTTATAGGCTAGGCAAACACTCTCTCCAGGTATTCATTACCCAGACTGTCACTGAACTCGTTTTGTACTCCAGGTAGGTCATCTTCCTACCTCTGCTTCCCAAGTAGGTGGGATTACAGCTCTATACCATGAGGCTCCATTCCACAGTGCTCAAATAGGGATCACAGAAATTGAGAAGTAAATGAGGTGTATGGGTCCCTCCCAGTCAGCCAGAGGCAGTGAGCCTCCCAGGAATGTATAGTATGAATGAGCTATCTGCTTTGTGTTGGACTCCAGCCAGCTCCCAGCCACCTCTAGTAGAAGTCACTCACTCAACCTTTCTAAAAACTGGTCTCTTCCATGTGACCCCCACTGACTTCATGAAGACTATCCCAGGCATGTTGTGACACAAACTACAGAGGGTGAGAAAGGAGTTCTGTGGTCAAACCATCTGGACCTTGGCTACTGCAGACAGGACAATACTGACTGCGTTCACTCGTGAACAGTATATGGACCACAGCCAGTAGCCATGAAGACAGGGTGGGAGTGTGTTGTCATTCAGCTAGCCAAGAAAGGCCCTGGCTGACCCCAGCCCTAAGCAATGCCTTTTGCACCCAGGTTCTTAGCACCTCCCAGTGCTCAGAGCAGACCCTCAAGGAGACCAAGTTCTTCCTGAGACAGGCAGATTCAGGATGGGGAGCCCAGTGCACCGATTGTCACTGAAGGACACCTGGAGCAGGCAAGTGCACCCAGACATAGGCATCGAAAGGGACTCACCATCCTTCAGTGTGGAGCGGCTCACCAACATCCTTGACGGAGGGATCCCAAACACTGTGCTGCGCAGGAGAGTTGGTAAGCAGAGGCAGGAGGCTGAGAGCTGGCTTTGAACCTGTATGCTTCTCTAGAACATTCTGTTAACTAATTCTGTACTCCATCAACGGATAGTCTTTTCTGTTGTAGCTGCTCATTGTTTTGAGACAGGGCCTCATGTAGCCCAGGCTGGTTTCAAACTGCTATGTAGCCAAGGATGATCTAGAACTTCCAATTCTGCCTCCATCTCTCGAGTGCTGGGATTGAAGATGTAGGCCACTATGCCTGGTTGCCATGGTGCATGGGAACCAGTGTTGTGGATTACACCCAGAGCTTTATGTATTCTAGGCAGCTCTTCTACCAACCGAGTTCCATCTATAAGCCTAGGTTCTCTTTCAAGTAAACAACTGATCCCTGACACCACACACCTGGGCAGAGCTTTGCAGGAGTGGACAAAGCACGTTTCTCTTCTCAATTGTTTCATCTGTTAAATGACAGTGACAGCTGGTTTCCTTTCCAACCCCATGAGGCAAATAGGTGAGAATATTTGAAATTGTCAGGAACCTTATCCAAGCCCACTAAACCTCTCTGTTCCTTCTGCTACAGAAAGCATCATCCAAAGTGACCCAGTGTTTAATTTGAAGAAGCGTTACTTCATGACCCAAGATGAGCTTTATGAGGATGCAGTTCAAAAGAAATTCCATCTTGAGAAGCTAGCCTGGAGCCTGGGCTGGTCAGAAGACGGTCCTGAACGCGTTTATTCTACCAGGTACGCATCCTGGGCAGCCCCACCAGAAAGGCTCTTGCAACCCATAACCCCAAAAGCTATTTCCCTCGGCCAACAAGGACTTACCAGAACACGAGGATGCCAGATGCCTCTTCCCTCCTGAGTCCTACCCAGGTTGAAAGCTTATGGACCTGTCTTCCACAGGCTCCTCATCTTCAGCATCTCTTCCCCACAGAGCCCTTGATGGAAATGCCAACTTAAACTTACATTATGTTGCCACGTATGCTATCAGAAGCCTGGGCTCAGATGAGCAGATTGCTAAATGGGGCCAACTCTGCAAAACCTTCCAAATCATCCTAACATATGCCCAGACAGAGCTGGGACATGGTAAGCCACAGCTGCTGCACACAGTGGTACAGCGTAACGATGGAAGCAAGTTCATAGATGGACATGCTAGTTCGAAAAATCCCAGCAGATGGCAGTCAAGGGTCTGGAGGAAGGAGTGCCTGTTCCTAATGTCACATACATTGTATGAACTACCAGGGGGCAAGTCATTTCTTTTGGAAGCATCAGAATGTCCTCACACAGCCCACAGATAAAAGGGAGATAGGCCTGTGAGTACAGTCGGGAGCTGACCTTATCCCACATTGAGCCCCAGGCCCACCAAGAAGCTACTCACAAGTGAGTACCCTACCTTGACACAGTAGTCTAACTCCCCTCCTTGATCCCAAGGGACATACCTGCAGGGCCTGGAGACCGAAGCCACCTTTGATGAAGCCACCCAGGAGTTTGTGATACACAGCCCTACAATGACTTCTACCAAGTGGTGGCCTGGGGACTGTGAGTATCCTCCTTCCTACCTCCTTGTCTCTCCACAAGGAAAACAAAGCTGAGCTGAGTAGCACTAACTTTGATGCCTAACAGACATCAGGTTGATTTCCTGTTCCAGGTGCATCATCTTGAGATCAACTGAAAAAGATAAGAGGTTAAGAATGTCCTTAGTTAGTGACTGGAAGGTCCCCAGGGGGTTTTGAGTAGATTAGGAAAATGCACCCAACCTGGGGGTTAAGAACATGCCACATAGTCTGGCCTACATACAATATGTATGTGCATGTACACAACACAAATACTACCCCTACATACAGATATGCAAGCATTCAACACACAGAAACACACACTGCCCTCCACACACTGTGACACTATCCTGTCACAGATATACACAACAGGAGCTGTTCCCATAGCCACACATGTGCATTTTACAACATGCACACACTGCCTCACGACACAAACATTGCCCCTATAGGCAACATGTGCATATGCACACTGACACCGTGTAGATGTAAACATACACATACTGCCCCCCCGAAGACATGCATGTACACAACACACAAGTTGTTGACATACAGATACACCTGTGCATATACACACAACACATACAACCCCCAAATATACACATATATGTTCACAGCACACACTATCCCCATACAGACACACCTAGACTTATACACACACACACACACATTGCCTCCACTCAGAAATGAGTACACAAAAATACACATACTGCCCTATCACAGGCACTCGTACATGTATAGAGTGCACACACTGTCCCCCAAGACACACTTGTGCATACACACAGTACACCATCCACACACACCACCTAATCTTGTCCCAAGGGCCAACAACATCAGATATTCTAGCCTTCTGAGTTAGCACAATAGGCTTGCCACCTACCAGAAGAGAGCACATGCTCTGACTAGTTACTGGCTAAAAATCCTCCCTGCCACTCCATACCCAGACACGCTCCAATCACATAGATGGATACAAGGTGGTGGCAGCCACACCAACCATCTCTGAGCTCCAAGAAAGGACCCTGCCAAGGGCCCCTTTGAGAAATCATTCCTAAGGACTCCACTGTAGTTTTTGCAGACCCAGTGGCAAAATGCTTGGTGTGGAAACTGACAAAATATGTGCATTCAGTGAAAGCAGGGCAGGAGACAGGACGGGGAAAGCAAGAGGAGACAGAGAGGAGATAGACAGGACGAGGGAGGGGCTAAAGGAGACAAAGATGAGTGAGCAGTCAATATCAAATTCCCAGGGAGAAGAAACCCATCTTTAAGATAAGGCTGATGGGGTTAAATTCCAGCTCTGTCCCTCCTTCAGTGTGTCACTCTGTACTCTGAGCCTCAGTTTCCTTATGTGAAAAATAAGACTCCTCTTACTTCAGCCGAGAGCCAAGCTCTAGCTGGGTTTTGATAAGAAATGGTTGTGCTCATTATGGGACTGACAGCAGAGTGATCCATTAGCTGTTGTGGCAGGGTACAAAAATCTTTTAAAGTTTACTCGCTTTAAGCTCCTTACCAAGTCAGTTACTTTTGCTCTACCTGGGATCTTTGTGACAAATTTTTCTGTCATTACTGACTTTCCAAGGACCTGAAGGTATCTATCAACAACCTAAGCCCAGCAGGCAGGGGCAAGACATGGTACATAGGGCTTCCTGTGATAGGCCTCTCTTCTTTCTGCCTCAGTGGGACGGACGGTCACCCATGCTGTGGTCCTAGCACAGTTGATCTGCTTAGGAGCCCGGCATGGCATGCATGCCTTCATTGTGCCCATCCGGAGCCTAGAGGACCACACCCCACTGCCAGGTAATCTCTGCTGCTTCCTCAAGCCACCACCTCTCCCCCACCCCCAGGAGATGGTCCCACCAACCTGCCCAGTCCTGAGTCTCCAAGAGATGCACAGAAGCTTGGATATGTCTCCCTTGTCTAGAAGGGATCTAGTTGACAGAGCTAACATGATCTGGCTGTTAGACTGGCACAAGATTCAGCATCTTTCTGACTTCAGCTTACTTACTGCTGCCTTAGTCAGTGTGTGTGTGTGTGTGTGTGTGTGTGTGTGTGTGTGCATGCACTCAACTGACAGACATTCTCATCTCTACCCTCTTCTAGGAATCACAGTTGGGGACATAGGCCCCAAGATGGGCTTGGAACACATAGACAATGGCTTCCTGAGGCTGGACCATGTGCGGGTTCCCAGAGAGAACATGCTCAGTCGCTTTGCTGAGGTTAGGTGCCTGGAAGGCTATAGACCCAGACTGCCTAGGGAGGGGACTTGCCCTTTACATGGCTGCCGCAGGCTCTGGGTCTGCCTCAGCAAAGCTGAGTTTGAACCACAAGCCCACTTCGCCCTGAAAGAGTTTCAGGGGTGCCATGGATCAGGATAAAACTGAGCTTGGGAGCACAATGATGTTTGGGAAATCTTGCCACTTTAAGCCTAAGAATCCCCATGTGTAAATACATTAGAAATAATGGTTTCTGAGTGGTCATAAGGTACAGTGACAACGCAGTCCCCAGAAAGGGGAGGAGCTGAGGGTGAGCATGCTGCTTTCCTGAAATCAGTTATAGAACAGATGTGCCCCAGATGCTGGCAGAAGTCCTAATTAGCCAGCTTTACCTCTTTAGGTGTAAAAGGTGGGGATTTCTCATGCAAGCAGTTTTATGTGTCAGCGATCATTCTGCACCAGGGGTCTGCTTCAGGTGAGGAAAAGTGGGCTACCTGCAGAGATGAAGGTTCATGGAGGCACAGCCTGGGGTAACTTGGCTCCAGCCCAGCACCTGTCTTTGTTGCACACAGGTCTTGCCAGATGGTACCTACCAGAGGCTCGGGACATCACAGAGCAATTATCTTGGCATGTTGGTGACACGGGTGCAGCTGCTGTGTAGAGGAATCCTACCCTCCCTCCAGAAGGCTTGCGTCATTGCTATCCGCTACTCAGTAATCCGCCATCAGTCTCGTCTTCGGCCTAGGCAAGCAGCACCCAAAGGTTGACCCTGGCAGACATGGTTGACACTCAGTCCCACAGTAGTGTCTGCATTGACACTAGCTCTGCCAGAGCCAGGTCACACACAGACAGACAGACAGGCACGCACACACACACACACACACACACACACACACACACACTCACATATATGCAGTCCAGATGGGGCTCCCTTTACTCCACTGACAGACTGTCTGGCCTAACCTGTCTCTTATCGGTGTGTAGCTCAATCAGGCTCCATGTGACCTTCCACCTTGCATCATCTGCTGTGACTCAGACTGTTTGCTGAGTTCCAGTTTGTTCTACATGGCTGTGACTAGCTAGAGTGTTTGTGTCTGCCAATTGTCAAGGCTAGTTGGTTGTTGTCAGGTTGTGTGTGGTAAAAGCCTTAGACTGCATGAGGCTGAACTCGTGCTGCTTGGCTGTGAGAAGCTCAGTCTAGACCCTTTCTTTTCATTGTCACTGCATCTGGCTCCCGTTCCCTCCATTCCATGTCACAAAACGGCAAGGGCTACTCTATGACACCTGAGAGTGTATGTGTGTCTCCAGAAAGAATACACTAGTAAATTTAAAATGTATGGAAGCAACAGTCTTTCGGGATAGGTCCCAGATGGACACACACTCTCAAGATGCAGCAAGCCACAGAGAACAGGAAGTGGGGATAGAGCATATCACAGCTTAACAGTTCATATGCTGAGGAGAGTTTTTATCCCAGCCCTGCTGACTGGCCCTGGGCTTGATAAGGCCCTCCCAGGTCTATGTCCTACCTGTGACCTAGTGAGGTCACCAGGAATGAGCAGCCCTAGGAGCCATGATGCCATGGCCCCTAGGCATGGACACCAGCCTGCCATAAACAAACTGAGGATTAGATGCCAGGGAGCCGTAGGCATATGCCCTTCTTTCTCTCAGCTTCTATGTCTGTAAAATAGAGGTAACACGGGTAGATTCAGGGCGGTGGTAAGGGTGAAGTATGGGAAAGCTACAAAGCTTGAATTTCAGAAACCTCAGTGTGAGGCCTGGGCTTTTGAATTCCAGGCTGAAGGTGTCACCTTTGGAGGACTGTGTACCCAAAAGATAGTGGTGACTGTGCTGCTCCTGGCCTTCAGGCCTCTATCTGGGTAGCTGAGGTGTCTCACCCTGATTCCAAGTGTGTGGTATGTCAGGAGGAGCTGTTGAGCAGAGACTCCGAGCTCATCAGCTTCGGAGACTTCCCGTGCTCACCCTCTTTCCCAAGCCTGTTAAGCAGGCTCTACATGCTGGGCATATTCCAAAGTACTGAAGACACGTCCTGTTTTACGTTCCTTTGGACCCAAGTTCATAGCCTAAGGGTTGTTAAACTCAATGCATTTCCTGTAACACAGCAGGCACACGGAGGGTCATGAATTCTAGTCATCAGTGGGGCAGGGCCACACTCCTTCACCTGGTCTTTGGGTCCAGATGGTTTGGAGCTCAGAACCTTTCAGACTTTCAGCTAAGATAGTGGATGTATATGCTGTGGACATTTATACAGAAAAAAACAACAAAACAAATGTATGGATGTTGGTAGTAGGTGAGCTTTAAAACATAACCTCATGTCTGCCTTGGCCCGGTCCATTCTTATGGCTTGACAGTGTCAAGGGGAAGATGGTTTCGAGTGAACTTCTAAACTTTTACTTCTTTTCCCCTCTCAGTGAGCCAGAGGTAAAAATCCTGGAATACCAGACGCAGCAGCAGAAACTCCTTCCTCAGCTTGCTGTGAGCTATGCCTTCCATTTCATGGCCACCAGCCTGACAGAATTCTTCCACGTCTCCTACAGTGCTATTCTGAAGAGAGACTTCAGCCTCCTGCCTGAGGTACACTCTGTTTGCTAGGAACTGCTTCTAGAGGGTAGCTGATGCTGTTCCAGTTGTGGCGGAATGACTGCAGTTGGCTCCCACAGGCCCTCAGCCTCCCAGTATCCAAGGCATCAGGGTGAACATACCGTAATATGGAGGTCCACTGACCTCTGACCCCTAGAGAGCTCCAACAATGTCAGAGGTAATGCAAGAAGGCAGGACACAGATACACAATCCTGTGTATATGATAGAAACCCAAACAACCCCAAAGTCATTTGAACACATTTGGTGGCATACTTTGACCTGAATTAATCTGATTGGATCTACTGGCTACAAATATAACAGAACCATTAATGTGTTCAATTGCCAAGACTTCCCAGAGTCCTTCACCATAGTATACACACCTCACAGGCTCTGCTTTGCCTTTGAAAAATCCAAAAACATATCAGGCCTAGAGAGAGAGAGAGCACTGTGGTTATCAGGCCTAGAGAGAGCGTTGTGGTCCCAGCTGTGCATGGAATCAGTAATCTCAGGCTTTGCTGAGGCCAGGACTCACAGCCGCCCTCAGTCTACCTAGGTGCTATGCTTTTAAAGCCTTGCTTCATTAAGTCTTTCCATGGTATCCACCATTTATATTCTTAATTTGCAACTGAAATAGAAAGGGCAAAGGGGGCCTCCCTCCCGAGGGTGTGAAAGTCTGAAGGACTGTTAGGGGTTTTCAAGAACCAAAACCTTAAGCCAGGCTGCTGAAGGCACCTTCTGCCGGGCTGTTCAGATGCTCTAGCAAACTTCTATAAACGCAGTGCCTTGCACACAACAGAAATTAATTTCTCACTCTTCTGGAGATGCCCAGCCTCCATCACAGTGCTACTGTTTGGTGAGGGCCTTCCTGCTGTGTGGTGAGATGGCAGAGGACATCATATGACAAGAGAAAGAGTGGAGGGCACTGAGAAAGGGGACTCGGGTTTAAAACAAAGCAACTCCCACAGTACGGAACTCAGTCCTGCGACAGCATTAACTTATCCATGACCCAGAAACCCTTGAGGCCCAATCACCTCTTAAAATGGTTAAAATGACAATTATAGGGCCAGCAACATGGCTCAGTGGGAAAAGGTGCTTGCTGCCAAGCCTGACAACCTGATTTCAATCCCTAGACCCCACATGGTAGAAAGAGACAATTTACTCCTGCTAGTAGTTCTCTGACCTCCACACATGCACTGTGGTCACACGCACAAGCGCACGCGCGCGCACACACACACACACACACACACACACGGGGGGGGGCAGGAAAGTTTTCAAAGGCAGCAATTGTGCAATTGTATTTCAGCACAAGTTTTGGAGAAGATATTACAGCCATTATAGCCACGAACACTTCTAGTGCAGAATTCACCTAACCCATGCCAAAGGTTCACCTTACTCCATTTCTTTGGGGTTCAGATTTCAGCACATAAGTTTGGGTTGGACCATGGTGTACACACATGCCTTAGTTGGCAACTTTTCTAAACTTCTGCCTACTGGCAAGTTCCCTTGACCCTTATCGGATAGTGGGCCCACTCCCGGAAGCTCTCTCTTCTGAAGATCCGGGAGACACTGGTTAGGACAGATTTCTCCTTCATTCTTACAGTCCCATGGCCACACTTTATAACTGTGTGTCTTTGCATGAGCCTTAACCTCTGAGTATTGGCTTTGTCTGCCACCTCACAAAACAGCCAGCTAAGCATGGCACCAACCTCACAGCCATGGCCAGCATGCTGCAGGTACTGAGTGGCAAGCCTGGATGGTGCTACAGGATCCTTCTACTACTTTGTTCTTGCAGCTCCATGCACTGAGCACTGGCATGAAGGCCATGTTTTCAGATTTCACTGCCCAGGGGACAGAGATCTGTCGCAGGGCCTGTGGGGGTCATGGCTACTCAAAGCTGAGCGGTCTGCCGACACTGGTCACTCAAGTGACAGCCTCGTGCACATATGAGGGAGAGAATACGGTGCTCTACCTGCAATTGGCCAGGTAAAATCCAGACTTTTCCAGACCTCTGTCCTACCCTTGGGGTCCCCCTAAGGTCCATCAGGGAGGCCATAGAGGAAGTAAGCATTAGAAAAGTACCTTTTGAGGGCTGTCCAAACCCAAGCATGTCCCAAATCTGTCCACTTCTCCCAGAATACCTGCTGTTCCCAGCCAGGCCATCTGTCTGTCTTACACAGACAATAGCATCAGGCTCCATCCTACACTCTTGCTTCTTCTTTGTCCCCATTTCTCCATAGGCAACCAGGGAGCCCTTGGCAATGCCTAAAGAAAATTATAACTTCGTCTCACTTAAAATGGTTCACTAGCTTCCCTCTATCTGAAGGAAACACCACCGTACACACTGCACTCTTCAAGTCGTTATGACCCAGATGCTGCCTACCTCCATATCCAACCTGCTTAAGGTCCTCCTGCCCCTGCCACCCACGGGACCCTTGACCCCTGCCACCCAAAACCACATTTTTCCTTTGGAAGTTATCACTATCCGTAATTGTCTACAACATTTTGCTTAGCTTTTTAGCTCTACTTCCTAGGTAAACTAGGACTTCCTTGAGCAGGCACCTTCTTGCCTTGCTCATTGAGGTATTCCACCCTCAGCCAAGAGCAAACACAAAACAGGCTCCACCCTGAGAGGCAGGAAGAAACCACACTGGCTTCCTTCAGATAGGCTGTTTCTTGCCAGCTATTTCTGATGGTTGATTCTCACACTCATTCTCCACACATGTCTCATTCAATTCTACATGCTCACCCTGTTAGGCAAGTAGCATCATTCCCATCATCCTGGGGAAACTGAGGCAGAGGGAGACACAGACAATTCTAGAGCATCACAGTGGTCTCAGAGGAGTCTATGGGAGCCCAGGGTTGTCTGAGCACAGCTGTCTCACACAGAAGGAGCCTAGAGCTGCCACCTGCCTTGTTCATGTCAGTCAGTGTTCCTTCATGTACTGTGTGAAACGCACACTGAGGCAGAGGCAGAGGCAGAGGATCCTAATACTAAAGCTTCTTTATGCACAAGCCTCACAAGGGTGTGTATCTAGAATCTAAGGGAGCCTGGCCCAGCTCTGCAGCCCCTGTCACCTGTTAAAGAGATTAGAACTTTGGGCACATCTCAATGAAGGTCCTACAGAAGATGGTGGCCCCGGGGTTGGAATGAACAGTGGCTGTCAGGAAGAGGCTAGGCTGAGACCTCCTGGCTCTCCCCACTGGAGTACAGCATAAGAATGCATGCCCCTGGGAGTGAGGACAGCTGGGGTAGGGGCCCCACAGAGTCTCACACTTCTCATCTGTCTCTACTCCTCCCTAACCCCAGGTTTCTGATGAAGAGCTACCTGCAGGCTCAGGTGTCCCCAGGCTCCATACCACAGAAGCCTCTCCCTCAGTCTGTCATGTACCTTGCCACACCAAGGCCAGCCAGGTGCCCAGCCCAGACAGCAGCTGACTTCCTCTGCCCTGATGTCTATACCACAGCCTGGGCATATGTGTCTGCCAGGTAAGCCAATGCCAAGAAGTCAGCATCCCAGCAGGGGTAGGCTGCTTCCCACACTAGGACCTCTCTGACCAGCTGAGTGGACACTAGTGAACAGTGCCCTATAAGCCACTGCCATCTCCAGCCTCTCCAGACCTCTTAGCTCCTAAGGGGACACCCTACCCTTAGCCATGGGCCACCATCATTTCTTTATCCTGGCTAATGATGGGAGTTTCTTCAACCTTTAGGTTCCTATGGTGATTTCCAATATAACAAATGCACTCATACACACATAACTGTAAATGAAACGATATGCAAATCAAAACAAGTAAAGTGAGTAATGCTTTAAGTCGGAACTATCCCACAATCTAAAAGTAACTTTCAGAGGCAAGTTTATTTCCACAGAAAATAGTCAGGCATAGTTAAGAGCACTTGTAAGGTCAGTGCTGCTGGTTACCAGCCTTATTCCATGTACACTGAGAAACCCTGTCTCAAGGGAACACAGCAGGGGGATAGAGGGGGGTTTCTCACACCCCCTTTGACTCTATGCAAGTACATGCACCCCACAACACACACACACATAAACACACACACACTTGCACACGTGAGCACATGCGTGTGCACATGTGCGCACACACACGCATTAAATAAATAAATAAACAATAGAAGTAATTTTCAAAAGTGTGATTATACCTCAGAAAGGAAGAACGAGGTTATATTCAGGATCTAGTAGAGTCCAAGAAACATGATCAAAACCAAGGACCCAGAGCTAGAGGGATGGTTCAACAATTTAGAGCAGTTATTGTCCTCTCAGAGGACTCGGGTTGGATTCCCAGCACCTGCACAGGGTAGTTTACAACTGCCTACAATATAACACCAGTTCCAGGGGACCTGGCACTCTCTTCTGGCTACCAGGGGTGCCTACATGCACATGTTATACATAAACCCACAGAAGCACAAATGCATTAAAACACAGAAATCTTTTTTTTTTTTTTTTTTTTTTTTTTGAGACAGGAACTCACTCTGTAGACCAGGCTGGCCTCAAACTCAGAAATCTGCCTGCCTCTTTTAAGAATATATATCCAGCCTGGTCTACAAAGTGAATTCCAGGATAGCCAGGGCTACACAGAGAAACCCTGTCTCGGAAAAAAAAAAAAAAAAAAAAAAAACGAATATATATCATTTGTTGTTGTGGAGGTCACTGTGTAGACTGCACTGTCCTCAAACTCACAGAGATCTCCAGTCTCTGCTTATTCAGCACTGGGATTAAAGGCATGTATTACCATGCCTGTCTTAAAACATGAATTTTTTGTTACTTATCTTAATTTTATGTGTACGAATGTTTGTCTGCATGCATATCTACACACCATGGACATGCAGTGCCATGGATACCAGAGTTGGCATGGGATCTCCTGGAACAAGAGTTACAGAAAGTTGTGAGCTGCCATGCAGATCCTAGGACTCGAACTTGGGTCCTCAGGAAGAGCAGCCAGTGCTCCTAATTGCTGAGCCATCTCTCCAACGCAGAACATGAATTCTACTTTTAAAAAAACAACCCAAGAACTTACACATTCTGTCACTTAATAAGTATCAGCAATACCGACTGTATGTCAGACATGACTGTGTGTTCCAGAAGCTAGGAAAAGAGACACACAAACACAACCACCATCCCTGGAGAGATCCAATACCTAGAAGGGAACTTTCTGAATTCTGCCTCCAACCAGACTGTCACAACTGGAAAAACATTTCCAACATACACTAAGAAAGTTTACATTCCGACCTATGTCCCAGGGAGGATAACAGCTATTTTAGGATCCTGGGCAATTTGAGATACTTGCTTATTCATTGCACAATGCTTTTAAATGCTTACAATTTTCCAGGCACTGTGTTCAGAAGGGGGATCTACCAGAAAACTAGCCTGGTAAATACGCAGGTCACGTAGAGCTAAGGTAGCTGGAAGTTGGGGAAGGGAAAGACAGACTGCTGAGGGATAAAAACACCATTCTGTGCCTCCTTGCTTGGAACTCAATGTGCCATCTGCTTATCAGCTCCCTAACAAAGCAGAGTAAATGTTGCTTAATAAACAGTTTGCTTTACAACCAAATCCCAAGGGTCAGATGGACACAGGGAGTGGAAAACAGACTAAAGGTTAATATAATGGCAAATAACTTTGTTGGTTCAGAGGGCTGGGGGTGGGTGTCTAGTTTTGTAGTTCAGTACCTGAGGAAGGGCTTCTAACAGAATTGCCTTTGAAGAAAAAAATGCATTTTCCTTGCCTGGCCATAGGAGCCAACCAACAGAATGACCTGAAGTTACCTGAGATCCTAAGGCAAAAATAAAATAAAATAATAATGATGATGATGATGATGTCCCAGGAGGCTAAAGCAGGAGGGTGGAAAGTTCTAGGTCACTCTGGGTTGTACAGCAATGCACTGTCTCAAAAGAGAAAAAAGAAAACCTTAGCCCTATTCCTTATTAGTTGTGTGACCCTGAACAAGTTAATTAACCTCTCTGGGACTCGGTTTTTCCCACTGTAAATTGGGAATGCCTGCCCTTAAGGAGATGCTTATGAAGCAGTTAGCTCTCTCTCAGACAGGTAAGTGAGATCATTTCTATTCTTGAGAGACCCCAGCAGCCCATTGATTCTCTCTTTTCTTTGGTCTCTAGGCTCATAAGAGATGCAGCACACCATACACAGTCCCTCATGAGATCTGGGGTTGACCAGTATGACGCCTGGAACCAAACTGCCTTCATACACATTCAGGCTGCTAAGGTGAGCTAGCTGCCTGTCAGCTGAAGCCACCAGGGGTGTGTTCTCAGGCAGAACACTGTGCTAAGAAAACTGAGTTCACATTCTCCCTCACCTCTGCCCCACAGGGACTGCCCTCCTCTCACACCCAAGGCTGTAGTCCAGAGAATTTTAATTAAAGGACTTATTTCCAAAGCATCTTGCTGGCAGCCCTTAGAAAGAGGGAATGAGGAGTTTCTGCTGGATTTGCTTCAGGACGTTCAAATAGCTCCTCCCAGACAGAAAAGCAGGCCAAGTGTCCCCTCAGCCCCACAGGCAATCCTAGGATGTCTGATTCAATTTCCATTATCTTTTGTGTTTTTGTATATTTTGCCATCAGTTGGCAAATATTTGAGCATGCACTCTGCGCTAGCATTGAATGGGAAACAGCGAAGATACTGCCTACAAACAGCTGCGATCAAGGAGGTCCTAGAAAAGGGGAAGAAATGGCTACTGATTACACTCCCTACAGTACCCAAAGGACTTTCCTGAAGGAAGGGGTGAATGGGCTAAGACTTCACACAGCAGTTGGCTGTCTGAGGTGGTAGCAGCTTGGGAGAGGTGTCCCAGCAAAGAGAGCTGAAGGTATCAAAGCAGGAAGAAAAGACCAGGTGCCTGGGAGGCAGTACAGATCTTCCTGAGGGGACGGGGATTCCAAAGCAGGAGAATTGAACTAAAGTGAGGCAGACAGAGCAGGGAGGGGAGGAGGAGGTTGGCGAGGCCAGAGGCCTTCGGAAGCAAGGTAAGATGGCTAGTTCTTCTTTCCCCTGCAGGGGAGACTGCCCAGTTTGGGAGGAGTGATCAGAGCTTCCTTTAAGAACCATGCATGATGCAGCGGGGAGGGGGAGGAAAGGACTGGAAGCCAATCAGAGGGAAGCAGAGGCAGTCTGGTCCATCCTGAGGGTGGCTCTGTCATGAGCTTGGTGCAGGCTACGGGGAGAACTGGGAAGATGCAGAAATACTGTGGTCTAGGATACAGGACTCAAAGTCATGAGGTGGGAAAGAAGAATGCCTCCTAAGCTGGGGCAGCTAGGATGTCAGTCACCAACAACTGGAAGACTGAGGCATTCATTCCTACTCTCAATGCTCAGGCCTGGGAAAGGCCTCTTAGAACAGCAGTCCTGAAAAGCACTCAGGCCAGGCTGTCAGGCCGACTGAGCAGGAATGCCCTCTGGTGATTCAACATTCAACCACACACACCAGGACTGCCATGAACTCTGCAGTTCTCAGGTTCTGGGCCACTGAGCCTCACTCTACTGCCTACTGTGCGTGGCCCCTCACCAACCAGAGGGTCAGCCATGACTGTGCACTCTCCTCAGTCCCAGGAAAGGAGCCGCAGCTGCCCAGTGTTTATTTGTCTGTCTTCCAAACCTCTGCTTAAACACACCGGCCACTGCTTTCCAGGGCTCCCTCAGTTAGCATAAGGATAGCTAACAGAATCCTTTTTAAAGTGGAGGACAGACAACACAGAGGAGTAAAATAGCTGAGCCAAGAAACCATCTTCGTCAATGTGCCACAAAGGCCCAGGCGTGTCCGAGGGGAGCTTCCAGGGACAGACCTGCTGTTAATGTCTCCTCTCATCCCTTGGTAGAACTCACAGATGGCATGCACAGAGGAAGTGCTCTGAAGCAGGTCCACATTCAAACAATTTAACAATAACAGGGGTCCTAAGGGCCTCCCACTGGGGCAGGTGTTCATCCTTTAGACATTGGGTTGAATGGAAAAAGAACCCCAGGAAAGGAGTCCAAAGAGCAGACATTTGGTGGCAGTGGCTACTTAGTCACTGAAGCACTCACTCTCTACTAAGTGGTTAAGAGCCAACAGAGCCAGGGCCTCTCCCATGGCCTAGTGAATGGCACTGCTTACATCTAGAGGCTTATGCTTTTGCTAGGTTACCTTTCACACATACCTCAAGCCATATCCCATAGTGCACATACTGCCTTAACATGGCAAACAGTAAGTAGATGTTTTCTTGAGAAAGGTGAGGCTGCTGCCCTTCAAGTACCCCAGGCTAGCCTCCAGTACTCGAGTATTCTTTCGACTTTCTAATGCTCTTGAAGCTGTCTCAAGCAAAATGAGGAATCCAAAGGCCCAGTTTCACTTCACACTTTACCCAGCCCCCAACACACACACACACACACACACACACACACACACACATTCACACCACCAGTCACACCTGGACTGAACAAAACAAAAAGTAACCACCAGTCCTCTAGGAGATACACGTACTCCAGCCATCTTGCCAAGCTTCCAGAATGATCTGTGGAGCTGGGAATGGGGGTCAGTGGCCTGTGCATCTTTGTGTCTTCATAGGCTCACTGCTACTTCCTCATTGTGAGAAATTTCAAGGAAACAATGGAGAAACTAAACAATGAACCAGAGATTCAGTGTGTGCTCCAACGCCTTTGTGACCTCTATGCCTTACACAGCCTTCTGACTAACTCAGGGGACTTTCTGCATGATGGCTTCCTGTCTGGAACCCAGGTGGACATGGCAAGAACAGCCTACCTAGACCTGCTTCCCCTGATTCGGTGAGTGACTGGTCCTTGAAACCATGTTAGACCCTGGCGCACAGGCCAATTCTCGAGCTAAGACCTTGCAAACCTGGCGCCTGGACAAGCTGACACTTAGCACAATTATACCAAAAGAAAGCATTAGGACTTAATGAAAGAAACTTCAGAGGAATTGGGAGAAAATTAGAAATTAACGTGCTTAAGAATAAATTAGCACCAGGCAGCAGTGGTGCAGGCCTTTAATTCAGCACTCAAGAGGCAGAGGCAGGTGGATCTCTATAAGTCTGAGGCTAATCTGGTCTACAGAGTGAGTTCCAGTATAGCCAGGGTCACACAGAGAAACTCTGTCTTGAAAAAACAAAGAATAAACTAGTCCCTCACTTGAATTCTTCAACATTGGCAAGGAGCAATGTCTAAGGAGTGTGAATAAAATCAAGGCTGCTAGATAGGAGCATGTTAATACTAATCGTAATCATAATCAGCATTTAGTGAGGTTTGTGTACTATTATACGCATGATCCCATGTAATCCATACAGCCTCTGAAGTAGACTTAATCTCCCCATTCCGCTGAGGAAGAACTTTAGGCTTATCTGAGTGAACGTATGCCCCATGCATGACTAGGCAAAGGAATTAGGAACTCAGAGCTTTCTGAGCATGCGCTCTTCATCTGTGTGTTCAGGTGTAGGGGGTGTTTAGCATTACGTATATATCATGCATATCCACGTTGAATGTGCTTTAAGTAAATTTGTACCAAGTCTAATTAATGTACTTTGATACTCCCTTGGCATCAAGATAATTTTTTTCAGACTTAGTAATTTATATACTGATTTATAAATCAATAATCGATACTTTTAAATGTAGAGCCAATCCTGTACAATTTAGAGCCATGAATATGAGCAATATTCATTCTGTTCCTTTTATACATAAAGTAAATGTTGCTTTAAGAACACACCCCAAAACTCTGACCTGACCAGACTACTGGAAAAAACAGGTATTAAACACTGTTAATTACTTACTAGTGTCTGTAATATATATATATACAAGTTAACTTGAGAACACAACATTTTTTGAAACATTTCTAGGCAAAAACTATGATGTTTATGATGCTTATCATGTGTGGAGGGAAATGTCCTTGCCCCTGAAACTTCTGATAGCTCACATTATCAGTAAAAGATTTTAGATTTGTATAGATTTTCATAAGAGGTTAAAAAACTCAACCAAGTATTTTTTGTTTCTAAAATGCAGAACTAACAAGCCCTTGTGGCTACGTATCAGCACCTGGCAGATAGCTAGTGGCTAATAAATGTTTGTTCAATTAAACCATCAAATATGGAGCCAGAGAGATGGCTTGCAGGCTCCTGAGCAAACAGGACCATCTGAGTTTGATTCCACAGGACGGAAGGCCAACACTCACTTCTGTAGTCATCCTCTGACCTCCATGGCAACCCCCCAAAGTAAGGAAGTAATAATACAAACAAAAACGGCCAGAAGCATGCCTAATGCAATCATACCAGGGGCTAAACTCACCCGAAAGTGGGAAATCCAGTATGGGAGCATTAGGGGTGTAATTAGCACTACACAGTTCAAGCTCGAGTTGACCTAACTTTCTAACTTTCTGAAATGATTAGCATTTTAAAAACAGTCACCTGGTCCTGGCTGGTGACAATCAGATACATAAGACCCTGAACAGCTCATAAGCATGATGCTGGGTGTGTGTGTGTCTGTCTGTGTCTGTATCTCTGTGTGGTGTGTATCTGTGTCTGTATCCCTGTGTGGTATGTGTATGTCTCTGTGTGTGTGTGTGTGTCTGTATCTCTGTGTGGTAGGTGTATGTCTGTGAGTGTGTGTGTGTGTGTGTGTGTCTGTATCTCTGTGTGGTATGTGTCTCTGTATGGTATGTGTTTGTGTGTATCTATGTGTGTGTGTGTCTGTGTCTCTGTGGTGTGTAGAGTGTGGTGTGTGTGTCTGTGTAGTGTGTCTGTATGTGTGTCTGTTTCTGTGTCTCTGTGTGCAGTGTGTGTGTCTGCGTGTGTGTGTGTCTGTGTGTGGTATGTGTCTGTGTCTGTGTTTCTGTGTCCATGTGTGGAGTGTGGTATGTATATGTCTCTGTGTGTGTAGTGTGTCTGTGTGCCTATATGGTGTGTGTGTCTGTGTCTTTCTGTGATGTGTGTAGTGTATGTAATGTGTGTCTGTGTCTGTGTGGTGTGTGTGTAGTGTGTGTCTGTGTGGTGTGTGTGTGTGGTGTGTGTGTGTGTGTGTTAATCTGCACTCTGCTTTTCTAAGTGCTTGTTGTGGCTCCAGAGACAGAACTGCCAACACATGCCTAGAAACCACAAATTGATGTACTTACAGTATAGGTCCAAGTTGCCTTTCTTACTACAGGGTAATTATGCAGGAAACAGACTCCATGCAATCATCAATTCAGGATCACAGGTCTCAACTGGATTCGCTCCCAACTCCCTCAGGTTTCAGGGATGACAAAGCAAGGGCAGGACAGTATTCTAAGAGACACCAAAACCAGCCAGCTCCCAGTGTGAGACCAGTGAACTGGCCCAGCTCAGTTTAGCACTTTAAGTCCTGCTAAACACCTCTACTAAGGGACTGCTGAGTAAAGGTGGCAGATTGAACATACACATTTATTTCTGGAGCCTTACTGAAACGTCAGTTAAAAAAAAAAAAAAAAAAAAAAAGCAAGTATATATTTGTTTTGAGACAGTATGTGTCAAGTAGCCCAAACTGCCTTGAACTTGCTATACAACCAAGGATAGCCTTGAACCTCTGACCATCCTGCCCCCATCTTCCTGGAGCTGGAATTACCAGCATTAGCCAACACAGCCAGTTTTTATTCAGTGCTGCGGTTTGAACCCAGGGCTTTGTACATGCTGGGCAAGCACTCTACCAACTGACGGATTACACCCTTAGCCCTGTGTGGTGGGTTAAATCGGTATGGTGCCCATAGACTCATGTGTTTGAATGCTTGGTCCATATGGAGTGGCACTATTAGGGGGTGTGGCTTGTTGGAGTGGGTGTGGCTTTGTTGAGGGACCTATGTCACTGTGGGTGCAGGCTTTGAGGTCTCAGAAGCTCAAGCCCAGGCTCAGGGGCTCAGTCTCTTCCTGCTGTCTGCCAATCCAGATTTAGATTCTAGCACCATGTCTGCCTACCCACAACCATGCTTCCCACCATGTTGGTAATAGACTAAACCTCTATTAACCTCTAGCCACAATTAAATGTTTTCCTTTATAAGAGTTGCTGGGGTCATGGTATCTCTTCACAACAATAGAAACCCTAAGACAAAAGTTGGTACCAGGGACTAGGGCATTGCTATGATAGACCTAACCACTAGTTTGTTGGGAGGAATGTGGACCTTAGAACTTAGGATTAGAAAAGTAGTGGAATGCTTTGATTTTGGCTTAATGGGTCATATCAATAGGAACATGGAAGACAGTGGTGCTGAGGTTGATTTGAACTGTGACCTGACTTCAAGAGATTTCAGAGGAGAATTCTAGTAAGTGGCTTAGAAATTTTTCTTTTGGCCAGGCAGTGGTGGCACACGCCTTTAATCCGAGCACTCGGGAGGCAGAGGCAGGCAGATTTCTGAGTTCGAGGCCAGCCTGGTCTACAGAGTGAGTTCCAGGACAGCCAGGGTTGCACAGAGAAACCCTGTCTCGAAAAACCAAAAAAAGAAAAAAGAAATTTTTCTTTTGATATTTTGGCAATATGTGGCTGGTTTTAGCCCTTATCTGAAAAGTCTGCCTGAGGCTAAATTGAAGAGTTTTGATCAATGTCATTGGCAGAGGAAGTTTCAAAACAGCCTAGTATTTATTTACTCTGTTTTGTGGTTATTACAAAGAGTTATAGTTTATAAAGGCAAGCTGAGCAAGTAAAAACACAAAATGTACAGTTCAAAGATGACAGAGGCACCAGGAAGTAGAATGGCACTGAACCCTGTGTTCACAGTGGAGTTGGGGCAAACCCAGAGAAAGTCAGAGTCAAAAAAGTACAATGAGTTTTTAAAGGAAGAACAATCAATAAAAAAATGCTTGAATTTCTCAAAGAAAACCCACATTCACGGTCCATCATGTGAAAGACAGGTCAAGGGGGAAAAAAGACAAACCAAAAGGTGGTAAAACACCAATAAAATGATTCAAGAAAATTCACTTCAATGAAAGTGCCAGAGCTTCGGGTGAGAAGGCCTGATGTAGCAAAGGAGTGGGCAATATATGGACATGCTCTGAAAACAGAACGGGGTTTGCTGACACTTAGATACGGCCCAGGGTAGAAGGAAGAAGTCCGGCCATTTATCATGAAGGGGAAGGCCACAGGAGGGCCAGGTTTAGTTAAGATAGACAAGGTCAGGAGTTTGCTAGGTAGTCATGGCATCAAAAGCCTGTTAGAAATCTAGTACAGATGCCAGGAGCAGGTGACACAGGAGGGATAAATTTGGAAGACAGTGGCACATATTTAAAGCTTCGAGAGAGATGATATCATCAAGGAGTGATCGAATGAGAAGTGTCAGGACCCTCCAAAGACAGTGGAGAGCTAACAAGAGTTATTCCAGCAAAGGGCTGGAGGTAAAAGCTGACATTAATCCAGTCCTCGCCAGAAAGAGCAGAAGAACTGGTGGAAGCAAACAAAAATACTCCTGAATTCAGGTAAAAGAGGACCCATGATCTGGGGTGAATAAGGAAAAGGAGGTGGAAAAAACATGTTTGTTTGTTTTTAAATTTCATTTTATTTCATTTATATTATCATTTTTTAAAATTTCAGAATCCCTTTTCTACTTTCTGGATGTTACTGGCAATTTTGACCTTATATCATATCTGCGGTGTCTGGACCTTAGCTCTTTGAAGATTTTGGTGATTTTAAAAAAATCTTTCTTTTCTATTTTTAAGTTTTATTTTCCATGCAGGTTCATTTGAATCCTTCAAGTTGTCTTGTTCTTGACTATCCGGGTCCCCATCTTTTAAATTAAGATCTTTCCTCTGGTGATTCCCAAGTGTCTGATCTTAGGTGAGAGTGGAGTGTTAACTAGCCACACCTGGCGTAACTTTCCGTTTTTAATTTTACGAGTATGCCTCCATATATGGAAGTGCACCACACATGTGCAATGTCTGAGGAGTCACAGAGAGTTGTGAGCCACATCTAAGTGCCATCAGTTAAACCTAGAGCAGCAAGTGCTATTAACCACTGAGCCATGTCTCCAGCCACCCCAAAGCTTATCTTAAGAGAGATGACAGCAAGCAGCTACACTGATGGAGTGACCCCGAAGGGTTTCTGATGCTACACAGGAAGGAAAAGTATTGTCTGGAGTATTGTTCTCTGGTAGGCAAGGGCTCAAAGCATCTAGCCGACCAAGGAATGGGAGACATGGAGCAGGAGAGCAGAGATGACTGGTACTAAGAGAGAGCTCGCGTGTAATGCTCAGAGGTGGGAAAATGTGGGAAGCCCTTACGACTACCACCTGACCAGATGCAAAGTCACTCTGGTAAGGAAGGAGGAGGTGGATGCTGTAGACTTGAAGACAGAAGAGACCGTGAAATAACCACATGGCAAGTGAGTCAGTGAACCAGAGCAGTGGAACATGACTGCTAGGCTGTGGCCTGGCTCATCTGAGCTCTTAGGACAGCAGTATAGCTGGTCTTTCCAGACATAATGATCACATAGGTGGTGGTAGAAAACAAGGAATGGGCTGGCCTAAACCAGGAAGAAAAACTGTTGAATATATTTTTTAGGGGGAAAAATATAATGGCCCATGGACTTTCA
Organism: Rhynchomys soricoides; assembly: GCA_019843965.1. Classification (NCBI taxonomy): domain Eukaryota; kingdom Metazoa; phylum Chordata; class Mammalia; order Rodentia; family Muridae; genus Rhynchomys; species Rhynchomys soricoides. Next base: position 7,331,535 of record JADRCH010000125.1, read on the forward strand.
GCTGATTACAGAGAGAAATGAGACCACAAGGGTCATAAGGGATATTAAACAAGAAGTACTCTTGCCAAAATAAGAGGCTCATTAGTTATTGTCAAATAAGAGGCTCATTAGTTATTGTCAAAACAGGATTACCAGAAGATGGCTTGCTGGACAAAGGTACCTGAAGCCCAGACTGGCATGAGCTCGATCCCTCGGCTGATGATATGGGTTCGGTGCCCAAGATCCACGTGTGGAAGGACTACTGACTCTCCACATGTAGTACACAGTTCAAGGCTAGCCAGAGCTATAGAATGAGTTCGAGACTAGCCAGAACTCTAGTGAAACCCTGTCTCAAAAAAAAACAAAAAAATAAAAAACAACCAAAGTGAAAGTTGAGACCAACTAGACCTCAAGCAAGGCCTTATCTCAAAACAAAATAAAAATGTGAGACCCACAAATATAATTCAATATATTATCTTAGCCACTTCAAATGTTTTGATGTCATACAGTCATCATAATGTCAATACTGTTAATTAATCTTGTCAAAGTCACAGCTGTATTAGGAGACAGGAAGGCTAAGGGGAGAAAGCACATGGTTGAGGAGATGGGTGTGAAGAGAAAGCTGCTCAACCCAGCCAAGTGTGTGGAATGTATCTGCAGGGTTGGGGTGGGTAGGTGTTGGGGGGAGTACTGCATACCAGCCTGGGCTGCACAGAGTTCTAGGACAGCCTGGGCTGCATGGTAAGATCCTGTCCCCTTTTACTCCCCAAAAGGGAAACCTTAGCTTTTACAAACCTTGACTCCCCAAAAGGGAAACCTTGACTTTTACAATAGTCAAAGGATAACAGCTAAAATGGAAGCATCAAGAAGCTGTTAGCAATTTATACCGATAGGTAGGCAGGTAGGAGGTAGTATGTGCACGCATACATACAAACATTCATATATGGAGATATTTGTGTAACTATCAGCTAACAGACTAACAATGTCTCTGGGGAGAAGAAAGCTGGAATAGAGTCACTGCCCGTACCAGTTGCTTTCTGTTGTGATAAAACACTGACCAAATCCAACTTGGGGAGGAAAGAGTTTATTTGGTCCATCCTTGAGGGAATGCAAGGCAGGATCTGGAGGCAGAGACTGAAAAAGGAGGCCACAGAGGAATGCTGCTTACTGGCTTGCTCCCCATGGTTTGCTCAATGCCTATTTCATACAACCCAAGGCCACCCGCCCAGAGGTGGTACCTTCCACTGGGCTGGACTCTCCCACTTTAACCAGTAATCAAGAAAAGGTTTCACAGACATGTCTACCAGCTCCATTTCCTCAATCGGGACTCCTTCTTCCCAAATGACTCAAATTTGTGTCAAGTTGATAAAAACTAACCAGCACACTGGGAGATAGGATATTTTGTTCATTTATTTATTCTTTCCAGTGTTGGGAATTGGATCCTAGATTTTATGCCCACTAGGCAAGCCCTGATTTTTAAATAGCAAGCCTTAAAGAAGTCTTTGATTCTTTATCAAATATATACCTAATAAAAAAATAAAACCCAAATAAAAAGGTGAATTGTTTAAACAGTTAATCATGATTCAACTTCCTATTACTTCCTGTGGGTTGACTAGATTCCTAAGAGCAAGGTGAGATGCTCACAATTTGTCTCCTCTCTCAGGAAGGATGCCATCTTGTTAACCGATGCATTCGACTACACGGATCATTGTTTAAACTCGGCACTCGGCTGTTATGATGGACACGCCTATGAACGCCTGTTTGAGTGGGCTCAGGAGACCCCAGCCAATGCTCAGGTACTTGAGTGAAACCCATTATAAATTATGTAAGGCAGCAAAGAACAAGCAGTAAATACATCTCAGTGTTTTTCCCCATTGAAATCGATTCTGCTTAGGTTGAAAAATCGCTTGGCATGGCGCATCTGTTTAAAATACTTTCAGAGAATACATAAAAGAAACCAGGGGTGTGACCTGGCAGGAACTGAAATCAGCAAAATGCACAGCTCAGAACATGGAAGGGCATTAGGAGAAAGGCTCGTTTCTGAATCATGGCTTGACATAGCCAAAGGCTTATACACTCAGCAGCAAGCTGGCTTTTACATTAACAAAACTAAGACAAATCACGGCAGTGCACAAACCATCCTATTTCCAGCCTTTTAGCTGTTTTATGTAAATAATAGCACATTCAGAGGTGATGGGGAAATGTGAGGTACCAGCATCGGTGGGCAGGAAAGCACAACCATCATAAGGGGGTAGTAATAAGACTGTCCTCAGGGAATACAAGAATGCCAGCCATGCCAGCCTCACTGGGCAAATCCACGACCATCAGTGGGCACTGCACTTGGAATTCAGGAAACCCACAGTGAATAGCAGACTCACACAGATAATCCAAACAAGAAATTCATCTATCTACAGGCACACACACAAGTTGTTTCACAGCACTGGGTATGTCAGAATTTATAAAGCAGTGTTCACATGGTGAAACTTTCTCTTTAGTCCAACTTCAGAAAGATGTTGGAGAGCGCAGTGACAACACTCGGGTGTTCACTGACACTTCGCCAGGTGTTATTAGACAGCTTGTATTGTCACACATCAGAGCTTAGCTTAACATTCTTCTCTAAAGTCATAACCTCCAGGATGGCTGCCAGATACAAGGCCCGTCCACACCGCTCAAGCACCATCCACAAGCTCAAGGAAATAGAAACCGCTTACTTACCCGTTTACTGCTCCTTACAGTTAAACTACTGCTAGTGCATTACTACCGACCTCTGTCCTTGCTAACTTTAAATCCTGGCACAAAAGCAAAGCAGTTCTTCCCAAACCAGGCTACATCCCACGGTCTCAAGAGAGATCTGTGTCCTTTGGTGTTCCATGAAACCACCGCCCCCTCCCCCCCCCTGCTGTCCGCCTGACAGCAAATGCAGAGACACATAGCTCAGAACTGTTTAATTGGCAGCACAGGAAAATATTCCTCTCCCCTAGATGCCTTGTGGTCGCTAAAGACTCAAGTGGACTATTTTGTTTTTCTTCACTCTTAAAAGTCCTTAGTCTGGAAACCGTAGCAGGTTTGTAGAAATGAGATGTGCTAACCTACCCCACTGACGGACTCTGTCAATTGATGACTACTTCCTCCTGTTCCTTTGACTCTACTTCCTTCAACTTGACCAAGGATGGAGCTTCTTATGACCTGCATGATGACACAAAAGCAGCAGTGCATAAAGACGCCACACATGCTCATCAGCCTGCCTTACACTACCTCATTAAAAGTGACAGGTGGCACCGTGTGGCCCTTACATGCACAGTTTAGGAATGTGAGGTCACAAATGCTTTTGACTTCACTTAATCAAAATGATATTTGGTTGACTGCTAATATATAGCTACACTTCCAGCTCCTTTGAAAAGCACCAACATTCTTAAAGTCTAAATAATTTTGATCTGCTATAACAGCAGACGTTTTTATAATAGAAGAAGGTGCATTACAGATATCCTAAGTAGGTTAACAAGCAGCTATAGTGAAACACGCCCTATGGGCAGGAAAGTACAAGTGGGGTTATATTTCACTGGTGTGCTACCGGAAGTGAAGTGGGGTTATATTTCACTGGTGTGCTACCGGAAGTGAAGTGCTGCGTGCGGTGTGCTACCGGAAGTGAAGTGCTTCGTGCTACCCTGCAGGCCTTAGCTCCGCCGAGTCTCTGTATGGGGCAGGTTATGCCGAGCTTTCTCCCTAAACAGGATAACAGCTCCCCTAGAATACTCAGTCATGTCTGCTTTTGGCTTTCTGACTGATCTAGAAAACTGCCGCATGAAATCACATCCATGAGATTCCCTAAGAAAACAAGGGGGAATCATCAGGGGCATTTCAAACCAAGGACCCTCCCCCTTTTTGGTGTTTGAGGGTCCTGTGTTTCCAGGCTGGCCTTGAATTCCTGCCCTCAAATGCCAGGATTACATTTACACATCACCTCACCCCAGCAAAACTCCTTTTCTCTCAATAAGTCTATTGTAAAAACATGTCCAAGAAGTAGTGAGAAGTGTTAAGCACATCAGGTTCATCCATTTAAAGAACATTTACTCTGCAATGCTGGCATGCCAGTGTGGAAGAGACAGTGGCGTAGACCTGTGTTAAGGATCTCACAGTTTTACTGTGGACAGTCAAAAGGAAATAAACAAGAAGACAGCATGGCTAAACTAGGGCTTAGCTATGAAGGAAAGAACTCAAGGCACTGTATTAGAAAATGATAAGACCAGTAAAATCGGGAACAGGTCAAGGTTGTCAACTCTCTCCGTATTCATTCAGTATAGGAAGTTTTGGCAGGGCAAGAAGAGTGCTAAAGGAGATAAGGGGATACAAGTTGGAAAGGAAGAAGTCAAAATGTTGCTATTTGCAGTTGATGTGATGGTATACATAAGTGACCCGGAAAATTCTACCAGGGAACTCCTACAGCTGATAAATTCCTTCAGCAAAGTAGCTGGCAAAAAAAAAAGTAGCCTTCCTATATACAAATGATAAATAGGCTGAGAATGAAATACTACTCAGCTGTTAAAAACAATGACATATGAAATTGCAGACAAATGGATGGAGGTACTCAGAACCAGAAAGACAAGCCTGTATGTACTCACTTTAAAGGGGTACTAGCTGTAAAGTAAAACACAATCACAAGGAGGGCTCAATGGGTAAAGCATGAATTTCCTGCGGGAGGGCTGTGGGGCAGACAGGAACCAGAAAGATCAGTTGGAGGGAGAGAGGGAGCACTGGGAGAAACAACTGGAATGGGGGTGGGGGAGGTCCTCAGGGATGATGAGCTAGAAACCTAATGTAATGAGAACTCCCAGGAATCTACAGGGTGACCTTAGCTAAGCCTCCTAGCAATGGGGGGAATACAGAACCTGAACAGCAATGGGGGGAATACAGAACCTGAACCGGCCGTAACCTGTAACCAGGCAAGACTTCCACAGGAGGGACTGGGACACCAGCCCAACCACATAACCTTCAACCTACAATTTGTCCTGCCTACAAGATGTGCTGGGGTAAAGTGCTACAGAAACTATGGGAGTGGCCAGTGACTGGTCCAACCTGAGACTCATGCCACAAGAGGGAGCCCAGCCCTAACACTGCCTGAAGGGCCAAGACTCAGAGGCTGGATAGCCCAGAGACCTAGGATAGAACCACATGACTGAAAAAAATACCTATGAAACAATACCCAATGATATTCTGCTATATGCATAGACTGGTAATTGTCATCACCCAATTCTGATGAATTGGCCATGAAGAGGCTTCACCCAACAACTGATGGAAACATTAGACAGAGCTCAGGGAATCCTGCAGAAGCAGGGGAGAGAGGAAGAATGTAGAAGCCACAAAGGTCAAAGATATCACAAGAAAACCCCCAGAATCAACTAACCTGGGCTCACAGGGGCTCACAGAGACTGAACCGACAACCAGGGAGCCTGCATGGGACTGACCTAGGCCCTCTGCACGTTACAGTTGTGTAGCTTGGTCTTCTTGTGGGGCTCCTAAGAGTGGGAGCAGTGCTGTCTCTGACACTTTTGCCTGCTTTCAGGACCCATTCCCCCCTAGTGGGTAACTTGTCCAGCCTTAATACAAGGGGAAGTACCTTGTTTTACTGGAACCTGATATGCCATGTTTGGTTGATATCCACAGGAGGGCCGCCCTAGTAGGTGAGGGAAAGGGATGGGAAGGGGGGGGGGGGGGGAGAGAGAAGAAAGGAAAAACCAGACAGAAGAAAGACACTTAGAAGCTGTATAAGAAAAAAAACAGAAAATGATGGGAAAGCGTATTCTGACAGAATATTACCTGATTCTACTTCTGGTTCCTTGCTTTATGATTCATGTTCAATTTCAAAGACCCTCAAATAGTAAAAGGCTTTTTTTATTTGTATTAAATTCCAAAAGTGAAGAAGCTGTGGGGTTTTCTCTTAATCAGCCACCTGCATGCACAAAATCTGCCTAAGAAAGGATGCTTTCTGGAAAAGTGTTTACCATATGTTCACACCATGACTTTCAAAAGTAATTTGAGAAATTAAAACTCTTAGGTAATGTTACTTTTTAAAAGTGAAGTACTTAATTTGAAAGTGAAGTCATTAGTTCTAAAAGTGTTCTTTTAATAATGTACTTCTCATATTCATAGGAGAACCCTGCCTATAAGAAGTATATCCAACCACTGATGCAAACCTGGAGACCCAAGCTGTGAAAAGCCAAAGAACTGGGGATCAAGAAGCACCATGGCCTTGGTATAGCACACACAGATAAAGACTTTAAAGCACAGGATGCAGTGTGCTTGTTCAAATCAGTTAGTAAATTGGTACATGAACAGATGTTCATCATATTATTCTACTATTGAGTATGTTTGAAACTTCCCCTTGTCCGTTTGTAGCATGTATTTGGCTAACTGCTAGAATCTTGCTTTAAATACAGCAAAAACTAATAAACTTTTAGTTACTACTTATGCTGTTTATTCATCTAGGGGGATGCTGGGACTGAAACGTCAAAAGATGTCAACAGGCACTCTACCACTGAGCTACCCTGTGGTTGCATTTACCTTTGGGTTCCCTCTAGACTAGGACACACATGCAGCCTTTCAAAGGTGCCTGGGTGTGCTATAATCTAAATCAAATATAGATGCTCAGAATGCAGCATACCATTTTCTTAAAAGTCAACTCTTCTGCAGTAAAAATTAAGATTTCACAAAGAGACAGAATTATTTCAACATACCGGAATACAGCCAATCTACGTTTTTCATTTCATTTTCAATTATATGACAACACAGTGCAGTTCCAACACGGTCTGCAGCTAAGTGACAGAACTTTTACCTAACATCAACAGGGCCCTCCCTGGTCAACCCCTAGGACTGAGGGGAAAAAAACAAACAACAAAACCTGAAAATCCTGCTGCTTGCATTTGTTCATACAAGCAGTCATTTACCTGCTAACACTAGTAAGCCAGAGAAAATTTACCAAGAGCAAACTTCCCTTTTGGGAGAAAGGGGACAAGGAAGAGACTCCTACATTTTCGTTTTTCAAAAACTTGGAGCTGATATTACTCCTACTTCCACAACTTTAAAAAATATTTTTATGTGTGTGAGTGTGTTGAGTGTGTGTGTGTGTGTGTGTGTGTGTGTGGTGTATACACACACATGCATAAGTGGAAGTCAGAGGTGTCACAACTACCTGGAGTTGCGGATACAAGTGGTTCTAAGCATTAATGTTAGTCCTGGGAGCCAAATTACAGTCCTATGCAAGAAAGAGCACCAAGAGCCATTCCCTCCAGCCCCCTCCACAACAGTTCAGAACCCAAATCATCTTTCTTCGTGATGATTTCAGCTGGCTCTGGAGCACATGACAGATTGGGGTCTTTATTTAGGAAACTCTATTAATTTACAATTGGAGCATATATTCCAAACGGTATCCTCTTCTCACCAATCTATCAATATACCAAAGCTACAGCAACCTGCCAATAACATTAAGGTATCCTAGTTTGAAGATGAGGTAGTTTTGAGTCTCTGTGGTGGTTTCGGTATGGGGTAGGGGAAGGGGGTAATTTATCAAATCGTAAATTTCCAAAGAGACCATCTTGGAACAGCCTCACAGAGAAGAGGAAAAGGGCATCTTGTCTTCCCTAGAGCCAAAACCACAGAGGTCTATGATTCCCCTAAAGCAGGGAAGTCGTCATGCAATGCTCGCAAACCAGAAGGTCTCTCTTAAGTAACACGCTCCTTCCTGTCACTTTCAAGACAACAGAGTCACATCAACTCTGAAACCAGGTACCACTGAAATAAGCAAATGCACACACATTTCCCCGATTGTTTCTGATCCTTCACTGCCATTTATTTCTCAGAACTGAACTTACGCTTGATAATAACAAACATTTGGGCTACCACAATTCCTGAGGCTAAAATGGAGGGAGTCATTTTGTCCTCATGCGCAGCACACACTGGAATGGGTCATATCCAGAGCTGTGATTGATAATTGAAAACCTGTGGTCTTCACTGTAAATCCTATCTGAAAACAGTCTTGCACTCTTTAGACAAAACTGCTTATCTCTGGTTACACAGCTGGCTTTATAAACTACAATCCAAGGTTTCACTGAGTCCTGTCAACTCTATTACAAATGAGCTATAAGCAGTTTAATTGAGACATAAACGATGCATACTTTCAACAAAGAATATGATTTCCCCCTTATATAGCAATAAATACAACCCTTAATGTTCATATTCCATTTTTTATTAATTTTTCTTTCCTGGTAGACAGTACCCTTGGGAATGAAACTGTATCAGGCATAAGGTTTCTACCACAGGGACATTTTGTATTGAGAATCCAATATAAATATTTCTAGTCAGACATTTCCATGGCTACAGATATTTGGTTGCTTGACTTATATGCATAGAAAGAAACAGTTGTCAAAACTGTAGAAAGCAGTCCTTAACAAGTCCTTTAGATGACTGGCCACCTTCCTTTAATACTACGATACTGCCTCCTGGTCTGGAAACTAGGTCGCCCTACATGATATTCTGATTTTTCTCAAAGACATCATAAATACTCTCTTTAATCTTTTATTCCTGTATTTTTAGCCTTCCAGCTGAGTCAGGGACCATGTTATCAGAAATCATTTTAGCACTGTTAAGGGTAGATTATATACCATAATGATTTTCAGATCTCTTTTTATAAAAAAGGTTTCTAGAGACTCTGAACAGGCACATGCATACTAGGGGACAAAACAGGGAGGAGACTGCTCACACACAAAACTTCCTTCTGGTCCTCAATGCCTTCAAATAAACACAAATACTGAAATAAAAAAACAAAACAAAGAGGGCCCGCACTAAAAAACAACAACAGTCTCTTCCGTGTCCCAGACCGTGAGCTTGCAGGAAGTTCTCCGAGGGCTGGCCATCAGTCAGTCGTCCGTCTTGCGGGCCAGTCTACAGAAGGTCCAGTTGTGCTCTACTGTGTTCTCATTGGCCCGCTCGCTCATGTGATGCACCCGAGTATTTCGGATCGTGAACCCTTGCTTGGTGATGTATTCCATGAGGTGGACCCGGAGAGAGACTTCCTGGTGGTAATCGCATGGTCCAAAGGTGAAGGAGACCTGGCAGTCTCTGGTGTCCATCATGTGCTTGTTCCACTTGGTAAAATAGTTTGAGATGCCTTCCAGTAGGGAATGGACCTTCGTGGTGATGGTTAACTGGGTTATGATGACCGCCACAGGATTGGAATATTTCGAAAGCTTCCGAGTACTAGACAGCTCTACGACTTCTTCAAAAGTATCCATCGGGTACAAAGGCTTGGGGTCGTTGAGACACTGAATCAAGGGTTCAATCTGATAGAAATCAGCCTCTTTCCGAAGCAGATCAAACTCCTTAAAGTCCAGGGGGAGTGTCAATTCTGAAGTCCGTAGGAAGTTGAGGACATAGCGGAAAAGCGGTCCATCTCGATCAATGAAGTAATTGCCTTGAGGGTCTCGGGCTGTGGGGAAGTCACCCCCAAACATAGCTCCAAGCATAGAATCCGGGTAGCGTGTCAACGTGGTAAGGGACGTCGTGTACAAGTGTCCGCCTACATTTAATGTGACTGGGTCAGTCATCTGAAATTTTTAAACATCCAATTAATTACCTGAAACCTTAAAATCTTAACTAACAAATTAAGAAAACCAATACTAACAAGCAAAGCATTAAGACCCTTTAAAGCTAATATATCTGGCAGCACTAGGGGACAAAATAGCTTTACTTAGAATGATAAAAGCCGCCCAAGAGAAGGACTTCAACATTTGCTTTCAGACAGTATAAATCTAATCCTTCAAAAGTTTACTATAGGACTGGAGAGATGGCTCAGCGGTTAAAAGCACCCTCTGCTCTTCCAGAGGTCCTGAGTTCAATTCCCAGCAACCACATGGTGGCTCACAACCATCTGTAATGAGATCTGATGCCCTCTTCTGGTGTGTCTGAACACAGTGACAGTGTACTCACATAAAATAAATAAATCTTTAAAAAAAAAAAAAAGTTTACTATAAGCCTGCCAGGTGTGACCTTTAGTGTCATACGGTGAAGTCCAGAATCTGAAGAGGTTTTCGGGTCACATCTGCCTGCTTCTATTTCCCTGGTGCTGGGACTAAAGGTGTGTGCCACCACACTTGGCAAAAACCTTCAGTTTTTTAAAATTTAACATAAGCTAGAATATAAAAATAATCTGATAATGTAACAATAATTAATTCAGGAATTCCTTTGGGTTTCTTCTCCTCAAAGGAGTCAAGAAATCTAACTTATTTTTGAAACAAAGTTTCACATATGGTAGGCTGGCCTCACACTCACTGTGTAGCTAAGAAAGGTGTAGAATACCTGATTCTCCTACCTCTGCCCCACTGCTAGGACAGTGCTAAGATCACAGGTGTGCACTGTCACACCCAGCTGTGAAATGTTTTATATATATATAAATAAATTTATATATACATATATGAACGTATGTTGCCTGCCTGAATGTATGTGCACCTTATTTGGGCCAAGGGTATGGCTCTAGGACTTGGGAGTTACAGATGGTTGTGAGCCACTGAGTAGGTGCTAAGAACCAAACCCAGGTCCTCTGCAAGAGCATAAGTGCTCTTAACTACTGACCTAATAGAAATCCTATTTAAGAAAAAACAAGAAATGGTCTTCAGGTACTAAGAAAGCTAAGTATGTCTTACCAGATAAAGAAGAAAATAGGGAGACATGGACACAGGTACACACACATGTGAGAACTGCATGTGAGAAGAACTTTCTAACTACTAATCCATTTACTACAACAAAGCAATCTCCAGTTCATTATCCATAGGCCCTTCAACCATCACCATCCCATGAACAGAGAATTTACGAATGGTTACTAGCGGAGCAGGACAGATGTCAGGAGTTAAAAGCCATGTGCTAGTGTGGGGGACCTGAGCTTCTGGTGGATCACAGCAGCTCCAGGGGATCAGACGCCCTCTTCTGGCCTCTACGGGCACTGCACGCACTGCTTCCCCCACACATAATAATAAAAAAGATTATTTGGAGAATATGCATCGAGTCCTCTGCTAAAACATCAAACCAAATAAAAATGCCCTTCCCCAAAAACATCTAAGGAAATTAGACAAAGCTGGACAAATTCACAGTCTTCATCCTGTTAAGATAAGCCTATGAATGCGAGGAGACACCAAATTCTTCGCCAGCCTTCAAAGTGAAGAAGCACTCACCATATAGCCCCAGTCTCCATTATCCATCTGCTCCAGCACTGCGTCCTCAGGAGCCCAGGAGCCAGGAAAGCTCTGGAAGAAGAAAACCGAACACATAACCGTGAAATGGAGAGCAAAGGCTGTTCCGCCAGATGTAGTTAGTCAAACCTCACAAAAACTGTCCATATGTGGTCAACTGGAACCTACAGCAGGTCAACGATGTGGAAAGAAAGCCATGCCATGCCCTGTCCTTACCTCGGGAGCCCACCAGGCACAATGAACTAGCTTATACTTGGAGAGAGAGGAAGAGATCATTCAGATTCTGTCATCTGGGCTGACAAGATGGCTCAGTAGATAAGGCCACTTGCCTGACAACCTGAGTTTGATCCCTGGGACCCTCATGGTGGAAGGAGAAAACTGACTTTCACATGTGTCCTCTGAGGCTCACACTCACTCCTATGCACACCCCCCCTACACACACACTAAATTGTCATAAAAAATTTACAAATTTTGTTACTCCCCCAGACATGTAATTTTTTTCGGAGAACATCATGATAAGGTCTACGACCTTCATAACCAATTTTTAATCTTCATCAAGAAGATAATTTAAGGGAAAAGGAGGGAAATTCCTTTGGATCAGTATGCCAGCTGTGTAAACTAAACATCTCAGTAAAAGCATTTCAAATCATGAGCTTCAAAAGTAACAGTCGTTTTCCAAGAGAAACACACCAGAATATTATCTTATAAAAAAAATCAATCAG
>JADRCH010000125.1:7370390-7408287 GCA_019843965.1 Rhynchomys soricoides
GTGTGTGTGTGTGTGTGTTGGGGAGCTAAGGAGATTGCTCAGTGGTTATAGCACTTGCCACATATGCCACAATAATGCCAGGTGTATGTGTGTAGGACCACCTGTAATTCCAGTCTCAAAAGATCAAGACAGAAGATCCTGGAAAGCAAGGTGCCTGGCAAGATTAGCTATGTCAAGCTCTGGGTTTATTGAGAAACCCTGCCCCAATTGAATAAATTGGAAGAGCTAGAGAATGACTCATAATGCCAACTTCTACATGCACACACAGAGTGCCTACACTCATACAAAACCACAAATACCACATGGACACACCACACACACACACTGGAAGATAATAATTGAAAAGAAAACGTCAAAGAAGCCTTAGAAACATGACCAAGTGCTGAGCTGTCCATTCCACAGCCCAGGCACTGAAAGGGATGAAGAAGCACGCAGGAGAGAACCCTGGCTCTCAGAGAGTGAGGCAGATGCTGAGACGTGTCATGAATAAGAAGATCAGTAATAGTAAAGCATGAGGAACAGTCCCCAGGGCACGCAGTCACAGGCAGCAGAACGTGGTCACATAAGACTCTGGGTTAACAAGAGGAACCACAGAGCAGGGATATGAAGGAAAGTGGTTTGGCTGATGGTGGATTTGGTTGCAGGGGGAGACAGCATTTTGGCATAGAGAGTAGAAGGCCGTGACAGTTCAGCAGACTCAGAAGCAAATTGGAGGGCTGCATATTCCAGCATCCCTCAGGCCACCCACTGGTGCCGAGTGACCGCTCGACTGGAAGATTGGAAGGGCTGGTATCAATTTTGACCGCCCGCAAACAACCGTGGATTATTGGACACCATAAAAAACAAGTCTGCTGGGTACGCTAGCGTGCATTTCTAGTTCCAGCATTCAGGAGGCTTTAGTAGGAAGATCTCAAGTTCAAAGACAGCCAGTCTCAAAAAAAAAAAGATAGAAAGAAAGAAAAGCAAGAGGGAAAGAATGGGACAGTGAGAGACGTTGATACTTAGCCTACTTTGATAAAAGGGTGGATTGATAGATGGATAGATACTGGAAAACATGGAGATCCATTCCTATGGCCTAAGAAGGTCTAACATTAAGGTTAAGTCTTAGATATTCCCCAACTTCTGATAAAAATGAGGGGAAGCATCTCAAACAACTTACTAAGGCCCCTTGTCTCGTCCCCACACTTATGAAGCAGATGTGGAGCTTGGTCTTCATGTGGGTCCCGAACAACTGGAGCGGGGCTTATCCCAAAAGCTGTTGCCTGTCCGTGGGAAATGTCCTAGCTGGGCTGCCTGGCCTCACAGAGACTTGATGTGCCAGGGTGGGGGGATACCCAGGGGAACCCAACCTGTTCAGAAGAGAAGGGGAGGGGGATGTGGGGAAGGATTGGGGGAGGGGAAGGCTGGGGGGAGAGGTGGCCCCGGGGGGCAGTAAGTGGGATGCAAAGTAAATAAATAAATAAGAACCTTAAAAAAAAAAAAAAAAAAGTCCCTTGTCAATCAGCTTTCCTTTTACAGGTAACGGGCATGTTTTCTTCCTATCCCTGAGAAGTGGCCTTCACTTCTGAGAAAGAAAATCCACAGGATTATTCCAATAAAGCAATCACTTCCTTCTACAAGAGCTAAGAGGCATCTCATCCTCTTGATGAGCTCTTGGCAGATTCCGTGTGCCCACTCCGTTCTCAAGTAGGATTCCCATGTGGCATGCCGTACCTCGTCCCCAAGCCTATATGACTAATATGGCTTATCAATCTCACCCATCAGGGGCAGCAGTTATGTGCTTAGTCATTCTAGTGCTCTCACCAGGAATCTTCTCACTCACAGGGTAGATGACAGAACCGAAACATTCCAGTTTTTCTGTGCTAACAGAGACTGGATTTTGTTCAAGAAGCTCTCCTCCCCAATATGACCTAGGAAGTGACCCTCTCCTCCGGGGTTCAGAGATATGTCCTAATTGTTCTAAGTCCATGTCACTGATCCCATTGGGCTGCAGCAGAGGACTCAGTTCTCTCATTAAAATCCCAGTGGGATCCGATGGACAGCTTCTGGGAAAGATTTTTCAGGTTCTTGAGAGGGGAACATCCACATGAAAGAGTCTCCCTCTGTGTAAAGTAGCTCTCTTATCTGGGGTCTTATTGTCTTCAAGTCACCATGTCTAAAAATACCAAATGGAAACTTCCAGAAATGAACATCTCATAAGTCTTAAGTTGCTGCTATTCCTAGCATGAAATTTTGTATCAACCTTCTCTAACCTGAATGGGTCACAAACCAACCCATTGTCCAAGTGCTGGGATTAAAGGAGTATGCCCCCACACCCAGTAGCTTTTTCTTCTTCTCCTTTCTCATCCTCTTTAGAGAAGATAGAAACACCAGCCTCTTAATTTTTTTCTAAAACCTTTGATGCGCATACAAAATTTAATCACAGTACTGGAGAGTAGATCTCAGTGAATCTGAGGCCAGCCTGGTTTATATAGAAAATTTCAGGACAGTCAGAGCAGAGAAACTTGTCTCCAACAAAATCAACAACAAACAAACAAACAAACTCACAAAACTATCTGCCATACAAAACTAGGGCTATTCAGATGATTCATCTATTGCGGTGTTTGCTGTGAAATCCCAAAGATCAGAGTTCAAATCCCAGCACCTACAGAACAAGCCAGACATCCTGTGAACACCTCTAACCTTGGCTCTTAGGAAGACATGCATGAGAGGGTGGCAGGAGCTGACTGACCTCTTGCCTAGCTGAGAAAATACAAGCGCTGTTTTTTGGGAGAGACTTGACCCAAAGGAATAGGCAGAGAGTGACAGAGGGGAACATTTGATGACCTCTTTTGCTGTCTGCATGCACATGAACAAGTGCAAACAACCACACCCACACGTGTGCTTATATATATATATAAGCTTGATATCCGGAATTCAAACCACACACACACACTAATTTTTAAAACAAAATTAAAATTAATGTAAAGTTGCTTGAGATGTGTGATCAATTAATCAATTAACAGTATTTATTGAGCTTTAGCACTGGCCCAGCAGCTGGGAGGAGTGTTGGGAAGTGTGCTTTATTGTCTACAGAGCAAACAGCAGGACTGTATAGTACAACTGAGCACAAGAGAGACTAGCCATCAAAATGGAATTTTAAAGCCCCCTAGCAGGCTGACAGCTCCAGTATTTTAATGACTTTAAGATGTAACAACACTGCTTATAAATAGGACTTGGACTCCAGACTCAGGAAGCCCGAAGTTCAAACCCAAGCTCTCCCCACTTGCGTATGACCCTGAATGAGTTCCTTATCCTACTGAGCATCAATTTTCTGTTCTTCAAAAAGGAAATAATATTTCTTTCAAAAGGCTACAGCTTCAGGTCCAGTTTGGATTCAGCAAATATTACCGAATATTACTATTTTTTATCTTCGTGCACGAATGTAGACGCACATGCACAGTTAAGGACATGTGCACATGTTAAGACATCCTTGGATACAGTTCCTTAGACCATGCACCTTTGGTTTTTGAGAGAGGGTATCTGGAGCTCACTAACTAGGCTAACTGGCGAGCCAGCAACCTCCAAGGGCCCACCCATTTCTGCCTCCTCAGCTCTAAGATTACAAGTACACACTACTACCTCTGGCTTTGTGTGTGTGTGTGTGTGTGTGTGTGTGAGTGTATGTGTGAGTGTGTGTGTTTGTGAGTGTGTCTCTGTGTTAGTGTGTGAGTGTGTGTTTGTGAATGTGTGTGTTAATGAGTGTGTCTGTGTGTGTTAGTGTGTGTATGTTAGTGTGTGTGTGTATGAGTGAGTGTGTCTCTATGTTAGTGTGTGTGAGTATATGAGTGAGTGTGTCTCTGTGTTAGTATGTGTGTGTGTTTGTGAATGTGTGTGTTAGTGTGAGTGTGTCTGTGTGCGTTAGTGTGTGTATGTTAGTGTGTGTGTTAGTACGCATATGTTATGTGTGTATGTGTGAGTGAATGTGTGAGTGTCAGTGTGTGTGTCTGTGTGAATGTGTTAGTGTGTGTATGTTAGTGTGTGTGCATGTGTATGAGTGTTTGTGTGTGTTAGTGAGTATATGTTAGTGTGAGTGTATGTTACTGCGTGTGAATATGTGTGAGTGTGTGTGTGAGAGGGTGTGTTAGTGTGTGAGTGTGTTTGTGAGTGTGTAATTGTGTGTGAGAGAGTGTATATTAGTGTGTGTATGTTAGTGTGTGTGTACGTGTGTATGAGTCCATGTGTGAGTCCATGTGAGTGCCTGTGAGTGTATATGTGAGTATTATGGGATCAGAACTTGGGTCTTGTGGTTGCACAGTAAGTGCTTTACCAACTGAGCCATCAGCCACTTACAAGATAATTTACTGTTATTTTAAGTAGATGTCTCCAATGCCCCATCAGAAACACAGAGCTGGCATCAAAGGAAGGGCTGGCACCAGATTTGAATCATGGTGGAAGGTGTTGCTCCACACTGCTGGTTCTTTCTGTGTTTGCCTTCCTCACTTCCAATGAAGAAGAAAGCTGTGTCAGCCATGGTGGCCCACGCTTGAATTTTACAGCACATGGAAAGCTGAGGCAGAAGAATCAAGGGCAATTCAAGGCTAGCACCTAGGCTGTATACTGGTTAGCGACTGTCCTTGGCTACATAGCAGGACCTGAGGGAAGCAGGGGGTGGGGGAGAGAGAGGAGAGAGAGAGAGAGAGAGAGAGAGAGAGAGAGAGAGAGAGAGAGAGACACGGAGAAAGAGAGACAGAGACAGAGACAGAGAAGTAAAATGGAGAGCTGGCTCTAGGACACTGTCTAGAGTCGGAAGCTTATAAAAGATGTTGCAAGCAGCATCTGGGCAGCCTCAGAAGGGCAGGAATGGAGCAGGGGACCCTGGAGCCCAGAGGCCCACTGAAGGATCATGAGACACTCCAACCAGTTACATGGACTGATGACCCAAAGAGAATGCTTTCTTCTCCCTTTCCTTGGCCTCACCTTACTCCCAGGACTGTGCAAAACCCACATGTGTGCACACACACAAGAAACCCACATGTATGCACACACACAGGAAAGCCCTCAGTCATAGTTTTTACCTCAGACTAGCATGGCGGGGGGGGGGGGCTGCTCAGAGTTTAGCACTAGCAAAGCAAGCTTTGTTTCTTACCCACTGGAGTTGTAGACTAGGCTTCAGACCTGTTCCCACTAGTATGAAGAATTCCAACTTGCTTGTTCCAGGTGACAGGATGGGTAACACAGCCCAGCAGGGAGTAGCAGAGCCGATGAAGTCACTGACCAGTCACTAGGAGAGTGTCCTAGCGGCCTAGTCCAAGAGGCCTCTGGTGTGGGCTTGAGTACAAAGAAACAAGAGAGAGCACGAAGGAACAGAAAAACCTACTCTGTTTGCTGCAGTTCACACTCAAACCTTATTAAATGCTGAAATTGGGGTTAGCAGCTCAAGTTTCACAATTAAAACTGTTAGGCAGCCACACCTTCTCTGTTTAAAATGAGGAAGGCATACAGCGGCAGCGTGTGAAGCTGTGGATTTGACACCACAGCCTTCTGTACAAACATCTGACTCCATCTGAGCACCCGGGGGTGGTATGCTCAGGTTTCACCGTTAACCCCCAAGCCTGCTGTGAATGTCTGTTCCTTCCCAGAAGCAAAAAATGAATAAAGCAAATCTCTTTAAAGCAGAACCTACAGCCCTTAAGCCCCAGTCTATGAAGGTTCAAGTCCCAGAGGAGTCCCTGGGTAAGGTGGTGCACTGTGAGGGGTGAGCAGCCAGAAGCTAGAAATCAGTGTGCTCATCGTCGTGACATTTACATTTGGAGAGCCTGGGGGAATGGGTCTATGAGATGATAGACCTTTTTGTAGAGCAAAACCTGGGATGTATTCAAGTCCCAGAAAAAAAATGCTTCTCTTCTCTGCAGCCTAGTTGCAAGTCTATCTGAAAGGTCAAAGGTCAGAGCAGGGGAAAGCTCTTGCTGCAAGGACAGTTTCAGGGCTTGCAGGACCCACTGTGGCATCTTACGCATTAGTAAACTCGGGTCAAAGGAAGCTAGGAAACTCCAGCCATATAAGTCACATTGCAGGATGGTGGGTGAGCTGTGACCGCAGACCTGAATTAGGTCTGTTCATTCACTAAAAAAACATCTTTTGACTGTTATTTGAAAGCTTCTGTGGTCCTGTGGGTCACGATGGAATGCAGCAAACATGTTCCAAATTGCCACCCGGAAGCAGGGGTGTGATGCTCTCCAAGTCAGTGGAACAAGCCCGTAAAGCCCTATGGCAAAATTGTTAGGAGGTCACAATATGTCATCCCAAACATGAATCGTTAGCAGGAGGCAAGTGGTGCTAGAGGCAACTGACAAGAGGCAGACGTGGGGGAGCTCTCGCGCTTGCTCTGCTTGCCTGAAAGCAGGTTTACAAAGACAAAGGTAGCTTACCCTATTTTCCTACCAGGGAGACCAAAGGCAGCACTCAAGACAACTTTAGGTTGTCCCTGGCTTGGCAATGGCACCAAGGAATCTATATCATAGTTAGGGTTTTACTGCTATGAACAGACACCATGACCTAGGCAACTCTTATAAGGACAGCATTGAATTGGGGCTGGTTCACAGGTTCAGAGGTTCAGTCCATTATCATCAAGGCGGGAGCATGGCAGCATCCAGGCAGGCGTGGCACAGGAGGAACTGAGGGCTCTACATCTTGTTCCAAAGGCAAACAGAAGACTGACTTCCAGGCAGCTAAGAGAACAGTCTCAAAACCCACCTCCCTGAGAGGCCTTTGGGCCTGAGGGTATTAGATGCCCCAGTGTAGGGGAATGCTGGGGAGGGAAGACAGGAGTGGGTGGTGGGTGGGGGAGCACCCTCATAGAGGCAGGGGAGGGGGGATGGGATAGGGGGCTTCCAAAGGGGAAAACAATTGAAATGTATATAAAGTAAATATCAAAAAAAAAAAAAAAACCCACCTCCTCAGTGACATACTTCCTCCAACAAGATGACACCTACTCCCACAAGGCTACACCTCCTAACAGTGCCACTCACTCCCTGGGGCAAACATCAAAACAACCACATTTCATTCCCTGGTCCCCATAGGCTTGTTCAAACCACATGAGTCTGTGGGGCCATACCCAGCCATAGCATAATGCAAAATACATTTAGTCCAACTTCAAAAGTCCCATAGTCTATAAGAGTTTCAACAATGTTAAAAATTCAAAGTCTCTTCTGAGATTCCTCTAATCCCATATAAAATAAAAATCAAATCAGGATATTTATTACCACTCCAAAACATCATAGTAAGGAAATACTGGACCAAAGCAAGACTAAAAACCAGCTGGACACACTCCAAACTCTGTCTCCATGCCCATTGTCAAAGCGCTCTTCAGTCTCCAACCCCTTTCATCCTTGTTGACTGCTGTTGGCAGATCTGGCAACAAACGTCATTCTCTTGGGCTGTCCCACTCCCTGTTAGCAGCTTTCCTAGGCAGGTATCCTATGACTCTGACATCTCTGTTGTCCTTTAGGATATCTAAGGTAACATTGTTACAGCTTCTTGTTCCAATGTCTGAGATCCACACATCATGTGTGATCTTCTGGGCTCCTCCAAAGCGCTGGTGTCACTTTTCCAGCTCTGCCCTCTGTAGCGCTCTAGGCTCTGGTTGACTCCACTCCTCTGCCTCTGCTGTTCTTGGTGGTCATCCCATGGTATTGGCATCTCTAATACACTGGGGTCTTCTGCTACATCTAGGCTTCAATAATAGCCTCTCATAGGCTCTCTTCATGGTGTCAAGCTTCAACTTCTTTGCATAGGTGTTGTGGATAGCCCTGGGGCTGATTGTAATTCTGCTAATTCTGCCATCCAGGGAGGGGCTTCAGACAAGGAGTGAGTTACACCTGTGACTTCTTGTGAACCAATCCTCTAATGAATAAAAGAGCCAATCACTGGGCGCATAGAAGACTTCGAGGTTAGAGAGAGGAAGAGGGGAAGCAGGGGAGAGAGAGAGAGAGAGAGAGAGAGAGAGAGAGAGAGAGAGAGCTTTTTGGAACAGGTAAGATGTAGCTACTAGAGTCTCCTGGTATGGCGGATCCGCAAGGATTTGCCGCCAGAGGAATCAGATTTGATAAGGTTTACAGGATTAGGTTTTAGTCCTTGCGCCCAGAGATTGAGTTACCATTGTTTCTGAGCTAAGTTTGTGTTGCATTTTCCTTCACACGGCAGCTCATCTGGGTTCCAGAGAGACAGGTACAGCAGCAAAGTGTGGGTTTGCCTGATGTGCACCACAGAGGCCGTGGGGGTTTTGAAGCCTGGTGCTGGCATGGTAGCGACCTGCCAGTGGGAACCTAGCGAGCTGGGTGGAGAGATCGTGGAGCTCTGAGTCAGACTCTCCACGAGATGAAAGCAGGTCGGCCATTGCCCGCCAGTGCATGGCTGGCCAGCCCGCCGGGGTTGAGAGGACCAGGGCTGAGTGGGCTGAGTGCGGGATCACGCGCCATACATTCCTTCGTTTTAAATACTTCCCACAACACATAGCCCCTTCAATTCTGTGTCATCAACTGCAACTGTGGCTGCATCTTCACCAATGGCCTTCCCTGGCTTTTCACAGTGCCAAACCTCAGCTGCTTTCAAAACCCCATCACGCCTTCAAAACCAAGACCACCCAGCAGACTCTTATGCATTACCAAATCCGGTACCAGCGTGAGGTACAACCTTGGCCATCTCTGGAACATAGTTGCTTTGTGCTCTCAGAAAACACTTCTCAGATCTCACCTCAGTGATGCTGGCCTCTTCTTAATCACTGCTAATCCCTTAGCTTCAGCTAACAGCATCAATTGTCCCAGTAGTCCCTTCTATTCTTGACTCTAAAGCCAGAGTCATTTGGTCAAAGGTCGTGGACAAGCAAGTCTTTCTTTGCCATGGATTTACCTTCCCATGAGTCACCACACCCAGAGAGTCAAAGCGTCCTTCCTTAGACCAATCACTTCTCCAAAAGTTTACAGTTGTAGAAAATGGAGTTGGGGAGGGTTTTTTGTTTTTGTTTTTGTATTTTTGCCAAAAGTGAAAGCAGAAATTCCTACCCTTTAACAATCAGACCCTGACTATTTAGAGCCTCACTCCACTGATTTATGATGCTTTATATGAATATTTAAACCCTAATTCCCATTGACAACTGATGCTGTAAAATTTACTAAACAAGATAGGGAGACGCCGAGTGTCCAGATGTGGACCCCACACAAATGGTGTGGAAGACCAAGTCACTTCCTTTTATTGTTATGAAAGAATTCACATTCTCAGAGGATTTGTCTGCTGCATTTATGTCTCTCCTTAAAGAAATCTCTCTCTCTCTCTCTCTCTCTCTCTCTCTCTCTCTCTGTGTGTGTGTGTGTGTGTGTGTGTATCTGTGTCTATATGTATGTGCATTTTCACATGTGGGTTCAGGTTCATGTACATGTGTGTGGAGGCCAGTGGCCAGTATCAGCTGTCACCCCTGGTCGCTCTCTACATTATTTTCACTTGTGTGTGTATGAACATGCGCATGCAGATGCCCATCGAGGTCAGAAGAGGGTGTTGGATACCCTGGAACTGGAGTGGCAGGTGGTTGTGAGTTGCTCAGTTTGGAACCTAACTACAGTCCTTTGGGAGAGGAGCAAGCACTCCTAACCATGTAGGCATCTCTCCAGCCCCATGCTCCTCATTTTTTGAGACTCTATATCTCCCTGAACTGGAAGCTCATTGAATTTTCCTAGTGTGGTGGCCAGTGAGCTCCAGGAATCCACCTGCTTTCTGTACCAGTGCTAGGGATGCAGACACACAGGCCCAGTGTTAACTTAGCTGGTGGGGACCTGTGGGGATGTGGGTACCCATCCTCATGCTTGGGCAGGACCAGTCTCTAACTCCCGGCAGTGCATCTCAGGAATAAATATTTTCTACACTGTATTAGCCTTGTAAAGACTTACTCATTACCATTGCCATGAGGTAGAATTCAAAGCCACTTCCCTGGCTTCCAATGTATGTATGAAGCATCTCAGTTAATAAACTTGTATTTGGGTTTCTCTTGTTAATTTGTTTTTGTTTCAGGGGTTTACTCCAATAAGAATTTAGGGAGATTTGGGGAAGGGGATCATTTTTTCTTCCTTTATGTACCCAATCTGTCCCTGGTTCTACCTCAAGAGCACGTGATTCTGGCACGGGATTGTGTCCTAATGAACAGGCTACCTGCTGAGCAGTTTGTGTGTTCTACCCCTCGGCTTTTGTTTATTTGTTTGCTTGACTGGTTCTTGCTGTATTTTGGGGTTGTTTTTTGTTGTTGTTGTTGGTGGTGGTGGTGGTGGTGGTGGTTTTCGAGACAGGGTTTCTCTGTGTAGCCCTGGCTGTCCTGGAACTCACTAGGTAGACCAGGCTGGCCTCGAACTCAGAAATCTGCCTTCCTCTGCCTCCCGAGTGCTGGGATTAAAGGCGTGCGCCACCACTGCCCGGCTCTTGCTATAGTTTTAAGACAGAATCATGGGCTGGCCTCCAAGTCATGACCTTCCTACCGCTGGCTCCCAAGTCTGTAAATTATGCCCACACGCCATCATATTTGGCCCGCCCTTTTACTTTCCTTGTTGTTTTGTTTCAGATTCACCAGCCAACATTTTGCCATTTTTAAGGGTTTAAAATTTAATATGTTCTAAGGTTTTTTCCTCCTAAATGTTATATTTCTGATCAAGTATTTATGCAATGCATTGCTTTCTATAAAAAATGAAATCGTTATTTACTGCCATGGGAGGCTTTTGATGATCTACCTACCTTCAAACACACTGCAAATGACTGTTTTGCAAGTATATGAGAAGGTTTATTTTTTCTTCAAAGATGCATGTTTACAGCAAGTAACTCTCCCTGGGCCTTATGTTTAATGTATAAAATTTAGAAAGTAATCCCAGGTTTCAAATATAAATGGATGCCTTTGGTGAGCAACTGATTTGACTTTAGTAATGGGACAAGAAAACCCAGTTCCTAACAATTAATTGTAACTGACGCATGATTACAATAAATTAGAATAGACTATACCAGGGCTAAGGGTGAAGATTGGTGTCAGGGTACTCACACACAACCCTGGAATGCAGGTCTACTCTTTAACTGACGCATGATTACAATAAATAAGAATAGACTGTACCAGGGCTAAGGGTGAAGATTGGTGTTGGGGTACTCACACACGACCCTGGAATGCAGGTCTACTCTATATTTGCTGCCTTATCTTTAGCAGCCTGTAGAGGCTTCTGTTGGGTAGTGTTGTTGCCATCCATCACCTCAAATGTTCAGGTGGGGAAAGAGGCTCAGCAACCATCTTCTCATGAAAACCAGGAAGGGCAACATGGCTGGGAGTCCAGACTCCTAAGACAGGTAAGTGTGGCCTCAGGCTTGTGCTCTAGAAAAGCCTGGGGTTTCACATGAGAATGGCTGACCAGAATTCAAACACCATTTGACCGTGAGGGCCCGGTGTTGGGGATGAGGAGGGGATGCACACGGAATGGCGTTCTCTGTATGGGCTGGCTCTGAAGTGACTAAGATCCCTATATGGTTTTACTACTGGGAATTTGGGGCATAACATTCCCAAATCAGCCCCAGCTTCAAAGGATGTCTTGGGACAGATCTCAAGCCTGGGTCAGGGGTCAAGGAAACAGTCAGGTGACCTAAGTTGTTTGTTTAGACTATGCAACAGAAGCTTAGAATGATGGGGAGGAGATGACCATTTTCCTAAGCCAAGAGCTGAGCATGAGCATATAGGCAAGCAAAGAGTTCACCGTCACCTTCCCCTCGTCACCTCTCCCTCTTTCTCTTCTTCGCTAAGATACTTCAAACTGAGCTTCTTAACAAAATAGAAGTGGCTCAGTTCCTCATGAGCCTCTGGCCTAGTGCCACTGCTCACAGTAGTCAATAACATTTCGTATAAAAAGAAAACTGTGGCTGGGAATGAAAATGGTACAGACTCTGGAACAAACTTGGCAGTTTCTCAAACAACCAAGCGTGCACTCATCCTACAGCCTAGCAAGGGTGCCTGGGCATTTATCCCAGAGAAGCAGAGACTTATGTTCACACAGAAACCTGTTCAGGACTGTTTGTAGCAGCTTTTTTGGTACTAGCTCTAAACTGCAAACAATCCAAGAATTCTACAGCAGGTAAATGATTAAACTGAAGTATAACCACAGTGGGGAGTAGGTAGCATCCAACAAAGAGAAGAAACAAACTGGTGTCATAAAAGCCAAGCATATACTGTGTGTGCTTACATAATATTCTCAAAATAGCAAGATGATGGAGTTAGATAACTGATTGACATTTTCCAGGGTCAAGAAAAGCAGAGGAAAGACCAGTATTGCTATGTTGGGGCAGCATGAAGGAGATGTCTGTGGTGACTGAATATTTCTTCTTCTTCTCCTTCTCCTTCTCCTTCTCCTCCTCCTTCTCCTTCTCCTCCTCCTCCTCCTCCTTCTTCCTCTTCCTCCTCCTCCTGCTCCTCCTACTCCCCCTCCTCCTCCTCCTCCTGTAATTTATTTTGTGGTATGTGTATGCTCATGTAATAGAGAGGACAGTCTGTGGGGATCAGTTCTCTCTGTCCACATGTGGGTTCCAAAGACTGAACTTATCGGGCTTATGTAGCAAGTGCCTTTACCCACTTTGCCATCGCACAGGCTCGCTCTACTTGTTCTGGGTCTTGTTTGTGGTGGTAGTTACCCAATTCCAGGTCCACATATGCAGCACAATAGCACAAAACACACATGATGCCTGTCTTGGTCACTGTTCTGTTGCTCTGAAGAGACACCGTGACCACAGCAACTCTTACAAAGGAAAGCATTTAAATTGGGGGCTGGCATGCAGTTTCAACGATTTAATCCATTATCATCAGGGCTGAGAACGTGGCAGCATGCAGGATAAATAGCTGAGAGTTTGACATCCAGATCCATAGGCAGCAGGAAGAGTGAGATGCTGGGTCTGGCTTGAACTTTTGAAACCTCAAAGCCTACCTCCAGTGACAAACTTCCTCCAACAAGGCCACACCTCTCAATCCTTCTCAAGTGGTGCCACTCCCTGGTGACTAAGCATTCAAGTACATAAGCCTAGCAGGCAGTGGTG
Source organism: Rhynchomys soricoides (assembly GCA_019843965.1). Taxonomy (NCBI): domain Eukaryota; kingdom Metazoa; phylum Chordata; class Mammalia; order Rodentia; family Muridae; genus Rhynchomys; species Rhynchomys soricoides. The sequence goes on from JADRCH010000125.1 coordinate 7,383,465, forward strand.
GCGCACGCCTTTAATCCCAGCACTCGGGAGGCAGAGACAGGTGGATTTCTGAGTTCGAGGCCAGCCTGGTCTACAGAGTGAGTTCCAGGTCAGCCAGGGCTACACAGAGAAACCCTGTCTTGAAAAACAAAAAAAAAAAAACAAAACAAACAAGTACATAAGCCTATATGAGCCATACTTATTCCAATCACCCTGGCACCAATATCAGTGTTTGAGTTCTATGCCATATTTATGTGAGCTGTCACCATTGAGGAAATTAGGTATAGGGTACCAGGGGACTTCTCTATCTTGGCAACCTGTGTGAATAATTATTTCAATATAGAACTTTTAAACAACAAAACTGTAGTTGAAAGCATCACCTGATCCTCAGATCTGTAACTGCTGTGCAGAGATTCCAGGAAAGTAGAAAAACAGCAACAGTTCCCGTGCTCGGAAAGCGTCTTACCTTCTGCTTTCAGATGATTTCATTTTATAAGCACAGCACACATATTTTTAACACAAACATTACCTGTGGATATTTACGTTCTCCTCATGCCATAAATGTTATTAGAAATAGTCATGAATCACCTTATGCATAATTCCTGTTCCCCTTTGTTTTTGTACATCTTTTCAGTACAAATTCATTAAGGTGGCAACACTGGTTTTCCTAAAAGCTAATGGTATATTACTAATTTATGCTGTATTTTAAACCCATGTATATGTTTTTTAAGATCAAATTTTTGAAAATAGATGTTTATATACAAATTCTTTTTGGTAAAGAGGTTAGTCTACTTCAAGTTACTGTAGATAGTTAACAGTAATAATACACTATCTCTAATTGGTTAGTATAAGTTAACCATTTACCTATCAGTGTTGATATAAGTATAATTTTTTTTCTTTTTTTTTACTGTGGGTCCTATAAAAGTATTTTAAAAGATCTTTCTCATTATTTTAATGTCATTTACTTTTACATAGACCCGAAGATGATGAGGTAAAATTTTGCCTCCCTTAGTCTCTAACCTACAGATGGGAAAGACTCACAGTTAGTTAATTCATAGATTTCTCTGAACCCCAGAAACACAAAATCAGTTCTAACATATGAAGCAAATCCCACCCCTCTTTGGTACTAGATAAATATATAGTCAAGTACTTAGTATTAAAATGTTTGGGATGCTAAGAAATGTCTCTTTTGTGCATGGAAATGGGTCATTTTATCATCTTCTCAAAGTTCTTTGTACGGTACGTGGGTGAAACTTTCTGGACTTTTTCCTCTTTCAGCCTGCTGCTACAAAGTCCAAATGTGGGCTCTGCATCTGAGCTTTGCAACCCACAAAACATGTGGTTGAGGCCAGAGAACATAAGTGTTAATATTTTAGGAAGGCCACAAATGGTGTTAGTCAGTCACACAGAACTGACTGTTAACAGGTCTTCAGCCACAGTCAGGAGAAGAGAGCGCCCTCCGTAGGCGACTCTGAGCAACAACATGGAGCTTGTGCTCCCCAAATCTCAAATGCTCCAAACCCCAAAATGTTGACCACTGGTAAGCAAATAGAGTATTCCATTTAAAGACATAAGTGGAGAACTTGATGCTTGACACATATGATTTGTCATAACATAAATCCCTTAAAAGTATTCCATAAAATACAATAATACAGTGTTTATGAAACATGGATTAACTCCTGGTTTGGACTTAGGTCCCATCTCCAAGGTTTGGTTTTTTTTTAATGTGTATGTAAATATTTCAAACTCTAGAAAACATTCAAAATTTGAAACATGTTGTCTTAGTTACTTTCGTAGTGCTGTGACAAGACCATGTCCGACTTATACAGGGAAGTGTTTAATTGAGGCTCACAGGTTCAGAAGGTTAGAGTCCTTGCCATCATGGCGGGAAGCATGCATGGAAGCAGGCAGGAAGGCATGGTGCTGGAGTTGGAGCTGCAGCTGAGAGATCACATCCTGAGACACAATTATGAGGCAGAGAATGCTAACTGGGCCTCACATGGACTTTGGAAATGCCAGAGCTCACCCTCAGTGACAAACCTCCTCCAACAGTACCATATCTCCTGACCCCTCCCAAACAGCTCCAGCAACTGGGGAGCCAGTATTTAAACATATGAGCCTATGGGGGCCATTCTTGTTCAAACCACACACATCAAATTCAGAGCAAAAGTCTATGGTCAAGAGAAAAGACAAGTGGGAATTCACCTCAGTGGGCTTTCGAAACAGCTGGATGAGTAAAGCTCCCAAAACAACATTTGATATTAAGAGGCTGTATTAGTTATTTTTCTTTTTACTTTAACTGCACACCTGACAGAAAACTTAAGGGAGAAAGGATACATTGTAAATTATGATTTGAACCTGTGCAATCCATCCTGGCAGAGGAAAGCATGGCGGCAAGCCTGCAGAGGAAGGCATGGCTGCAAGCTTGCAGGCTTCCTGGTTGCACACGGCTAATGTTCGTTTATCTCTGTCAAGAACAGGAAGCACATACTCAGAGCTAGGTGTGAAGTGGGGCTGTGCCCATTTAAAACCTGTCCACCAGTGACCCACTTCCACCAGCTGAGCCCCACCTCATAAAGATTCTGCAACCTCCCAAAACACTGTCACCAGCTGAGACTGACTGAGTATTCAAACATATGAGCTGGTGATTATTTTACATACAAACTGTAGCAGATACATACTGTTTTGTAGACGTTTTCAGGAGTCAGCATCCTTGCAAAAGACCTCAAGACCATAATAAGAACTAACTAATAGACTGTCCCTTTCGATAGCCACTTCGCCAACCAGAACTCAGTCAGGAACAGCTGGCTGAAACACTAGGACTGCACCCCAAGAGAAGTGATGACATCCGGACAGCTGCTGTACGAGTCTCAATTTAAGATAGCGTGGAAGAGATTTCCTGGGAAGATCTGAACTGCTACCTCCCCTTTACCCTCTGTACTGTCAAAGAGGGAAGACGAGACCTGGGTCCCTGGCAGTGACCCTGTGGGACACTGAATCATGGTTTAACTGATGACCACTGCCTGTTTTGTTTGTTTGTTTTTATAATGTTGTGTCCTATTTGATTAGACTAACCATTAACCCTTCAGGGCTTCTTCTCTTATTTAGCTCAATAAACCAGTGGATTCACTACCTGCTAATTCTACCACATCTCACGTGAGTCTGAGACCTCAGTCTTTCTTCTCTTTGCTCTCACATCGAGACTTGACTCCAGTCTATTGGGGAGAGAGGAAGTCACCTGACCCTCAATGGTCCATTCTTACATCTGTCCAGGTTCTGTTGATGCCACACCTACAACAGTGAGAGCAGGTCTCTAAACACCACAAAGTGCCTTCTCCACCACCAGAAGGCTACTGGATGTAACCTTGCTCAAGTGTGACCCCCTCCTAGAGGGGAAGAGGAATGAGGGAGATTTACTGGCACTGGAGACATGTTTCCCTGCAGTTGTGAGAGCTAGTGTCTGAATACAGGGCTCTGAGTTCAGAGGAAATACACACTCGCCCCCTACCTGTCACTCTATGAACTGGGTGGTGTCACTCACATTTGGAGTGGACATAACCCACCCTACAGCAGCACTGTGAGGTCTCTGATTCAGTGTGCGCTTTCTCAACCCTGCATCAGCATCGGGGACCAAGGGAGGCAGAGGAAAGGCAGTGAGGATTCTCTTCATGATCTTAGAAACACTGCTGGGAACACACTGGAAACACACTGGCTACAGAGTAGGAACCCTCCTCAATTCCAACTGCTCATTTGGGATTCTCACCAACACAAGGAACCATCCTCCTGCATGCAGGCTGGGTCAGGAGAGGACATGGAAGACAGGGAGAGATAGTCTTACCACATCTCTACAAGTTTCTCTCTCTCTCTCTCTCTCTCTCTCTCTCTCTCTCTCTCTCTGGTGTGTGTGTGTGTGTGTGTGTGTGTGTGTGTGTGTGTGTGTGTGTGACTTCTGCAACTCTGCCTGTCTGCACCCTGATGCCTCTGAGTCCAGGCTAGGTAGATTCCCCACCATTTTGATGGGTCTTTGAGTTCTGACATCTTCATCCTATGCTTCAGGTATGCGTCTCAGGATCCTAAGACAACTGCCTCGTGCTTTCTGAAGGACTTTGTAGGTGTGTTCAGTGTGATCAGAAAGTATGGGGACAATCAAGGAGAAGGAGATGAAGTCAGACATTCCAGAAAGTTGTGTGTGAACCCCTGAGTTCATCCCAAACAGCATACCATGGAGTTTGTGAACTGAGCTACTAAGTATCCCTGTCATTAGGTCCCTAACTGACTACTAGAGGGTATACAGTGGGTCCAATATGAAGTATCACCGCCAAAGCATTCAACATTACTATCTTGGGACCCAAAGGTTGATACTTGTAACATAGAGCTCACTCTCTAGATTACCTGTTCAAATTGAAAACATTAATACTCTCTTGGTAGAATGACTCAAAATGGAGAGAGATGAAAGCTACTATGGTGTTAATATTCATTGTCAGCTTGACAGGATCTGGAATCACTTAGGAGATAAACCTCTGAGCATGCTTGTGAGGAATTATCTAGATTGGGTTGAGTAAGGTCCCATCCTTAACTGTGGATGGTACCATTCTATGGGTTGGGGTTCTGAGCTGAACAAAAAGGAGACCGTGAGCTGAGTACCATCATTCGTCTCTCTGCTTCCTGACTATAGATGAGCTGTGACCAGCTGCCTCACGCTCCTGCTGCCATGCCTCCCCCACCATGTGGACTAGACTCTCAAACTGTGAGGCAGTGTAGAGCCTCCCCTCTCTGAGTTACTCTGTCACAACAGCAACACAATTGCTCAATTCAGAATTGAAAGGACCTCGCTTCAGACTTGGGTTTAAAGATTTATTTTTGTTTTATATGCATAGCTGTTTTATCTGCATGTATGTCTGCGCACCACATTTGTGCCCAGTGCCCAGTGTGGCTAGAAGAGGGAGTTGAATAGTGGAGTTACAGATGGTTGTGGGGTGCCATGTGTTTGCTGGGAAGAGAACTCAGGTCCTCTGAAAAAGCAAATGCTTTTATTCACTGAGCCATTTCTCTAGCCCCAACTCACAGTTTTTAAAAGGTTTTTTACGGAATCTTAAAACTAAATCAACATGCAAAAACCTGGCCAGTTGACTTAAAGATACAAATGACAGATCTGAAGAGATGACCCAGCTGTTAAGAGCACTGGCTGCTCTTCCAGAGGACCTGGGTTTGACTCCTAGTGGCTCACAATCATCTGCAATTCCAGTTCTAGGAGATTAGATGCCCCCTTCTGGCCTCCACAGGCACCAGGCATGCACAGACATACATCCAGACAAAATACATATTCATATATATATATGTATTTAAAAATCTTTTTAAAAAAATATTTTAAAAATCAGGTGTGGTGGCACAGGCCTTTAATCCCAGTACTTGACAGGCAGAGGCAGGTAAATCTCTGTAAGTTTGAAGCCAATGTGATCTACTTAGTTCCAGGACAATCAAGCCTATAAGACCCTGTCTCAAAACAACAACAACAACAACAAAACAACAACAACAATAATAATAATAACTCACATCCAGTAATGTGTTTGTGTGTATGAAACTTGCAAACATGTGCAAACATAGTATCTCACTATGATTGTGTGTAGTTTTTGTTTTGTTTTGTGTGATACAGGTTTCCTTTATGTAGCTCTGGCTGTCCTGGAACTTACTCTGTAGACCAGGCTGGTCTTGAACTCATAGATCTGCCTGTCTCTGACTCTCAAGTACTGGGATTCAAGGTGTGCACAACCACGGCCTATCTGATTATGTAAGATTTATCGAAAAATTCAACAATGATTCAATATTTTAAAATCAATGTAATTGGTCCAGGCAACATGGTTTATGCCTTTAATCCCAAGCACTCAGGAAGCAGAGGACAGCCTGAGTTCTAGGGCATATAGAATGAGACCTGGTCTCAAAATCACCACCACCACCACCACCACCACCACCACCACCACCACCACCACCATCATCATCCACATCATCATGATGTGATATACCAAGTTAACAGACAAAAGGTGTTGGGAGGGGAAATCACATGATCAAATAAATTGATGTAGAAAAGCCATCTGACCAGATGTACTAGACATTCATGATGAACAGACTCAGCAAATGAGGGCTATAAGGGACATTTTCTAGACCTACTATGCTAGGGGTGCTCTTCCTATTGAGCTATAGCCAACTTCCTGGTGAAGAATAAGAGCAAGCCTCTTAGCCCCTACCTGTTACAGTGTCCTCCTGGCTTACATGCCCTACCCCCATGCTGTGCTCTCCAGCCCAAGGGGCTGAGCTGCTCATCCCTATAAAATCCAACCATTTTGGTTACCTGCTGTCTGTTGAGATTTGGTCTCTTGCTGTGTATTGTAATGCTAAATGCAAGGCTTATTGTAAATATAAAAATCGGGGGTCATTTATCTAGGAACTAAATAGTTAAAGGCCGGGTAGAAACCCCAGATTGGGATTAAATTTGTCTACAACCGTTGTACTTTTGGGACTCCTGGCTCCTGCAGCTGGTTCCCTTCTCTCCCTCTCTCTTCCTCTCTCCCTCTCCTCTCATGGCCCGGCTCAAGATCTTGTCCACTCTGGAGTCTCCCAGACGTCCCTGCCTCTGGCTATGCTCTCCCCCATCTATAACAAACCTTCTCCTCCACCAGACCACGGTCCACTTCTTTTTTATCTCTTTTTTTCATTCATTCCCCAACTTGCTTTTGGTCATGCTGTTTCATCAGAGCAACAGGAACCCCAACTAGGACATCTCTATATTTTTAATTATATGGAGATGGCTCAGTAAGTAACCTGCTTGCTGCACAAGCATCGGGACATGAATTTGTCTCTCTAGCACCCATGTAAAAGCTGGGTGCACCTAGAACCCCAACTCTGGGGGGCGGGGAGACAGGAAGATCCTGGGGGTTCTCTGACCAGCCCCTCCAGTCTATCAGTGAGGTCCAGGTTCAGGGAGAGATCTTGTCTCAAAATTTAAGGTGTGGAAAGAAGGAGGGTGACATTCAGTGTGGACCCTACCCTTCACATGTGCATGTGTGAATGCACCTCCATAGCGTGTGAGCAAACATTCATAACCACATGCATCTTAAAAATTTTGCTCTATTCATTTTCAGCAAAAATAGAAATAACTAAAATCTCCTTCAGCAAGTGAGTAAAGAAAATAAATGTGGTAACTCACACAATAAAAACTAATGAGAAATCAATAATGACACATATGATATTGCGTTAATCTAAAGGTATTGTGCTGAGTGGGGGAAAAAAGTCTGACTTCATTTTAATCAGTGTACTAAGAAAGATCCACCTTCACCCAGTGTAGGTGGCTGTAGGCCTTGCCTTCTGCTCTACTTTTAGGATATATACCAGCCAAGAAAGAAACAAACAGGGAAAACAAGCAGTGAGTCAGAGCAGGCCCCTCCCCGCCCCTCCACACCTAAGCCCGCCAGACAAAGCCAATGGATAAGATCTTGCTTCTGAGAACTCCTTAACCCAAAGGTTTTCAGGGTTCTTTGTTTAAATGCTTGTTCTCCCTTACTGGAACACCTAAAACAACGTTGGTGCCTTTCACCCCCAAATCTTCATGCTTCTTTATTTAAATGTTTATTTTTCTCCCCAGCATTGGTGACTTCTGACTGAAAAGTGTCCTAAAAATTTTCAATTTGTTTAAAATTTCTTTTAAAGTCAAAAGTCATTTAATCTATTCCCGCAGGTCAAACCAACTATGTTGATAACTATTATTTAATCCTTAATTAACAACCTCTTACAGACAAATTGTTACTGTTTATCCCAGAGACATAATTAACACGGTATTTTCTTCCTCAGCCATCCAAAGCAGACTTAAAGGATCCTTCCAGAACTAACTTCCTGAAACACCCTTGCTTTTCTAGGACCATGATGTGCTCCCATGCAAACTACTGCAGGCTTAATCAGCACTAATCACCCTAAGCAGACATCCCCCTGCTGGGGTTCTGCTCCTCCTGTTCTGATTACCCTACAGGTTTATCTTACAAAAGAACAAGACAGCACTGCTGCCACAGATCCAGACACCTGTCATCTCCTTGGACCTGCCTGGGACAATGAAGCTGCCTTCATCCAGACACCTCATCTGACTGAAGACTCCTGAGACACACGCTGAGTTCCACAGCTAGCTAGAACTAAAAGGATTCCAAGCACTGGATGTCTCCTCTATTGCTGGAGGTAACTGGAAGCTTGAAGCTGGTAGAAATAAGTCTGGGGACACAATGAAAGAGACCAGCACTTCCACTGAAGTGTCTGGACAAGGTGAACTTTACTCCTGATCAAGAGGGTGTTCTCAGAAAGAGAGAATACACAGGGAGACTGGGAGTGCATTTGATCTTCAATCTAACTCAGGTGGTGATGGTGTCTTTTCCAAGTTGGCATGAATCTGACCTCACAGTCTGATGCAAAGGCTGCCCTGAAGAGAAGGGGCACTCAGGAGGAAGAGGAAAAGGGCCATTGCTCCAGGCATTGAATTCCAAGAACAAAGCAGTGGGCCTTTGCATACACAAAGGTTTTACTGCCAAGGGAAGATTCTAACCTTTGCTCAAAGCTAGGTGTGGTGGTGCATCCCTTTAATTCCAGTACTTGTGGGAGGCAGAGGCAGGCAGATCTCTGAGTTCAAGGCCATCCTCTCACATCAATTTCCAGAATGTCCTTTGGTTGCTTGAAAGAGTGTTTTTGTTCACAGGAAATATACTCTGAAGTCAGGGGACCCTGATATAAGCAAACTGTGTAGTTTGAATAGGTGAGAACACTACAGCCAATGTAGTGAATGCAATAATTAAATTGCTAGTAAATAAAATTTGGAACACTTATGCCATAGAAAAGCCATGGACTGGGTGGTGATGGTACACACCTTTAATCCCAGCACTCAGAAGACAGAAGCAGATGGATCTCTGTAAGTTCGTGGCAGCCAGGCCTACACGTAAAAACCCTTGTGTGGAAAATAAAAAACAAGAACCATTTCAATGAGAGTCTTTCAAGGCAGGAGAGATAAAAAGATTTGAAGTCCTTGTCCCAAACACAAGTTTATATAATTTTTGATAGAAAAGACTCATATTTGATATACCTCACAAGATGACCACCAGGTGGCAGCAATGAGAGAGGTTTGGAAGAAGGTAATCCCATACCTCAGTGTCCATCTTTCCATTTACAGTCGATGAGACTGAATGCGGAAAATAAAGGCTGCATCTCAGTAGCTATTCTCAAATGTCTCTACCCCTGCTAAAATTAGGCTTCCGGCTTCTTCTCCAGTCCGGGCCATCTAAATTCTGCATGATCCGAACAACCTCCTCACCTCTTCACACATGGACGGAGATAATACTAACAACTACGATCACTCATCATGCACGCATCACACAGTGCATACACGAAAGCTATTGTTTACATTCAATTGACAGCGCCCATTCATACAATGGTAGCTTCTCCCTCCACTATTGCGTATGCAAGATTCACAAGTTGCTCAAGGCCCTCGGTGCCCGGAAAGGGGTGGCCTTAAGGTCCTTGCAGCCTCGGTCGGATCAGGCCGCACTGACTCAGTCCCAGCACGTGAGCAGCCAGCAGTCCGGACTGAGGGCAGGGCGTGCTAGGTGCATGACAGCGGCCGCAGGCGGTCTGTAAAGTTATCTCCAGTGCACCAGGTCAGAGAGGAACAGCAGCCTCAAGTCACCTCCGCAGGACCGCAACTCGCTAGGTGGGCGGGGCTCGCAGGCCGTTGTCTATGCAGGCAGAGGCGGTGCCTATAGGTCGCGCTCTGCCAAAGCCTGAGGGCAGGGCATCTGAAATTGCGCCTTGCTATTGGCTTCCTCAGGAAGGCTGGACTCTCAGTTACCACTCTCTATTGGCTTTGCCGAACAGAGGCGGGCCCTAAAGGTGTCACGCCCTACCATTGGCTGCGCCGGACGTGGTCTGCGGCGCTTCTGTGTTGTCATTCGGTGGCGAGTAGAGGACACGGGCAAGATGGCGGCGGTGGCTGGTCTGGTGCGGGGACCCTTGCGACAGGTAGGTAGCGGCCCCTGGCGTGCCCGCTCTAGGCCCTGTGCCCCTTCTGAACTCTTCTCTCTCTCCATGCCAGGCTTCCGGGCTGCTGAAAAGGCGTTTTCACCGTTCGGCGCCCGCGGCGGTGCAGGTAACCGGTCCCGACGCCGGGCAAGGCCGGGAGGGAGTCTTGGGCCCCGGGAGCAGGCCTGAGAGAGAGATCGGCGTCGCGTCTACCCCAAGGCCAGGTGGCACCTCGGACCCTGGCAGCGGCCTAGTCCTGTGGATGATTCGCGCTGCCTCTGTCCCCGCCCGGTGCCACTCATACTGGCACCTCGAGGCCGGGGGGCAACCTAACAGACGATCACCTGCTTCCCTGACTGTTTAAACCCTACACTCGAATTGTGATAAAATATAACTTTAAAACCTTATGTGTTCAGATGTGGCATCGAATGCATTCACTGTATACACTATCAATTTCCAGAAGTTTACACGATAATAATTCACACTATTCAGCCGCTGTTGTATAGTAATTTCATGGCTCTTTTTGAGTTTGCTTGTTTTAGGACGTCATATAAGTTGAATCTTTTGCTCTTTTGTTTCTGGTTCATTTAACAAGGTTCATCCACATTGTAGACTACATACATCAGAATTTGTTTCTTTGAGACCTTGAGTCATATCCTTTTATTTATACATTCATTCAAGGGTGACTTGTTTCCACCTTTTGGAATTGTTATGGTGCTGAGAACATTGGCTTGCAGATACATGCTTTTTTCGGCATCCATATATCTAGAAGGATTTTACCATTCTATACATTATAGTAGTAGCACAGCAGCAACTGCATTGTGGATGTCAAGTATTGTGCGCTAGTGAATGCTTAATACTTTGTCATAGTTAGTAGCCATAGTTAGGCCTTCCGTGCTAGTTCTGAGCCTTAGTACTCCAAGTGTATCAATAAAACAGCCTGGCATGCTTTCTACATAGGAAACTGCCTGTGAGCTAGTTTAGCAATAGCAGTCGTTCAGTTTTCTTGACTGTGTGTACATCATGCAGAACAGCAGACGTGTTCTGTAAGCTTGTCACTAACATCTAGTGAAGGATTACTTGGCATAAGTGTTACTTTTTATTTCTTGGAATTTTGATTTGTATGTTAGGTGTTTATCTACTTTATGTATGTGTGAGAGCATGCACATGCGCACTTGAGGTCAACTTCCAGGGAATCAGTTTCCTCCTTCCACCATGTAGAAACTGGAGATGAAACTCATCAGGCTTGGCTATCGTGCTTCCTCAGATTCTTGGAACGTGGACTGCCTGCATGAGTGTTACATTTATATTTTATGTTGTGAGCAGCGTAGGTAGGTATAAAGAAGGGAGTCTCCGTAGTCTCCTGAATAATCCTGTAGCATGTTTTCTGTTTATATACCTGTGACAGTTGACAGTTCGTGAAGCTATTAATCAAGGTATGGATGAAGAACTAGAAAGAGATGAAACAGTTTTTCTGCTTGGGGAAGAAGTTGCCCAGTATGACGGTGCATACAAGGTAAGTGAAATAGATAACTTTATGTAAAATTAAAAAGTAGCCATTTGCCTTGACAATCACTTGAAAGTAAATGTGGCTAAATCTTAACTGTAGGTGAGCAGAGGCCTGTGGAAGAAATATGGTGACAAGAGGATCATAGACACCCCCATATCAGAGGTGCGCCTTCTGGACAAGCTTTGGGGGGCTGATCAAGCATTCAATTTTAATTTCTATGGACTTTTTCTTAGGCTGGTGTTTGCTTTGCAGATGGGCTTTGCTGGAATTGCTGTTGGTGCGGCTATGGTATGTGGTATTTATGAAGCTCACCCAAGGAGATTTCCGTCAATATCATTTGCATTGTGTGTTGTGGTGCTCACCTTTAACCCCAGTACTCAGGAGTCAGGCAGATCTGAGTTCAAGGCCAGCCTGGTCCACAAAGTGAGTTCCAGGATGGCCAGAATTAGACAGAGAAACCTGTTTCAAAAAAACAAAAAAACAAAAAAAAAGAGAGAGAGAAAGAAAGACAGACCCCAAACTGTGCTCTGTTTGTATGTCGGAAGAGTGGATTGTTTGGTTATTCACCACTCTTCCTTGTTCTATTCAGTCTTTTTAACATTGATGTTTTCCATTTGACAGGCTGGGTTGCGGCCCATCTGTGAATTTATGACCTTCAATTTCTCTATGCAAGCTATTGACCAGGTTATAAATTCAGCTGCCAAGACGTACTACATGTCTGCTGGCCTTCAGCATGTGCCCATAGTATTCAGGGGCCCCAACGGCGCCTCAGCAGGTGTAGCTGCTCAGCACTCACAATGCTTTGCTGCATGGTATGGGCACTGCCCAGGTTTAAAAGTGGTCAGCCCCTGGAATTCTGAGGATGCCAAAGGACTTATTAAATCGGCCATTCGTGATAATAATCCAGGTAACCCCTGCATCTCTGGTCTTGAACATTAAAAAGCTGACATGAACTCTGCATATAAAGAACCATCTAGTGAGGCTTGGATACAGCATATGTATAATGTACTAATGCTTTACAGACAGTAAAGATAGTAAAAAATGTAGTTTTTCTTCTCACTCTGAGGGGCTGGTTATTTACTGCACACCTGCACATTTGACTTAACCTCTATTGACCAGACTGTGTGAACCATCCTAACGCTTTTAGGTGAGACAGAAACCAGGCTTCTTATAACATGAGTGGTTTGAGGTATATGCATTCAAGTCATGATGCCTGTAGTTTGTTGTTTGAGAGCTTCTAATGTCTTGCAGTGGTGATGCTAGAGAATGAACTGATGTATGGAGTTGCATTTGAACTTCCCGCAGAAGCTCAGTCAAAAGATTTCCTGATTCCTATTGGAAAAGCCAAAATTGAAAGGCAAGGTAAGAACCTGTTGGTATGCAGGAATCCTTTTTACTGTAACCCTTGTGTTCGCATAGGTCAGCAGTTCCTGCTATGTAGTTTAACTTACAAAGTAAAGATTGAATGAGCTCAAGCTAGGCTTTTCTGAGTCCGTGAATACTGCCTCACTGTACAGCTCATTGAGATAAGCTGCAGGTCTGATAGGACAAACCTTAGCTGGCTGCAGTTCCTGGTACTACATCAGTTCCTTTCACCTCTGATCTGTGACCACTTTATTTCAGGGACCCACATCACTGTAGTTGCCCATTCAAGACCAGTGGGCCACTGCCTAGAAGCTGCAGCGGTATTATCTAAGGAGGGAATTGAATGTGAGGTAAGTGGACTTTCCAAGACTGATGATAGCAGGTGAAGTTGCTGCCAAGCCCTGACAATCTTAAATGAGTTGGATTCCCAAGAGCCATGTGATAGAGAGAACTAGCGTGTCCTCTGCCTTCTCTGTGTATGCCACCGCTTGCTGCTTTCGTTCTTTTTTAAAGATTTATTTACTTATGTATACAGCGGTCTGCCTGCATGTATGTTTGCAGGCCAGAAGAGGCACCAGATCTCATTATAGGTGGTTATGAGCCATCACATGGTTGCTAGGAATTAAACTCAGGACCTCTGAAAGAACAGCCAGTGCTCTTAACCTCTGAGCCATCTCACCAGCCCAGCCCTTAAATTCTTTGTTATTGTTTGTTTTTGTTTTTCCAAGACAGGATTTCTCTGTGTACTTCTGGCTGTCTTAAAACTGGGGCTGGCCTTGAACTTAGAGATCCACCTGCCCCTGCCTCCCAAGTGCTGGGATTAAAGGCGTGTGCCACCACACCCAGCTACACCACATGCTTCTGTATGTTGGTGTGCACACGATCACATACCCTATATCTAGAAGATATGAATGGTGATTCATGCCTGTAATCCCAAGACTCAGAAGATAAGAGGTACAATTATGGTTTTCAGGCAACCTAGAGCTCTGTCATCAGTCTTTCTCTGCTTACAGCCAAAAGTGGTGGCTGTTTACCACATAAACTCAGGATGTTTTAAGTTCTACTCTCAAGTTGAGATCCAGTCTTGTTAGGCTGGGGAAATGGCTCATTCAGTAAAGGCTTGCTCTGCAAGCATGAGGACCTGAGTTTGGATTCCTTGGCTCCCTATGGAGCACTCACATAAAAACAAAACAGAACCACAACAAAGTAAGTTAGGTATGGCAGCATGGGCTTGCTGGGGAGACCAAGCTAGGAGAAATCCCTTGGGCATGCTAGCTTGGCCAGCCAGCCTAACCAATCAGTTAGGTCCAGATCCAGTGAGACCATTTTTAAAAAAGTAAGGCAGAGAGCAATCAAGGATGAAACTGGATGGTTCACACACATGCGCGCGCGCACACACACGATCCAGCCTGAGAGCTGGACTTCTATCTAAGTAACTGAATTTAGTCTCCTGTGTAGACCCTACCAAGTAGTTCCCCTTGGAAAGTATCACTGTGGGCTATAAAAATGTGGATAATAGGAATTCTCCTCCATCATAGGGCATCATGGTATAGGTCTGGTGTATGTGAAGCACTCAACTATATATTTTGATAAGAGGGATATTGAAACCCAGGAGGATAAGTGAATCCTATTGGTGAGCACATCTTCCTGTGTGGGGTTACAGGCTTCTGCTTTAATTTCCCTTTTTACTTCTGTTTGTTTGAGACAAGATCTCACTGTGTAGCCAACACTATCCTCACATTTGGGGTCATCCTGCCTTAGCCTCCTAAGTAGTGAGCTTACAGGTATGCGGCACTGTACTGGTTTTCCTTAGTTGCTACATTTGTGTTGGCACATTTGTGTTGGTAGGCAGATTCAAATTTTCTTAGATCCAAAGATTAACAGAAGCAAAAAGTGGAGTTTTGGGGTCAAGACTGTGTTTGTCTCTCAGATTCTATAAAGCCTATTTTCCACCCTGTCTTTAGGTAATAAATATGCGTACCATCCGACCAATGGACATTGAAGCTATAGAAGCCAGTGTCATGAAGACAAATCATCTCGTAACTGTGGAAGGAGGCTGGCCACAGTTTGGAGTAGGAGCTGAGATTTGTGCCAGAATTATGGAAGGTATTTCAAAGAACCTGGCTTTAGAACATAATCAAGCTGTAGTGAACACCTCTGTACTTGAATACTGGCTAGGTGACTTTTCAACTTTTAAGTCTAGGATTTTGTCTTTTGGGTAAATGTTTTTAAAAAAAGTCAAGCCAAAAGCAGAGCCCTGTAACTAGGTCGCCGTCTGCCTCTCAGGTGAGTTGTTTCTCTTCCCTAGGCCCTGCATTCAACTTCCTTGATGCCCCTGCCGTTCGTGTCACTGGTGCTGATGTCCCTATGCCTTATGCAAAGATCCTAGAAGACAACTCCATACCTCAGGTCAGAGACATCATATTTGCAGTAAAGAAGACTCTGAATGTCTAATTTGGACTTTGAAAGTCAAGTCATTGAAATTTTATTAAATACTCATTGGGACTTCACATGATCTGTACTGCGAGACTTACTAGTCATGAAGTTAATGTTGAAGTGGCAGCAGCAGGTGTCTCTGTACTATTGAGAAGTTTAAATTATGAGTGTTTTCCATTCCTTACCCTCGATGCGCTGCTTTGTCTGTTACTGTTAAGTTAGTCTTTGAATAAGATTAATATAAAAATTTGCCCTTCACTAGAAGGGGCAAGATAAGAATGCCCCCACAGAAGATAACTTATATGTCTAAAAAGTATATTATCTACATTTGCTGTTAAATTGTTTTGATAAGGAATAAAGGGGATTCCTACCTATGAATATTTTCATATTCATATAGTATATATGAAAGTCTTGGAGTACTGCTAAGAAATTAGTGTCAACCTGGGTGGTGGTGGTGGCAGCAGCACTTGGGAGTGAGCCTCAGGAGGCAGAGGCAGGTAGATCTCAAGGCTACCCTGGAATACATTGTAAGTTCCAGGACAGCCAGGGCTACCCAGAGAAACTGTGCCTTGAAAAACTACATACATACATATACATACATACATAGTGTCAAATAACTGATATGCTGTATATAGCAACTGTAGATTCTTTAGTTTTTTTAGAGGATTTCACTGTATCTTTGGCTGGCCCAGAATTCAGGATCTCACAGATCCACCTGCCTCTGCCTCTAGCTTTAAAGGTGTGTGACACTACACCTAGCCCGGTCATGCACATGTGCTGTACTGCTGAACTTCATCCATGTTTGAAACTTTGCCCAAGAAAGCAGAAGCACAAGGGTTCAGATTTCCATCAGAAACTGGTCACTAGTCAGCACTGCACATAGCCTCACAGCCTTTCTTAAATTAGTTTTTTTTTTTTTTTAAAAGGCAGGGTCTCATGTAGCTCAAACTGGCCTCAGATTCATGACCCTCCTACCTGCATCTCCCAAGTGCTACAGACTCAGTACTGCACTGGTGACAGATCCTAACACGTAGATTCATGTCAGGTTCATTGCCAGAACCCAGATATTCTGTCATATATGAGTCTCTTTAGGACTTGATGGTAAAGACTGGTTTAAACAAGTTATAGAAGGAGACAGGGTAAAGAAACTGGAGTCTACTTTGTAACACTGCCTGAAATACCTAGCAAAGCCACAACATACTTTCTTGACATGATTTATTTTAATAAAAAATACAGCTGAACATATATCGCAGATTACATGAAACTATACACAATAACATTCTTTCTGCATAGTAACCAACACTGATGTGTGTATTTGAATTTTAAAATGGATTTTTTTATAATCCTTTAAAGTGCAGTTTATTTAAAAGGTTTAAGCAAATCACAGGATAAAAGATTTCTGATAACTGAGTAATATCAAAAAGATGCTGAAGTTGGATAAATCAAATCAGAAGTGATTACTTGTAATGTTGGCCCTCCTTCGACTAAGGACTAAGACAATCCTTTAACTGGCAAGAGCTTTCTCTGTGGTTAATGTCCTGTTCTGATGCATTGTAGCTGAGAACTATAAATCCAGAGTGCCGCTCTCAGCACACTGAGATTCCCACTGCACTCTGAGGAACTCCCCCTGTGTACGGGGGAAGGAAGAGCCCCTCTTCTCTGCCTCAGCGGTGTGACTGCCTTGGTGACAGTGTTAGCATCTGAGGTGAATAAGGGTAGCACACAGAGAGGGACGGACAGAGTGACAAAGGCCATTTGCTGCTGTGACAGGATATTGTCATTGCTTTTGATTTTCTGTCATTTTTCCTTCTTTCGCTGGTGAATATACCCATATGATGCTGCCCCTAAAGGAAGCCCATTAGAGTCACAAAGGAACAAAATGCTGGCCCCACTTTCTTCTATTTGGAGAGCATTTCCCTCTTGAAAAGCCTCCTGGAGTGTGTCTGCATGGCTGGCCGCACTGGCTCTGCAAGGATTCACTTGAGGGAAGCTGTGGAAGAACTCACCTAGGAAGGGACCTGAGGGGTGGGGTGGGACAGAAGAGCTTGCCCTCCAAGGTAACCAAGGAGCATCAGCCAATCTTAGGAGCGCTGTGATCACAGGTTTTGGCTTTCCTCAAAGTTCCCTTTTGGAAATTCTGGATGGAGCTGAGCAAGGCCCCACGGTTCACACCATTCACAGCCTGGGGCAGGAGCGGAGCAGGCATCTCTGAGGTTGGCGAGGGACCTGCTGGTGGAGGTGGAGGTGGAGGTGGTGGAGGAGGTGGAGGTAATGCTGAAGACAGTCCTGCAGAGGAAAGAGAAGGTCAGTGGTGTTCCACCACCTGCCCTGAATGCTGCTACTCAGGCAGAATGGACTCTGTGGAGACTAAATGTTCTCAGGTGTCTTCAAACACTGATTAAAAAAAATAACTAGAAGCAACAAAGGTGACAGCAAGGTGGGGGTGGGGGATTTAATGGTGGTTATGTGAGAACTGATTCAAGTATGTGAAACCACACAGTGACATCTCTCCCTGGAGGAGCTTGATCCATTTCCAGCTGTATGGCTTAGGTTGAGGTTGGCTCTGCCTACTGAGCTCTCACATAACATTTGAGGGAAGTGATTGGCTTGGTATCACTGTCTACCCAGCTCTGCCGTTTTACAAGCATGTGCTCCTGCTCCTTGATATTTCTTATTTTTGGTGTTAGGAATCCAAACTCATGTCCTCACGCTTGCATGGCGAGTATTTTATAGGCAGCAGTCTCTCAGTGAGAAATATGTGAATATGTGGAGGTAGGCCACCGAGACAGAAGCTGGTGACGAGCAGGAGTAGCATCTGTTGACCTGTTACAGACTTGTCAGGAAGGATTGAGAGAAAAGGGCTCTCCCTGGCAAGTCTCTCAGGTACTATTCCTTTTCACTGTAGCCTAACTTAAGAACAGAATGAGTGTATGTGGATCTTCTGGAACATCAAGGATTCTGGACAAAGGGAAACTGGGTATCTAAAACATCCCTCAGCTTCCAGGAACATATATACTTGCAAGATAGTTAATTTTTAAAGTGTTGTCAAGGGTTAGGATTTGCTGAGACATCTGGCAATCTCTGAATTTCACTTTATTGGACTTGGTAACTTTCCAAAGTAGCAGAGCCATCACTGCTGTACTCGATTTTAATGGGCGGCAACTATGATTGTCCTCTAGCCCTCCCTGGCCATTCCAGGAGATAGCAGTGTGGGACCCACCAGCAGGAACAACAGGCAAGACGCCTTGTCCACTAAATGTGGGTGAAGAATGGATGGTTCAAGGTCCCCAATAAAATACTCAGGTAAGTGTGACAAGCAGTGGCTAAAACCTTTTGATTCACAAAAACCACTTACCTTCCTTGTATCCTTACCTCAACCTAAGGCGGCTGAAATTAAACAATCACACAAACACACATTCTCATGCTCTGCAGTCATGGAATTCTCAAGTGATGATGAAACAATACAAATAAAGATTACAGACAGACGAACAAAATGAATGACACTCAGCTTTTATGCTAGGGTGGATTGTGGAAGACATTCCTGGCTCTGTCAGGGTTCAGGAGGAAGTTAACGAATGCTGAGGTGGAGGAGGTCTCTCTCTTGCCCAGAGATGAATGGCTACCCACATACCAGGCTCTATCCTAATGGCCAGAAAAGGGTAGTAGAATGTATTACGACATTCAGTGGACCTAGGGTTGGCTTCACAGCGAACCAACCTTTGACTTATATGCACTACCAGAGTTTTGGAGTTAGGGATGGTTTCATTAAATGGATCCTCATTTTCTAGGTGAAGGCTGAAACTGTCACTTAACAAACCCCTCAGGTATCAATATCAATATTGATGTTGATAACAATATACCAACTGAAGCCCGTTTTTCCTTATTGGGCCTGTCAGAATCACAGTAGGCCTTGGTGTATACACTAAGACAAGGAAGGGCAGAACCCAACCTCTAGGGGAAGTGGAGAGAAGGCCCTAAGAAATAGAAGGGCAGAACTGGAAGAGCATAAGCTCTATCTATTCATTGTCTTTGGCCACTTTAAGAGTTTGTTAGCTTCCTTTAAAGGTTAGTAAGTATAAGAACCATTAGCAATGATGTCAGGAAAGGGGAAGGGACCAAACAGGCTGATAATTTGCCCTATGAAAGACCTGAAACGAGTGCCTGATACACTCTCTGTATCAATTCTGTACCTATCCTCAGGGCACAGACGAGAGAAGAGCAAACACACTCCATGTTGGACTCTTGGTATATGAGGTCACAACTAGGGTGAGGCATGCTCCTAGAAACACACCTACAGTGACAACCAGGTTGGTCCTGAGTTCCCTAGCTCATGCTTTCTTAGACAAAAACCCCAATACTAGCTGATCTACCTCTCCCAGAAGCCCCTCCACCAGATCCAGGGCCAGAAAGAGGATGCACTCTGGTACACAAAATTATTGCAGTTTATTATGCAACACCTTTGTGGAAGTCACCTAGTCCTGAGCCAAGTCTAGTGGTTTCTCCAGGTTTCTATAGGATAGGGAGGTCAGCTGACCACTAGACCATACCAGCCCCAGAAGAAACAGCAGTCACACAGGGACACAGCAGTTTTTAAGGCCACCTTTGCCTTGGCCTTAGGCAGATGAGGAGACTTATTACATCTTACTCGATAATTCCCAAGCATGAGTCAGAACTATTTTTTTTTATCATCAATTACAAAAGCCAGGAAGTTCTGCCAACACTCAGCTGCCCAATGCCATGTGCTCTTCACCAGTAACTGGGAACTGCTGTTTCTGCAGCATGACTTTGAGAGTAACAGTTTCCAGCATTGCACTCAGATGCCACTGATGCAATTAGAGCTCATATTTCCAAACTAAAACTGGAGTGAAAGGTTTTAGAGGTCATGAAGGGAATGAAACGGATACAGATGAAGTGACTTGGGGGCCTTTTAAAGATGCTGCGTTTCACTGGAGTGGTCTCTGTTCTGCTTCCAGCTCTGTTCACCAGGGACACAAATGCATGGGATCCAATCTCACAAACAGAAACACAGCATCTTTAAAGCTGGCTATGTCAGCATAGTTTACTTTACCGAAAATTCACGTTCAAAGTGGTGCATGCTCTACTGAAGACAGCAGAGAGAGAGAGAGAGAGAGAGAGAGAGAGAGAGAGAGAGAGAGAAGAGATTATTATTCAGATTTTAATGTCATTTAATCAAATAGTAACAGTAAAATGTTAGTCTGAAATGCATGTTAAGTATTGTCACTGCAAAACTGGGGTATACTTGACCACAAAATACCTTGGTTTACAAACATGAACCTTTCAGAATACAACAAATGAGCAAGTCACTTCCTTCACACTTTCTAAGCCAGTTAGACACTACTTTTACTTCTATAAAAGCATGACATGTACTTCTGAACAGCAAAGAGGTTTTCTCTCTGAGTGCAACAGAACAGATGCCAGTGATCGGTTCCATATTTTATCACCAAGGATGCCTTATCAAGAGGCTAAAAAACAGGGAGCTCTACTTTAAACAGTCCGATAATTTACTTCTTAAAAAGCCTTGCCATGAATATGAATTGAAAGGGCAAAAGTTTGTTAGTTTATTAACGTGGTGTGTGTGTGTGTGTGTGTGTGTGTGTGTGTGTGTGTGTTACACAAGTGCCACAGCACAGTGTGGGGGTCAGTGGGTCCCAGGGAGAGAACTCTGGTTGTCAGGCTTGGCAGCAAGCACTTTTACCAACACTGACCCAAGAATCCTTTCAAAAGCCAGCTCCTTAGAAAGCTCTCTGGAGAAGAAGACATCTGCAAGCCTCCCACTGCAGACATCTAGAGGTAGAGGGTTTCAAGAAGATTACAAACGATGGTTTGGAGAGATTTTGCTTGGAACAGAAAAAGGAAACCTGCGACCGGCTCTGCGGCTTTTCCACTTGTCTACAATGTTTCTCTCTCTGGAAAGGAGTAGTAGGCTGTCACATATGTTGTCTGCCACACCAAAAGTTTCATTCCTTTATCCTGCCTTCACCATTTTGAACTTATTTTCTCTATTAATTAGAATTTTGTTTATCAGAAACATTAACTGAAATAAAATAAAAGCCAGCTTCTGAGAATGGAGCTGAATTGTTCAGGGTCACAGTGGGCAGCAGGCAAAGACTGAGTGTCGTGGGCCAGCTTAAACAGTCCCCACTCCAGCAGAGCAGCATTTACTTGAAACTCCCCGAAAAAAAAGCAAGCACTCAATGAGTCAAGTTCAAATCCTGCCTGTTGCAGCTTCACTACCTGTGACTTTGGTCAAGTTCTCAATGCTACTAGAGGCTCAGTTTTTCTCTAAAATCAAGCTAAACTAAACTGGACAGGAAGAAAGTTGAGGATTAAATGAGACAATGAGGGGCTGCAGAGATGGCTCAGAGGTTAAGGGGTCCTGAGTTCAATTCCCAGCAACCACATGGTGGCTCACACTCATCTGTAATGGGATCCGATGCCTTCTTTTGGTTTGTCTGAAGACAGCAACAGTATACTCATATATATAAAATAAATCTTACAAAAAAAAAAAAAAATAGATGGCGATTTCTTTAGAAAAAAATGAGACAAAGAATACACATCACTTAGATGTGATTATCAAAAACAAGTTTCAGGTTTATTTAGCTTCTTTAACTCCTTTGCAAATCTACTTTTGCTAAAAAGAGCCAATGCATAAAGAGTTTGAGGCCAACCTGGGCTACATGAGATCCCATCTTAATCGCCACCCTACAAGGTTGGTTATGAATGTTTGCTGCTCTTCCAGAGTACCTGAGTCCCATCTCTGGCACTTTTATGAGGCTCCTACCTGCCTGCAACTTCATGGGTTCAACAACTTCTACTGACCTCCCCAGAATTCTCACAAGACACACACACACACACACACACACACACACACACACGAAGGAATAAAGGCAGTAGTCGTGTTGCCTGTTCCTCCAAATACGGTGACAGTGAATATTTGTATGTGTGCAAACTGGGACATTCTGAAACACTCAGCTCTATGCCTATAGAGAATGAATGCTCCTTGTAACACATGGCATGAGGTGTATTCAGATAAAGGAATTTTAAAGCTGGCTGTCTTTATGAGTCATGGAACAGTAGAAAAGTATTTGAAATTTTCTCACTGAAAAACTAAAAACAACAACAAAAGCTGAAAACAAGAACGAAAACCAGGGCCTTACTAAAGAGTATAAGAGAAAGCCACTCCACCAATGCATTCGCCACCAGACTTGGGGAAATAGTATTAGTCCCAACAATTTAGCATTGATCTCAAACAGTCCCAAAGGAGGCAGCTGCAGAGACGGTCTCAGTTGCTAGACAAGGGTCACAGTGGTAAGATCTCTTCACTTAGAAATGCCTGCCACTTTTGCCAAGTCCTAAAGGCAGCTTAACAAGACCCTATCTGGTTACCATGATCACTTAAAACTGAAGCTATTAGAAGAAGCCCAGTGCTCAACTCGACTGTCCAACACTGAGCTGCTGCTGTCCCTCCTGCAGGACCTGACCTAGCTGCTCTATAAGGCTGAGAATCGTGCCCCTCACCTCGCCCAGGAGAAGCCCTGAAAGCGGAGCAAGCCTCTACCTCCCACAACGCTGATACCCACAGGTCTGCTAGTGACTCTGCTTCCTGAGTGATGGCGTTAAAGGCATACACCACCACTGCTTGTCAATAAAAATGTTTATTTCAAGGGAGCTACTGGAAGAAAATATTAGCAGGCCTTAGAGAAATTTTTGTCTGCTTGACCTGTGCCTGACAGTTTAGAACTTCTGAGGCATGGGACATCAGCTGGAGCCTGTCTGCCTCTGTCTGTAACCCAGGCGACACAGTTCCTGGTGAACTCCAGACCACCTGTAAGTGTGTCTTGAGTAAGGTGACAGACTTCCTGCCAGCACCTGGCTTAGCACCTGCAATGCTAGGTCACTAGGCAAATGCTCCGGGAGTCATTACAAGTAACAGCCAGTAGAGGTCAGAGTATGGTCTTTGGAGTGAATAATTCTGTCAGTACTTTTGTCAAGAAAGTCATTAAAGGAACAAAGGAGTTGTTGTTACTTTGACTCAGAAGCCTCTCCTGACAGCCACTGCGCTTTAGCTTCAAAATGTCTTCCCCTCAGTTCACAGAATTGCTCCCTGCCACCTCACTGTCCTTAGATGGTGCTTTTCCCATACTGACTGGGTGCTACAAAAATTTCCAGTTTTCTTTTCTCATTCTCAAAGTTACCTCAGTTTCTGTAAAGTTGATATTATATGATGTGGCTCCCATTTAGAGAAAGGAACCTTGAAGATCCCTAGAAAGGTCCCACAAGGCATCTCAAGATGAGAATGGGAAGAGGCTGCCCAGGACTACTCTCACACAGTGAAGTGCTCTGCACACTAAGGTGTCTCCCTGGTAACCAGGGATAAGACGTCTCAGAATCTTCCCCACTTCCTCAGCACATACAAATGACAGGAAATAACACCACGTTATCTGGAAATGGCCCAAAATAGGAAAACAGATTTCCAGAAATGTCTGGTTAGCCCAACAGTTAATCTCCACATGACAGTTCTGTCTATTTGGAAGTTCCTTATAAAATCTGCTGAGAAAGTCAGAGACAAAAGAATATCCCCCCGACCTGGCATTTTGTTACATAAAACTGGTCCTGGCCCTAGAACATTCTACAGCAAGTCCTTTTAGCCAGAAGGAGGGAGTCAATCAAGCCCCCAGGAGGCTTAGCTAGAGTCATTTAAAGGCAGCCACTTTAAAACTGCCAGAGGCTCCTGGCAATACCATAAGCATTGAAGAGTATGGTACTGCCAGCTCAAACCAAGCCTGCCAAAGATTCCCCTTTCACACAGCTGGAAGAATGCTTCCAAGGACAGCAATGGACTGAATGGACACCGAGGAGGAGAAGCAGAAACGCTGCCCCCTTGTTGTTACTAGCTTGCAAATGGTCAAAAAAAAGGATCTTAGTTCAAAAAGGAAAGACATAAGACAGTATTCCAGAACTGGGGTTCTTGTCGTACTCCCTAGGACAAATTCTTTGTCAGTTTTTTTTTCCCCCCAAAATCCTCACAGTTCTGATTTAGTTCACAAGGTGGAACAAAGGTTAATGATGACTGTCCAGATAATGGTGTGCTTTAGAGGACAGGACAGAGAACAGATGGTTTTCAGGAAATTCGCTGGTATTTACTCTGTGCTAGATATCGCATCAGCTCTGACATGACAAACCCACAGCAGGAAGGTCTGGAGGAGGAAGCTGTGGTAAGACAAAGGCCAGGACCACAATGGATGTATCTGTTCTGCCCTAAGACAAGCTCTGACACAATGAGCCTTGCAAGAGGCTTTTCAGCAAACAGAAAAGAGTTAGAGAGGACTGGGGTCCTGCAAGCAGCCCTTCCCCTGAACCCAGCCTCTATGTCCCTCTGGAGAAGACAGGATCTAACCACCTCCCCTGTTGATGGAGAGAGAAAGGAGGCATGTCACCTCACACGGTACTAACGTGCTGTGGAGGCATGTC
>JADRCH010000125.1:7408297-7426530 GCA_019843965.1 Rhynchomys soricoides
GTACTAACCTGCTGTGGAGGGTGGAGCTGGAGATGATGGGGATGTGAGAGGTGAGCTGGCCCCGGATCCTGCTAAGAAAAACAGAGAAATCTTCATGGGGACCCAAGGCAGACATTTGAAACTTGGCATGAGCAGCCATTGTTGAAGAATCTGTAATTAGCCCAGTGTGTGGAGCTTGTGGAATCATGTGATGAAGGACAGAAATTAGGAACGGGACTAGTGGAACAGGTTTCACTCCAGTGCAGGGTTACTTCCTTCATCAGACCACTCAGGCTTACTGATGAGGACAGGGTAGCATATACACTGGTTGCAGAATCTCCTGAAGCAATCCCATCCTTGGGTAATGACCAATGACTATGGTCACAGCAGCCTGTGGACGTCTCACCCAAGGTACCTACCTTGAAGCACTCACGCGCACCCTTTCTCCTTCCCTTCCTCCCTCTAGCCATTCATCATCCCCTGTAGCCTTCTCAACGATGGTGCTGTCTTAGGCTCCCAAGTACTGGGACCGCAGGCATGCATCACCACATCTGAGTCGTATGTAGCTCTGGCTGTTCTGGAACTCACTATATAGACCTCAAACTCACAGAGGTTCACCTGCCTCTGGCTCCTAAGTGCTAGGATCAAAGGTGTGTGCCACTACACCCGCTCATGTTTTACTCATTCAACCATTTGTGAGTCTCATTAAGTAGCCCAGTCTAGCCTCAGCCACTTGATCTTCCCTGGAATTACAGGCAGTACATGAGCACATCCAGCTCAGTTCTCCTGTGTACCATTCAGTATCTCCTTAGGATAAGCAAACACCTTATCTGAACTGACCAAAGAGAGAAGAGGCATGACTGGTTGAAGATCAACTTTACCAGCAAGAACGTTCAGTTAAAGAGGCTCAGGCCCAAGTCTGTGGATTTTCTAGACCCTTTCTAACATGATATTCAGCAAACACCTTCATTTAGGGTAAAAACCATAAGCAAAACCCAAATCCCCACAGCTTGAAAATTCCTAGAAAATATGCTCCCAGCCCAACAAGGAATTAGCCCCGCAGCAGAAGCCTCCGTGTGGAACCAGGAAGGCAGAGCCCTATGGAGAGGGCGGCCTGGGCCCCTGAACTGCACCCCAAGGAAGGGCTGTTGTCATGCAGCACTGAGCAGCCACCAGCAGCTCTGAGGTTAGGGCTCTCTCAGCACTCCACTAATGACTCAGAGGGTGTGTCGGTGCCTGTGGACACGCTGGGGATGGGATGGGTCCTAACTAAACCACAGCTATCACAGTACTTCCTCAGCTCCGGACAACAGGAGGACTGATCACTAACAGATCTTAAAGACAGAAAACTGAACTGTGATTCTAGACCAGTAGATAACTGATTTGTGCATTTCCATCAATACCTGGTACCTGGCTTTCCTAAACCCCTGAGGTATCTTAGGTAGGATTTTCTATCCATCCTCACTACAGTGTCCAGGCTTCTCTTCAGTTCATGTGTTTAAAGAATCTGCCGCAGCTGTGAGTAGCTGAGACTCCATGCATACACTGCCGTGTCCGCCCTTCCACTTTTAAAGACTCCTGCTTCTTCACCTGTACCTCCTCACTCTGGTGTTGAGGAAGAGATGAACGGGCTTCCTCCACTCCTGACATGGACAGTGGGCTTTCAATGCTCACCCTTGGCCCTCTAGCTTCTCCATCACACTCCTCTTTGCGTATATCTAGCTCTTCCCTTTCTGATGGGTCCTTCACCTCTTTAAAGTATAGTTGGCTTAACTTCAATCTCCCCTTCCCATCTCCCCGTCAGGCTGAAATTGCCTGGGTTACTGAAACCTCCCTTCTCTACACTGAACTGTATTTCACAGACTCATAAACAGATCACTCAGTCTCTCAATCTGGTGCAAAGTTGGACATACATTAGGCTCAAAGTCAGCACGGCCAGCAGAGGGGCAGCTGAGAATGACTGTAAAGACTATCAGAGTCCTGACTCAAGAGAGGTTTTCTCTCTCTCCGCCACACACACACACACACAAACACACACACACACACACCCCTCCACCCCACCCCACCCCACCCCACCAGAGTCCATTCCTTAATCCACTGAGGAAACACACCCTTCAACCACATAGGTTCTAGAGCAGTGGGCAAGATTTAGGCTAATTTCCATGTATTCAGAAGGGCCTGGTTTTGTTCCATGTTAAATGCTCCTGTCTTTGACAGATGGAGACTAGCCACCGTGGAGAAGTGGGAATATGAATGAGTGTTGTCACAATTCTTTACAGGGGACAACCCTTTTCTAATCTCTGCTCTCATTACTGCACTGCTCAGCCCAACCTCCATACCACCTACAGAGTCCTGCACTGCACTCTGGATGCTGGGTCCCAGGTCACCAGTCAGTTACCTGAGTGATTGGAGTTGCTGTGCTTCACTGGCTGCTCTTCACTGTTTTCAACAGCAGATCGTTTTGACTTCTTTAAAAATAAAAGAAGGGTGGGTGGTAAGCAAAGAAAAAGCACACTGAGCTGAGAGTTTTTAAAAAATCTGGACACACAGTTTAACCAGTTATGTCGGATGGTATATTCAGCTTCATAAAGCTAACGCAGAGAAGCCACAGCCAAAGGAGAAAATAAAACCAAGAATGCTGACTTAACTACCCACGCTGACCAATTGCTTTCTGCCATAATGGGCCTAGCAAGCCAGCAAACTATATGCTACTGATGTGTGTGTGTGTGTGCGTGTGTGTGTGTGTGTGTGTGCGTGTCACACTCCACTAAGAACAGAATCTTCTACTAAACAGGAGCAGGACAGACTGACTGGAGGAAATGCTGTAGGACGTAGTAGGAGTTAGTGTATGTGTGTTAAGTTCCAAACCAGTCATCTGGAGATTCTTTTAGCTTCCAAGATAAAATTGTGTCATTAAGTGTGCACCATTAGCCTGAGAATTTTCTCCACATGCAGTCAAGGATTTAAGAGAATAAAGGGACAACAGGCTTACCTTTCGAGCTAAGATCTTCCTCCTTTTCCTTTCCTCCTCAGACCCATGGTGTGACTGAGCTCTCGTTAGTCTTCGATGCTGGTGAATCTTTAAGAGACCACAATCCCCAACAAGTGTAAACAGAGTCTACCTAAAGCAGGTTCCTAATGAGACGTCTCCTATGTGTTTGACCATATTAAGCTGTTAGCATAAAGAAGGTCTTTCTTAGCTTGCTTGTGGCTCAGGTCTAGCTCTCTGGGAGAAGGGTGGGCTGAGTGACAAGGATCCTTCTCACTTTCCCAATTCCTTCCTACTGTCGATCTATACAGAAGAATGTGACTATGAGTGCTGCCAACCAGCCCAACAGCAAGACCTGATCATGAAGGATGATCATGCCAGTACGTGTGCTTGTTCTATACACAGACTGAGCAGACTGAGGGCGAGACTGTGAGACACTGTTCTGTGTCCCAGCACTTAGCCCAAAATCTGGTTAAAAGCAAGTATGCACGGAATGTTTGCATGGGTGAACGTGCAAAGCCAACCACTGTGAATGGGTCACTGAATGATCACAGCGGATGAGGGACAACTGCTGGCGTACCTGCTTCTGTTCCTCGGTGAGTCTCTTCTCTATACATTCCTTGGCGGTTCTCAATGCCTCTTTTAATTTTGTGGGAATCTGAAAGGAGAAGCGGTACATGAGCTACTGAGTGAAGTGGTTGGAGTCCTCTGAGTTCTCAGCAGCTGCAGCAGCAGCCTCATCACATGGGAGATCCTCTAGAGCAAAACCATTAAAGGCACACTCCATGTACACCAGCTACACTCACCTTGCCAGCACTTTCAGGCAGCAGATGCATAAATTTAAAGCATAAACACACTATGTTTCAAGTAATTCAAGGGTTCCAGAATTGCCAAAGCAGTCTCAAAGAACAAATACAACATCAAAACCTATTATTACATGATCTCACAAAACATCATTTCAAAACCAATTACTACATAGCTAATAGACCAGAATGAGAGATCCCAGAAACACGCCCTCTTGTACCCAAATGGTCTTAACACACACACAACTGGGAAAGAACAATAGCTTCAAAAGAGTGTTGGTAAAAGTCAAATACCGCCGGGCAGTGGTGGCGCATGCCTTTAATCCCGGCACTTGGGAGGCAGAGGCAGGAGGATTTCTGAGTTCGAGGCAGGCCTGGTCTACAGAGTGAGTTCCAGGACAGCCAGGACTACACAGAGAAACCCTGTCTAGAAAAACCAACAACAACAAAAAAGTCAAATACTTACATAAAAAGTAGTAAAATTAAATCATCACCTTAAATCATATTTGAAAATATGGGTGCAAGACCTAAAGTAACACCTAAAACTACAGAACCCTCACCCTGGACTTGTGTTTCCTTCTTACTGATCATCTATTTATTTTGTTAGGGGGACAGCATCTCTGAGCTGTCCAGATGGGCCTTGAATGCACCTGTGACACCAACCACCCTGAAGCTTCCTCGGCTGCTCTATTTGCCACCACCTACCACCAGTTCTGGCTCTCTGCTAAGGTGGGGTATTACTGTACAGCTCTGGTCTGTCACTTTAATGTAGCCCAGCTTGGCCTTGAACTGATGACCCTCTTGCCTCAGGGTTTACAGGCACATACTATTCTACCCAGCTGGAAATGACTTCTTGGATACAACACCAAAAACGTAGGCAATGAAAGGAAACAACAAATAACTTGGAGTAGTTAAAGTTAAAACTCTGTTCAACAAAGGACACTGCTCACAATGAAATTTAAAATATTTCAGTACTTATAAGGACTTGATATCATAAGATATAGAGGAACTTATCAAATGAACAACAAAAATATATAAAACCTAAAAATGGGAAAAGGGCTTTAATAGAAATTTCTTCAAAGAAAATAAACAAATGATTACAAACCCCGCCTTATCAAATGGTGCTTTCATCAGCCAACCTAACTTCAACACTGAACAAATACAAATCAAAACCACACATTAGAAAAAAGCCTAAGTTTGGCATGGTAGCAGAAGCCTTTAATCCCAGCACTCAAGAAGTCAAGGTAGGAGAATTTGAGTTCCACACTAGCCTGGCCTACAAAGCAAGTTTTAGGCCACCTTGAGTTATAGTGAAACCCTGTTGCAGCCAGACAGCCAAAGAGCCAGACAGCTAGACAGCCAGACAAGCATAATAATAAAGAATTACAAGGGGGCTGGAGAGATGGCTCAGCGGTTAAGAGCACTGACTGCTCTTCCAGAGGTCCTAAGTTCAGTTCCCAGCAACCACATGGTGGCTCACAACCATCTGTAATGGGATCCAATGCACTCTTCTAGTATGTGCCTGAAGACAGCTGCTGTATACTCATATAAATAAAAAATAAAAAAATAAATCTAAAAAACAAAAAGAATTACAAATATTTGGGCTTCAGAGAAGGTTCAGTGGATAAGAGCACCTACTGTTCTTACAGAATCTGGGTTTGGTTCCCAGCAGCCTCACGGCAGCTCATGACTTGTACCTGGTCATGATCTGTATCTACAGTTCCGGGGATCTAATGCCCTCTTCTGGCCTCTGCAGGCACCAGGCATTTGTGTGGTATATAGACATATATGTGGGTAAAGCACTCCCAAGTCTTGTCAGGGAAGTAGAGAAATTGGAATCTGTGTACTGAGCAGGAATGCAAGATGATGGAGTCACTGTGGAAAGCAATATGGAGATCCTAAAACAAACCAACCAGCGGCTGAAGAGCAGCTGAGGAGGTGGGAGGTTTGCCACATCCAAGGGCAAGCGGGCTGTGCTTCCTGGGCCGACACAGCGGAGGGCAATATGGCCCCAAATAGCAAATGGCTACTAGCAGCCACAGAACAGTGCAAGGCCTGACCTTGGCTTTGAGTTCCAAAGCCTAAGACCACCGTTCCACACCGCGTCTTCTCCTTCCAGATTCTTCTTTAGAGAGAGGTATTTGGGTTAATATTCTGTCTTCCAGATCCTACTATTTGTTGATGTTGGCCTAAATAATAATTACTTTCTACATTATTACAATGCCTTTATACATTTCACTTTTATGAGATAAGATGTTTTAAATACATGCACTATAGCTAGGCATAATGGTGCATGCCTATACCCCAGCATCGGGTAGGCAGACACAGGAGGGCTGCTGCAAGTTCGAGGCTATCCAAGTCTGTTCTTTAAAAGAGCCAGGAAGTGGTGATACACACCTAATCCCAGTACTTGGAGGCAGAGGCAAGTGGATCTGAGTTCGAGGTCAGCCTGGTCTACAGACAACTTTTAGGGCAGGCAATGCTACACAGAGAAATCCTGTCTTGAAAGGAAAACAAGCAAGCAAACAAACACACATACACACACACACAACAATAAAAACAACCCCATGCATTATAAATGGTCAAAATAGTAACTAGTATAGGGTGTTTAGATGCTTCCTAATTTTTCATATTATGAACTTTGTCATTTTTTTAAAAATTAATTTTTTAAAGCCAACTTACTTATGTCACAAACCCAAAAATTATATATTTGCTTTACCTTGAACTGTGGCTTTTCAGAAGTTGATAGTAAAACATCACTGAATAATCTATAAGAAAAGAAACAAACGCATAAGGCCCTGAGAATCTCAGTATTGGGTGTACTCTCAGAACAGGTCAGAGCATTAAGACCTCAGCCCCTGAGCCTGCCCGAGTCACCACTCCAAGTCTGTCAGCAGAGGCAAAGGTGCTTCCAAGCCACTTGGTGCCCTCAGAGCTGTTTTTAGGGGAGGGACCAGGTCAGTTATACTTGACACTATGGGCCATATAATTTTTTTTTTTTAAAAAAAATGTTGGTAAATACCAGTTTGCAGAATGTTGCAGATATATTTAACAGATGTTTCTAAACAGCACTATTTGTTTTCTTGCCTCAGAAAAGGTGGTTTATTCAGAACGTAGTACATCTTGAATTGTCCTGATTGGAACCTAAGACACACTGCATTCTAAAACAGCAGTTTCTGGCATGCATCAATCCTTTCTTCCAAGGTATGTTACTGGAGACAACAGCAGGGGGAGCTCTGGGCTGCTGTGGTTAGAAGGGCTGCCTGGAGAGTGCCCACGTGGCTCAGTGCTCTTAACGTGAGAATTTGTTGAGACGACAGATGTTCACCCCTCACAGAAATGACGAGCCCCTTTTTCAGCATCTTCCTTGAATCCTGGCCTTCCCCTGCCATTCATCCTCTGACTTCCAGATTTTCACTAAACACAGGACACACCTTCAAATTGGAAGCCCATGGGCTGGGATGTTCTGGGGAAGACAGAATATATGTCTTGATGCTGAGAATGGGAACAAGCACAGAGCCCTGGGGAGTCGATGCAAGTGCAAATTGAAGCACAGCAGCCCCACCCTCTGCTCCCTGACCAGTGCTCTCTGATGCAGGAGTCTGTGGCAAATGTTGTAGGTTTCAAAGTAGATCTGTTTTCTCATGTCTACATTGTTATTAGTGGTTGTTGGTTTGGAAACAGATGCTGCAGTGTCATGTCCATGGACAAGGGCTTGTTTCTTCTGATCATCAGCTTCCCCGGGGGGGAAAAAGTGCCTGGCCTGTATCAGGCCATCTCTAACCAGGTAGGAGGAAGGGGCCAGAGCCCTGCTATTAGTTCTAGCCTCTGGCTGCACTCTGTCCCCCACCTTGTTTGCTGCTGTTACTACTTCCTGAATATCTCTGCTATACAAGCTGGTGCAGACAAAGCAGGGCTAGGGAAACCTCTCAACATGCTGAGGAAGCTTGCCTATGTCTTCCTGGGAGGAAGAAAAAAGCTGAGAGCCATTCACATGTGGGGCAGTGATCTGGCAGGCAGCTGGTTGAGCATAGGCAAACTCTGGGAGACCCTGCAAAGTAATTAGCAAGGGACTGGAAATGTTATGCCAAGGCTCCCGGAAGCTTTTCGGCTCCAGCCATGCCCCAGGTAGAGGTGTGGCCACACAGCCCCAAGCCATCCCCATGTTAGTGAGACACCTATAAGCTTAGCCATGCCCCTTCCCAGTTACTATATCTGCCCCCTCTCTCTGGGAGAGCCGGGAGGTCTGGGAGAGGCAGGAGGTACAGTTCCATCCATGCCACTTAACACATGATGAAAATAAACGCCTTAGAATTATGGACTGTCTCTTCATCTGGACCCACCGTAGGAAGCAAGGGATCCGGCCCTCGATTTATGAGCCGCAGCTAATCTCTTGCCGTGGGAATCCCAGCGCTCCTAGACGGTACTCATTCACCCAAGCCTAAGCAGTTAGCCCGGTGCCCAAAGCAGCCGAGACCCAGTCCCGGTGGGAACCCCAGCTGCGCACCAGCTAACCTGTCTGTAGCACCCTGCAGCAACTGCGGTGCCCCGGGCTAAAGAACCACCGGTTTCAGGAATGGCCCCCCCATCCATGGGCAGCCCCCACCTGCTGTGGAAAGATGCGCAGCCACTTCCCGAGTGTCCTGTCCCACTCAGAGCCGCAGCACGTGGGGCTTCATTCTACAACAACTCCAGGGTTGTTCCCAACAGTCACAAGCTTGTGTGACTTCAGTTACACCACCTTAACCTCTGCATGAAGGAACGCCACCTAAGGAGAGGCACTGTGCTGACAGGAAGAGGTCTTTTGAGTACAAAACCCTTGGCACAAGGTTTGGTACACGCTAGCTATTTAACAGCTAGTGCTTGGAGATGAAACAAACAAACAAAAGCACAGGAGCCCAAGAACACAGTGCTTTCTTGTGAGAAGGCAGGCCCGCCAAGGCCTGACAGGTACCAACTGCACAGCTGGCGGCCAGCTGGAGCAGAACCAGCGGAGAGAGGTGCGGTGCTAGGGAGACCCTCCTACTGTATTTCCTAAATCAGGAGTCCAACAAACACACGCAAGTGTTAATGGTGATGGGACACGTGAAAAGGACACCGGATTTCCAGCACAGCAACTTGACTAAGCAGAGCAGTCACAAGGAAAGGGTCATGGTATCATGCTATAAGTGACTAACAGCAAGCTGGTCACTTCAGTTCTGCAGTCTTTACCATGGCGCCAGGCTCTGGACACAGTGGTCCAAGATTCAGCACAGTTATCAAGATTATAACCAATGCATATGGTAGACTTACGGCATCTGTAAGAGCCGGGAGACGGTAGGCATGCCATTTTTACAGGCTTCACAAGACAGCGTAGACTCCAACACGGCCACTTGAAATGAACAGATAACACATTTTAGTCCCACAGAACTCTCGCAGATCCACTTGGTGAGGAAAAGTTTGACATGTCTTTGCAACAACTGTCTGCAGGCTGATTAGGACAGTGTCAAAACTCTTCACATACAGACAGATGGCATATGTGGGGGATGGGAAACACTGCCATGATCAATGACTCAAAAGAAATGCCTTGGAAACCACATGACAGACAGCTAAGTGTACTCCAAGGAGAAGTGGAGAAAGGCATCAGACAGTGTTCATACAACTGTTCTCTTTAGACAGAAGTAAACATTACGCAGAAGCAAAATCCGGAACCTGATTTTACGCTTGTTTTGAATGGCAACCAAGACACAAAGTGCTGATACCTCGTCAGCCAACACCTTGATGCTATAAACTAGCGACCAGACTACTCTACCCACAGGTTACTGTTTAGCTTCAGCTGTTCAAACTCGGCAGGAAACAGTCCCGGGGTCTGTTTGTTCTCTTTCTCGATTTGATTTTTCTAGACAGGGTTTCTCAGTGTAACAGCCCTGGCTGTCCTGGAACTCACTCTGTAAACCAGGCTGGCCTCAAGCTCACTGAGATTTTCCTGCCTCTGCCTCCTGAGTGCTGGGAATAAGGGCATGCAGCACCATACCAGGCCGACGCCTGTTCTCTTGAATTGCCTCATTTGGCATAGTGAAGGTCGATAGAGTGATTTGCATATTCCAAACACAGGGTTCCAAAAGCTCCCTTGGGCTCTCTTTCTTCCAGCCTTAAGCTCTGTGCTGGCCATTCAAGGAAGAGATGGTCTGAAATGAGTTTGCACTGGTCCTGATGCCTCACCTGTCCTTCCGTCCTCCTTAGTGTCCTTGGGTAAGGCTGTAACAGCTCCTTGAACCACCTACCTGAGAATCTGGAGGCCTGCGGGCAGGCTAGGCGCTTAACTCCCAGGCCTCCAGCCACGGCTCTCAAGTTCCTTTCAACTGCCACCCCTACTTGGATGGGACTCTGACACTTGCCTGGCTCCTCAAGTTTGCCTTCAAGTTGTCTGACCCTCACTTTGGCTTCTGACTACACCCCAAGCTGGCCACAGTACTCATTACACACCCCTGCTTGCAGAATTATAGCGCATTTACAGAAGTTTCGCCAGAGGCTTCAGACAGATGAACAAACAGACAAGCCATCCAAATATGTTGTTGCTGAAGTATACTCTGGCTGGGGAGGATGGCAATTTGCTCTCCATCCTTCTTGGAGTTTGACAAGAGGTTAAATAGCTTTGTAGACTACCAGGTCCCAGCAAACCCCACCCCCAAGGCCTGTACTGACCCACAGCCATGGATGATGCAGGAGGAAAGGAGTCCACAGGCACGGAGTCTGGAGGTCGTCCATAAGTCATTTCATAGAGTAAGTGGCCAAAACAGTGGACATCTACACTTTCCAATGTCTGGGGAAGAAAGCGCAGTGCCATGTTCAACCATCAGTCATTGGCCCTCACTGCCCCTGTCCAGGCTTCCACGGAGAAACAAGGCTCAGGGCAGCCTCATTTCCAATGTAACTCCAAAGCCTTTTCAAAGGCTGACTTAAGCTATATGTCATTTTCAATCAATGATTCTATTCACTTCCTTGTCCCACCCACCATGTCATCTTTAGAGATCCACCAATGCTCCGTGGGAGAAATGGGAGCAAGGTACACTCCAACTGTATTTTCCAATGCTTAATGCACAGGGTAATCTGTAACTAAACACAGACCTGTCGTGACTGCCACAACTTACATTGATTTTCCTGAATTGTGTGAAGTAGGATCGGTAGAAGGAAGGAAGACCCAGTAATGAGTTTTCCAGGTCTAGCAGCCGGCAAGTGTTACCATCCAGCATCACATTGGCGGCATGGAGATGGCCATAAGGGAATCCCTTGTCATGAAGAAACTTCAGTACCTATTTAAAAAGATGTGTAGGTTAACTGTTCCCAATTCACTCACATTTAACAGAGGTTAAATTCATGATTTAAATATTTTTGGAGAAAACAAGATGGCTCAGGTTAAAAGGTGCTGACAACAGAACCTGACAAACGAAAACAATCCTTGGGGCAGACATGGAGAGAAGAGAACCAATTCCCAAAAGTTGTTCTCTGACCTGCATACACGTGCTATGGCATGCACACGCCCACACACATATAAACACACGCCCACATGTAAACAAACAAATGTAAAAAGAGACAGGCATTTTAGCTGGGCATGTAGCTCAGCAGCAGTTTTCTCATCATGCAGGAGGCTAGGAATTAACTCCCCAGCAAAAATGAATATATCTTAAAATGAAATCCAGCAGGCCACTCAAGATCCCCACCCCCCCAAAAAATGCCAACTCTGATGAGCTCTTTGGAAAAAGAACAATGCAGACCATCTCACAGCTGTGAGACTGTCAGGCACACCATCGAGTTCCTCTTTTCCCAAGAGAAGAGAATTAGGTTGGAGGAGCAGCTCTGAACTTTCTGATCCCAGCAGGCTTTTCGGAGGCTGTCCTGTTCTGCCCACATGGATTCATAGAGCTATGGCAGTAGTGTCTGTGCCGATCACTTAGGAAAGGGGGCTATGGTGAGAACTTCTCCTGTTCAATATCTACTTGGAACATATTTGGGATTTAGTAATAAAAATACAAAGTAGAATCCTGGCCTCTCTGCAAAAGCAAGCTTCTCAGCTTCCATTAAGATAAACAGTGACTCAGCAAAAGATGCATGATATGTCCCCACCAGGACCTCGGACTAAAGCAAAGGCAGTGAGGGGTGCCTGCACAATCCAGCACACACAGAAGAGAATATGCTGACTTCTCTTTCCAGCTCCTAGCTTTAAAAATCTCATCCTTTAAGAAGTCTTGCCAGGTGTTGTGGCACACATCTTTGATCTCAAAAACAAACAAATGAACAAACAAATCTGAACATATGTCAGTCCAAGCAGATCAGTAGATGACAAGTTTGTCACCAAAGCCTGATGGCCTGAGTTCAATCCCTGGAACCCAAGCAAAGGCTGTGAAGAGAGGACCTACGGCACAAAATTGTCCTCTGACCTCGTCTCACATAGCATGGCTTGCGTATCCACATTCAGACAATAAAAATGAAGCATAAAAAGAAAAAAATCTGGCACAGAGATAAAGATCGGCCAGATAACCCAAAAGATGACACCAAATTTCAATAGCCAAACTTTTGAAACTTTATGGATCTCAATTACTGACACCTTTATCTCAAATATTTGTTTGTTGGGGGGAAATAAAGCAATGCTATCCAGTATTATATACCAAGTTATATCAGTATATATCAAACTACAGATAATAAGACAACGTTTCTGATTTTGTAAAGTACCCAAGAACTTTCCCATAAAAAATGTCATTCTAGGGGGCTACAGAATAAGATCACTTGTTTTTCCAAAAGGCTTCAGTTTGGCTCCTGATAACCCAGGTTGGATGGCTCACAAGCACCTGTAACTCTAGCGTGAGGGAATCTCTCACCTTCTTCTGGCTTCTGCAGCAGCCCCAACACATGTGGAAGACATACACACAAATTAAATAGATCTTTTTTTTTTGTTTTTTTGTTTTGTTTTGTTTTGGAGACAGGGTTTCTCTGTGTAGCCCTGGCTGTCCTGAAACTCACTCTGTAGACCAGGCTGGCCTCGGAACTCAGAAATCCACCTGTCTCTGCCTCCCAAGTGCTGGGATTAAAGGCGTGCACCACCATTGCCCGGCAGTAAATAAACCTTTTTTAAAAATTTTAATTCTGGATGAAATATGAATGTAACTATAGTTTTCTGAATAGGAGGTGTGGCCTTGTTGCAGTAGGTGTGGCCTTGATATAGTGGGTGTGGTCTTATTGCAGTAGGTGTGGCCTTGTTATAGTAGGTGTGGTCTTGTTGCAGTAGGTGTGGCCTTGATATAGTGGGTGTGGTCTTGTTGCAGTAGATGTGGCCTTGATATAGTAGGTGTGGTCTTGTTGCAGTAGATGTGGCCTTGTTATAGTAGGTGTGGTCTTGTTGCAGTAGGTGTGGCCTTGTTGGAGGACGAGTCACTGTGGGGACAGGCTCTGAGGTCTCATATGCTCAAGCTACACCCAGTAAGGACAGTCCCCTTCTGCTGCCTGCAGGTCATGATACAGAACTCTCAGCTCCTTTTCTAGGATCATGTCTGCCTGTATGGTACATTGTTTCCTGCCATGCTGATAATGAACTAAACCGCTCAAATTGTAAGCCAGACCCAAATTAAATGTTTTCCTTTAGAAGAATTGCTATGGTCATGGTGTCTCTTCACAGCAATAACACCCGAACTAAGAAAACTTAAGCAAATTCACATCTCTCTTACCTCTAATATCTGCCGTCCATATGTTTTTATTTGCTGGAGTTCAAGGCCCTGGGTTTTCTTAGGGTTGCAGTATTTCTTTAAGAAGGGGTCCTTTGGTTTTGCCTTTAGAGAAGAATCAAGAATACATAAAGAGCTAGAGGAACCAATTTTTACCATAAGGCTTCCTGAAAAGGTAAGACTCCGTGGAGAGTTAGCCAGGGGCCCCAGCATACAGGGTGTGGGGTCTGTTGTTGTATGAATCCAATAGTCTGTAGCTGAGGTAAAGCAGCTGGTCTGAGCTCTATTTCTTTCGTATCTGAAGGACTACATACTGGGTCTCACCCTAGGCCATTCCCAAAGTCTTGCCTACCATAAGAATTTTCCAGGACTGCTTTGTTCAATGCAAAGTACAAACTTTAAAACTCACCATCACTGGGCAGTGGTGGTGCACGCCTTTAATCCCAGCACTTGGGAGGCAGAGACAGGTGGATTTCTGAGTTCGAGGCCAGCCTGGTCTACAGAGTGAGTTCCAGGACAGCCAGGGCTATACAGAGAAACCCTGTCTTGAAAAACCAAAAAATAAAATAAAATAAAATAAAATAAAATAAAATAAAATAAAACTCACCATCAAAGCAGCCTACCATGTAAGAGACACCCATTTTTGCTCATGGGGAAAGACATGCTCTTTAAGCAAATAATTGTTTTTACAAATCAGATTTAAATTCTGTCCTTTGTTTTTGTGATAGGGACTACTATCTAACCTAGGCTGGACTGAACCTCACAATCCTGTCCAGTCTCCTGAGAACATGGGATTTCACCGTGCTATGCTTAAAATGTAAAAATTAAAATAAAATTAATGGGGCCTAAGGAGGGGGAAAATGATTTAATCATAATCTTGAGGAAAATTATTTTTTAAATTTCATGGGGGTCTAACTTCTGGAATTTTACATATCAAATATCAAAACAGATTCTAAAGGGACTGAAGAAATCTATAGCCATGAACTTGATTTATAAGTAGTACCTTGTAGATCAGATCCTTCAACGTTCCCTTTTCATTAAAGGTTCTAATCAGCAATGCTGAGGATTCACTAGCGGTGGCAAAGGTAACCCGATATATGTAAGGGTGCTGCCAAAACAAAAAAGAAATTCAGGTTAGTTTACACCAGAATCTAGGGCCTTTTAGATTCATGATCTCATTATGGAGTGCCAAGCACCATGCTGCTGGCTTAGTTTTATACAGATGTGCCACTCCCTCAACACATGCTACTTTTAAGTTACTAGATGATTAACTAGCTCCTCCCCCCTCAGATGGGAGGAGGGGAGAAGTGACCAGGAGGGAGGCAAGCTCCACACAAGGTTCTGCTTGGCTAAGCCCCTCCTGAGGTCTCTGCTGCCAGAGGCTCCTCACTGAAAGCTTCCTCACATGGCTGTGTGCATCCATAGTTCAGGCAAAACCATGGTGGCAGAGAAGGAAAGGGCTGAGTTTTGGGAATACCTAATGAAGAACTCAACAGCTGCTCAGCAGTCAGAACAGCCAAATGTGTCTCTGCTCACAGCTTTGCCACTGACTCCACACTGCTGTTTGGATGCCAAGGCAGGAAGCATAACCACTTGGAAACAAGCATGAGCAGCATGCTTTGGCATCTGGGCCCTTTTTAGAAACCAGCAGCATGAACTTCCCTGACTTCCTACAGAAGTCTGCAGTGTGTGTATTCAGTGGCTTCCTCAGGTGGGGTCCCTAATGTCAGCCAGCAAGGTGAAGGAGAGACCAAATCCTTAAAGACTTAATGTGTTCCTATAACCTGGAACTTCTGGTTACATGGACAAGCAGACTGCTCAGGCTCTAGGTAACCTGGGTTAGTGAATGAGAAAAGAGCCACTCTGCTGTCTGAGCTACCTTTCTGAGACTAACTAGTGGGCCTAGGGAAACACGCACTACTTATACTAAGGGACAGTCCTAATCCAAGACCTTACTTGGATTATCAACGGATACATTCAAAACATGTCTGAGGTCTGAGCTGCAAGTGGGTTAATGTGAATCCATCACCTGC
Source organism: Rhynchomys soricoides (assembly GCA_019843965.1). Classification (NCBI taxonomy): domain Eukaryota; kingdom Metazoa; phylum Chordata; class Mammalia; order Rodentia; family Muridae; genus Rhynchomys; species Rhynchomys soricoides. The sequence continues at coordinate 7,423,797 of JADRCH010000125.1, forward strand.
TGTCTATGCTCTAGAAGGAGATGCTTGTGGACTGAGCCACCAAGCCCAGCTAAGTGTGCATCTTTGTTGTTGTTTTGACTTTTTTTTTTTTTTGAGACAGGGTTTCTTTGTGTAGTCTTGGCTGTCTTGGAACTTGCTCTGTAGATCAGGCTGGCCTGAAACTCAGAGATCCTACCTCGGCTTTCCCAGCACTGGAATTAAAAGAGTGCACCACTACTGTCTGGTTTAATGTGTATTTCTTACATGTACTATGTTGAGGGTGTGGGGAAGGGACTGTTTCTGTTATCTGAGGCAAAGTCTCACTACGGTGGCCTTGAATTTATAACTCTCCTACCTCTGCCTCCAAATACTGGTACAATAGTATGTGCTACCCCGAGTGCTCTTGTTGTTGCTGTTTTAATTTTTATTTTAGACTTATTTATTTTATCTTATGAGTATTTTTCCTGCAGGTATGTATGTGCATTATATATGTGCCTGGTGCCCACTGAGGGTGTCAAAAAAGGGTGACAACTGGAATTATGGACTGTTGTCGACTCCCATGTGGGCGCTCAAAATCAAACCTAGGTCCTCTGCAAGAACAAGTGTCTTAACCCGAGCCATCTCTAGCCCCTTTTGTTCTTGTTTCATTTCTTAAACATTCATTCAAAGTAATTTTAAATCTGGGTGCTAACTCGGCCTGGTGGTTCAAGCCTATAATACCAGACTTAAAAGGCAGGGGCAGGAAGATCACAAGTTCAAGGCCGGCCTGGGTTACAGAGTAAGTTCAATGCCAACCTGGGGAACTTAGTGTAATCCTATTTTAAAAGATAAATTACAGGTGGGGGCATAGTTCAGTGGTGGAGCATCTGCTTAGCATATACAAGGCTCTCAATTCGAACTCAATTACTGCCAACAACAGCAACAAAAATCTGGGTGCTGAATACAACCAATCAAACTCAAGGCCACAGCATTTTTCTTGGACATAAATCACACCTCATTAAATCATGGCCTCATTGCTTAACAAGATGCATTCAAAGGTAAAGTCCGAACAAGTCAGTGTGACTGTGCTCACTCCATAAGCAATTAATTCTAGTGTGTGGAAAACAGGTAATGGGTGTTAACATTAACCCATCTGCAGGCGGCCAGACTTCAGTCTTTACTAAAGACATTCACAGTGAGTCTATCGATGTGCTTTCTTCCAACCAAGGCCTTAAATTAGGACTGTCCATTAGTCTAAGTAATGCATGTATCCCTAAGCCAGCTCATTAGCCTGTGAAAGGTAGCTCAGACAGCAAAGTGGCTCTTTTTGTCATTCTTTTACCCAGGTTACCTAGCACCTGAGAATTTAGTCTCCTGCTAGAAAGAGATCTTGGAGTCCCAACAAGAGCAAGAGGTTCAGAAAATTGGCTCTATCCTACTCTGATATCTGATAAAAAAACAGACTACATGTGAACAGCTCTCATTAAAGAGCTAAGAAGATGTCACAAACACTGGCTTAAGGGCCTGTACACTTCTGGTCTGAACTAAAAGCCACTTTCCCTTTCCATTCTCCTGAGACCACGGAGTATTTCCAGGTCTTCTATCCAGGTTCACCCTCAAGAGAACACTGACCCTGAGTAGCAATGAGGCAGCGGGCGGACGTGTACTTACCACACAGGAAGGCAGAAGTTTGATTAGACACTGAAAATCTTTATCTGACAAGTACTTGTCTGGGCCAAGATCAGCCTGGAAACGAAGGAAGAAATAACAGAGTATCACTTTGCTCACTGCAAGAAAAACCCCTTACGTCTCTCCTCCTAACATTATTTGTCCAAATTCTTAATTATAAATCAAAGACAAAAGTCATATTAAGTCTGCTGCTTCAAGGCCTTTTCTGGAGAGTAGTGTACACACATATGAACATCAGGCTGTGACTGGGGTTTCATCCAACTCCCTAGCCAAATGTGTCACTAGAACTCTCAGTGGGAAACAGATGAGACAATATCCAACAGACCAATTGTACAGCTTTCCTTTGATGTGGGACTGAAAACCTCTGCACGTTGCCATGTAAGAGCACAGTAAAAGTGCTAAGAGTCTCCTATCAAAATTCTTCCATATACTACTCAAACCTCCTGGAATAAACCAAAGCAAAAGACTTAAGTTTACCCAGCTCAGCACCAGCCGCTCCTTTGGTTGGTTTTTAATTTTCATCAAGAAATATTTCTTCCTTATCCTCCAACCTGCCACAAAGCAAAAAGGTGCTCATAGTTTCAGGATTTTTGCAACAATTGATGTAAATTTTAATTTTGTTAATGAAAATTACATGTGGCAATCTTAGCCTTATCTATACAGGGCCCAACCACTTAACAGTGTTCATACAGAAAGGCTACTCTATAAAAACAAGAGATTTCTATGTTTACGGAAAAGCTAGTAGGACAGAATTTCAATGTAGACTTCCTGGGAAAGCCTAATGGAGATCCTGACGTTACCAGCACCCCAGGCTTTAACCTAGGCTAATAGGTGTCAGAGTTAAGGACAATGCTTGACGCAGCGGGAAGGTACAAGGACTGTGGTCAGCAGAGGTAAAGAGCTTCCTGGGTCAGCAGGTGGCCATGCCAGACTCTCACCTATGTCTTTCAGTGGTTCTACCACCTCCCACTTTGGTTCTGATCGGAAGAACATGGAGACCTGCTGTAAGGCAGTCTCTGCAACGATAATGTGGAAATCCGTTAGTCAGATAATTAGGAAAATCCAAAGGCTCACACACTGTTCATGC
>JADRCH010000125.1:7434217-7470835 GCA_019843965.1 Rhynchomys soricoides
GAACTTGAGTGATTCAAGGCATGTAGGCATGTACCATCATGCCTAGCCTTCATCCTTCATTTGGATTTTCTTTTCTTTCTTTCTTTCTTTCTTTCTATCTTTCTTTCTTTTTTGGTTTTTCAAGACATGGTTTCTCTGTGTAGCCCTGGCTGTCATGGATCAGGCTTGGTCGAACTCAGAGATCCACCTGCCTCTGCCTCCCAAATGCTGGGATTAAATGTGTAAGCCACCACCTCCCAGCTGTGATTTGGGTTTTCAACCTAAAATGTTTTGTTGTGTTTTTCACTTCTGCATTTCTATTTGTCCTTGAAGAAGAGTGTGTGTGTGTGTTTGTGTATGTGTGTGTGTGGTGTATGTGTGTGTAAAATCAATTCATTACTGTTTACAATGACTACAGAGAAAGAAAAGGTAAAAGCAGGTACTCAATCTACTGTCATTTTCCAGATCACTTAAAACTTTTGAGACTATTTTTAAACTTAAAAAACATAGCAGTCACTTTCAAGAGCTACAGCGCTATTTGAAAATTGTACCAAAAATAAAAACAAAAAAGCAATCCAAGTGGCATACACATTGTGGCTGAGGCTGCGGCCTAATAAGAGCATCTCCAAGTTAGAAAAGGATGTAAGGTAAGCTACTCTGGGCAAACCCAACCCAGGCTCCACTCTGGGTTTCCACACAGCACTGATACAGTCAAATGAAAGATATAAGACATGTGTGGTAGTTGGAAAGAGCATGGCGGCCCCACAGGTCCCAAAGACCCCCCAGAACCCCCCCAGGCTCTCCAGACCCCCATGGGCCCGTGTATGTATTGAACACTTGGTCCCCAGTTGGCTCTGTCTGGGGAGGTTGAGAAGAGTGGCTTGCTGGAGGGAGGAATGTGTCACTAGAGGCAGGTTTGACAGCCTACAACCCTGCCTCCCAGCAGTTCCTTCTCTCTGCTCCATGCTTGTACTTCAAGACATGAACTCGCAGCTGGCTACTCAAGTTGTCATGTCTGCTGCCCGCTGCCATGGGGCTCTAAAGCCCTGGAAAAGTAACTCGAAATAAACTTTCTTCTGTGAGTTGCTCATTTCTGCTCCATAACTATGAAAACGAGTCAGACACAATTAGGACAAATCTTCTATCACTGCACAGCTCGTCACTAGATAAGACACTTACATGTCAAGTGGTTTTCCTCATTCACAAAGTTAAGCTTTATCTAATTGGGGTTTCTCCATGAGATCTTAGCAAAAAGGCCACGAAATGATTGCAGCTTCTTAGTTAGCTAAATAAAACGCATAGGTACAAAGAAAGCACTTCATTCAGCATGCCAGTCCTTTTGCTTGATGTTGCTCACAGACAGAAAGCATTAATAAAGCTATTTATTAATATAGCCTAAAACATAACTGGTGTATCCTTTGAAAATATCGTATAAAATGGCAGAATATAATCCCATTTTTATATACCGCCGGGGATATTTTGTTAAGTCATGGATGTGCTCATATATGGGAGTAAACTCTTTTTCCTCAAAACCTTTTACAATTTTTTTATGTGTATAACTGTTTCCCTTGCATTTATATCTATGCAGTCCAGCGCCTTGTGCCCATGGAAGCCAAAGGAGGGCATCAGATTCCCTAGAACTGGGGTTATAGAGAATTATGAACTGCCATGTAGGTGCTGGAGTCAAACCCAAGTCCTCTGTGGTTGTTATCTGGGGAGACAAGCACTGGGCGATCACCCCCACCCTCAGGCTAATTTTTCAGACTTCACTCTAGGAAAGTACTGCTCTGCCTGACATCCCCCAATCATCAGAGCTGCCTTCCCCATACAGGGACTCTACAGCCCTGCTCTACTGCCCTGCTGGGTCAGAAAGGGATAATTATTCCCCAAGGTACTGAAACTGCAATGGGAATTAATGTTTAAACCTTTCTGCTTAAAAAGTCCAGCATCTAAGAGACATTTTGTATCCCCTTTGGCTTTCTCCTGTGATGGCGACAACCTCCTCATCACAGAAGATAAACCTTGGACAGGAGAAAAGAAACCTAAGCACACGGAGGACAGTCACTAAGACGACAGCTCCCTGGACACCTTCACACAGGCCTTGTCAAGCTGCTCTCTTTTGTTTCCCTTGAATTTGTTTCCACCTTGAGCTCCTTTAAAAAGCAAGAACAACCAAGCCCAACTTCCCTTAAAAGGAGAAGCACTGTGGGGAACCAAAGGCAACAGAGAAACCCCTAAGTTCGATTCATAACAACTTTAGAGTGGCAGAGCAGAGCTAGAAGGTTCCAAAGTAGAACCTGAAGCTGGTTCTCTGGCCTAGTAGAGGCTTCGAAACCACACAGAAGCCACAGCAGCACTTCCAGGGACCTAGCTTTTAGCTGGCGGAAAAACCCCCAAACAGGTCCTTTCTCCTTACCCCTTCCAGCGTGGGAGCTTAATAAGTTGTAATTACACTCGATCATATGCCAGGGGGTGTTCTAAACTCCTAACAACCCCTAATTTATTTTAGCATAAAATAAGTTCTCCGAGGTCAACAATCAGCAATAAAATTCAAATCATAAAACATCTGGGGTGTAAGAGACTTCAGAAGTCAGCCTTTCCATTTTAAGAAGGAGAAAATGAGGCCTAAGAGGAAAAAAAATGGCTGATCTAAGGTGTACCAGCAGCCAGCGCCTGGGTTCCCCCCAGCCTAAAGGGTAGTTGAGGCTCCTCCCCTCTCCACCGAGTGCCCACCCTCCTTTCTTTCTCACTGCTGCTTAAGTCTCCCTGGATGGCTGTTAACTTGACACTACATTTATTTGAAACATGGTGCTTTTTCTTTGTTGTTACTGTGAAATATGATAACCATAAAACTTTTGGAAAACACTCTTTTTACTTATATAGTTTATATGTGTTTTAACAGAACTTGGAAAGTACCATAAAGTACTAGGGGAAAAAAACCCATGACCCACAATCCTGCCATGTGGGGATCACCATTGTTAGTATTTTGGCATATTTCCTTCCAATTCTTCTTCCTAAACATTTAGTGTAATTATATCATGTGGCTTGTAAGTTTACACTCTGAATTGCCATTTTCACTAAGTATGTCCCTGCTGGACTCAGACTCCACACTTGGGATTATATTTCTCTCCTTCAGCAGAAACGCATTTATCTGTAGAGAATAATCAGATACTGAAAACCATGGTCAGAGTTTCATTCTGAGGTTTCGGAGCCCTCTGGTTATGGAGGTTGTTTTTAAATTATTTCACTGCCAAAACACTGGATGTTCTTTCTTCTGTTTGTTTACTTGGATGAATAAAAACCTCCCACTGCCAGATGTGGCGGCCCACTCCTGTAATCCCAGCAGTGAGACAGGAGGATCAGGAGGAGTTCCAGGTCATACTGGGCTACATAGTAAGCTGGAGGCCAGCCTAGGCTCTGTGGAACCCTATCTCAAAGCAAAACAAAACAAAACACTCCCTACATGCCAGGTGGATATCTACATCTGAAATAAGATGCAGACAGGAAACACCCATTTTAAAAAGCAGAACTACACTGAAGCAAAATCAAATTCCAGGTCAGCCAGGGCTATAAGGCAAGAAATAAAAACAACATTCAAACTCGGTCGACATGTTTGTTCTCTAGAGATTTCAACTGGTTACAATAAAAGCAAGCAACAGGATGAAGCTGTAGCTCAGTGGTAAAGCCACCGGCAGCATGCAAAAGGCCCTGCACTCAATCCCCAGAACTTTGCAGCAAGAAGCAAAGACATGGTGTAACTGCATGGTGTCCTGCAGATTCTTGGGCCAACTGCAGAAGAAAAGGTATGCGTTCTTTTACAGTAAATGTTTGGCTCTACTGATACCATTTTCTGAAGTCAGCCCTAAAATGTAACTAGCTGTGCAAAGGAAAAGAACGCGTTATGCTCCTTTCTACCCACAAGTTCTCCCGACCTTGGTGCAGAGCATTAGAGTCACTCAGCATATGTGATAACTAGCTCACACACAAAGGGAGCAGTCATCTGCCTCCCAGCTGATCTGGCTCAGGTGGAGGTTTCTATTACCACTCAGATTTGAGGAATGGTACAAGCACAACAGTCCTTAGTAATCTATGGCCCTTGAAGACCGGTCTGCCAGGGAAAGAACTGACTGACACAGCCAAGGATTCTGATGGTGCTGATGCCCATCCAGGAGCCTTCAACCATTACTAGCACTGGCTGTCTTTCCAGACAAAGCTTTGGCCAAGCTTCCTTCTTTTGATTAAGGACATCAGGTTAGAATATTAAAATCCAAGAGATTTAGAAATGTGTACTTCAGAGAAATCGCCAAACAGAAAAAGACCAAGTGTCTATGGTTATGAGTTAATGATGCTCTGCAGGGCTAACTGCAGAGAAGCCCAGCAAAAAAGCCTACGAGAGAGCCCCAGATCCACCTATGCTGTAAAACATATTTCTTCTCAATCCGGGGCTACTACCCCATCTTTGATCATTTAGTACCCAGATAAAAGACACACATACAAATATTTATAATAAGCCTTTATTAGCACTAAGGCTGGGCAGAATCTACTCTCTATGCTATTAAAATCTATTTCCTATTGATAACCCCAAGTTATTACTTACTATGTTTTACCTGGGTTGCTCTTGACTCCAATTGGCCAGTCCTCAGGGCCACGCTTTCTTGACTCCTAACCCATGGCGTCTTTCTCCTCACTCCATCTTCTCCCCCATCCCCGCCTCGTGGTCTCCTCTGACCCTCAAGCCCAGGAACCCAAGACCCCAGTCTATCTCTCTTCTGCCCAGCTATTAGCTGTAGGTATCTTTATTTACTAAGTGGAAGGCAAGGTTATATAGCATCACTTGGGTACGTGCAGACTCTCTCGTCCCTGGGAGCAACCAGGCCTGGGGGGGCGGGGGGGAGTACTTATCATTACAATACATATCAAAAGATCAAATTTCCACAGACCTACATGAATTCTAAGAACCTATGTAGTCAGTCCTGATCCACAAAGGGAGATTCTCCATACGTTTTAACCAGAAATGAATCCTAACAGTCAATGTGTATCAGAGTTTTGAAGCACTTACCTGCAAGCTGTTGTTAAGTAAATCGAAGTCGCTGTACCTTCTGACAATCTGTAAGAGACAGAACAGTGGTGTTTTCATTCTGCACAGGCATCCCTCTCCACCTCCTGACCTGGGATTCTCTGGTGCCAGCAGAGCAGTACTACCCAGCGTTCACTCTGACTGATAAGCCCAGAAAATGTACGGAGCAATCTCCCAGAGGTTGCCTGGCCAAAGTAAACTGGTCAATGCCAGCCAAACTCACAAGGCATCAACAAGAGATTTAAACATCAACAAAAATTTGTTTATCTTGTTTTCAGGACAAATTGCCTTTCTAATATCTTTCATATTAACTGAGTCCATGGAAGGGCAGATTAATGATTTGTAAAAGAAAAAGAAAGTTTTATGGAGCATAAATGACAACAAGAGGAGGTAAACAGCTCTGAAGCCACTTGTCCTTGTCAGGAATAAAACATCATCTAGTCAAAATGTCAGCGCCCCTGGAGACTAAGTCTGTTCCTGTAGGCAAGGCTGCCTCACCTCTTGGCAGACACAGCTTTTATGTCCTGTGTCCTTTCTCGGTTGTACTGACGTCATTGCTTAGAACATAGCCAATCCTACTAGCCCTGGTGTGCTGGCTACTTTTATGTCTGTGTGAAAGCCACTAAAGTCACATGGGAAAAGGCAATCTCAACTGAGAAAATGCTCCCAACGTTGGCCCATTGGGTATTTTCTTGATTGAGGTGGGAGGACCTAGTTCTCTGTGGGCCTGCCACTATGGGCTGGCTACTGGGTGGTATAAGAAAGCAGGCTGCACAAAGCTTAAGGAACAAGGCAGTAAGCAGCACTCCTCAAGGCCTCTGCTTCAGTTCCTGCCTTCATGTTCCTGCCCTGGCTTCCCTCAGTAATGGATTTATATAAGCTGTAAGGTGAAATAAACCCTTTCTTCGCCCAAGTTGCCTTTGTTTTAGGTGTTTCATCAGAGCTAAAAATCATAAGTAAGACATACAGGTAAGGAAATCATTGTGCTTTTGAATAGTTTGAATTCAGTCTTTACCGCTGGCTCTCAAATGTATGTAGATAAATGACCTGGATACCACCTAGAGCCTTACCTAAAGAGAGTGTCATCCAGTGGGGTCATCCAGTGGGGGTGAGGGTCCAACAGCCCCTTTTTGTTACCCCCCCCTTTCCCCCCATTTATAACGCAGTAGATCTAGAAAACTTGTATCAGGCCTTGGCTATTCTAGCAGGGCAGTTCCTGCCAGATACACATGTATGTCCATCCCTGATGACAAGGGAAGAAAGGCACACAGTGAAGGAAGGACAGGGCTGAACTGAAAGACAATGTGACTTGCAATGCTGCTCTGCCAGCATCTAAAACATGCGGCCTCAGACCAGTTGCTTACCTCCCAAGCGGAAGTGGGAATAACGCTGGCACAGACGAAAGGTTTAGGGGTGGAATAAATTAATATGCTTAATCAGTGCTGAACTCTTCATAAATGCTCAACAGATGACAGATTCGATAAATAGTCAAACAAAAGCAGTGTAAAATTTTAGGGAAAGAAACGTCCATGTTTGGTGCACTCAGTCAGAGACTGCCTAAGGTGGAGCCATGGGTGAGCTGGGTCACAGAGCAGACTATTAGAAGGGGCAGGATGGCAACTATGAACACTAAAGGAGCCCCACACAGAATTCTGCCTCCCTCCTCACGACAGCCAGGATGGGAAAGGGGCAGGATGGCAACTATGAACACTAAAGGAGCCCCACACAGAATTCTGCCTCCCTCCTCACGACAGCCAGGATGGGAAAGACCTTGAGTTCTCGACATCAACTTTCTAAGGCCGCCAGCACTGAGAACAGCAGAGCCAGGGACCTCAGGAAGAGCCTCCCTTAGGGACAGCAGCTAGCACCAGTTGTCCATAAAATGCTGTGACCTCACTATACAGCATTTCTACCTGGTGGACTCCACTTAAGTTTCAGGGTTGAGTTGGAGAACAGTTTTCTAGAGTATTTTTCCTAGTTAACCATATACACACTAACCAAATCACCAGGAACAAAAATGCCTTGTATATCAGTCTTAAAGCTAAAGACTCACAGGGCTAAAGAAATGGTTCGTGGGTTAAGAGCCCATACTGCTCTTGCAGGGGTGTAGTTCGCTTCCCAACACCCCTGGGAAGCCCTGTATCATGTGGCTCACAACTGCCTGTTACTCCTGCCCTAAGGAATCCAACTTCCTCTTAAGGCTTCTGCGGAAGGAATCCAACTTCCTCTTAAGGCCTCTGCAGACATGGCATTCACAACCACAAACCTACACTGACACACGCATACACATAATTAAAAAATTAAAATAAGAAATCTAAAGGCTTATACCTAAAAGAAATATGATTTGCAGTATTCTGATCTTTCCAGATTTTTGACCACAAGTTTAAACTTTTTTTAAAAGATGTATTTATTTATTTTATGTACATGAGTACACTGTCACTCTCTTTAGACACACCAGAAGAGGGCATCAGATCCCATTACAGATGGTTGTGAGCCACCATGGGGTTACTGGGAATTGAACTCAGGACCTCTGGAAGAGCAGTCAGTGCTCTTAACCGCTGGGCCATCTCTCCAGCTCTAAACTTTTTTTAAAAATAGACAAAAATGCTTACCTGCCAGCTGTTTTCTGCAGAAATTCCTCTTTGTACCCGGATGATATATTCCTAAAAGGGATGAAAGAAAGAGCATTAGCTATAAAATAAAAAAGATGTCTGGGTGAGGGATGTGGCTGGGTGGCCATAAAGTCAGTAGCATGAAGGCAGCTCTGGGTTCAATCTTCGATGCAGGGACAGCAGGGAGCTGCAGGCCATGGTGGCCCACATCTGTACTCCCAGCAATAGGAGACTGAAGCAGGAGACAAGTTGGAGGTTAGCTTGTGTTATACAGTGAGAATCAATGTGGATACCAGATAAACGTATGACTTCAAATAAAAGGGCCAGAGTCATGGCTCAGTTAAGAGTGCTTGTTACTCTTTTAAAAGACGTGGGTTCTGTTCCCAGCACCTGTATGGTAGCTCACAACCATCCATAACCCCTGTTCCAGGGTATATTCTGACCTCCAAGTACACCAGGCATACATACAGTATACATACATGCACAAAAAATATGTATACATAACATAAATGAATCTAAAGGGGAAAAAGTGTGTGTGTGTGTGTGTGTGTGTGTGGTGTGATGTTTTTTATTGTTGTAGTTTTTGTTTTCCCAGACAAAGATCTCACTATTTAGCTCTGGCTGTCCTGGAACTCTCTATGTAAACCATTCTGGCCTCGAACTCATGGAGATCCACCTGCCGGTGCCTCCCAAGAGCCAGGATTAAAGATGTGGGGCACTATGGCTGCTTTAAAAGAAAAGCTTGCCAGGTGGTGGTGGCACAGGCCTTTAATCCCAGCACTTGGGAGGCAGAGGCGGACGGATTTCTGAGTTCAAGGCCAGCCAGGGCTATACAAAGAAACCCTGCCTTGCAAAACCAAAACAAACAAACAAACAAATAAAAGAAAAGCTTATAAAAAGGGTTTTAAAAACAGACAATTATAGCTTGGACATCTCTAATTGGGAGATTCAAATCTCAAATACTCTTGAGTCCTCGCTCCATGTCCAGAAAGTTCCAGATTTAGCAGGGCTACAATGCCTGAAATACCAGCAGCTGCAATGCTAGCACTGGAGAGCCAGTGGCGGGAAAATCACTACTTGGATGCCAGACTAGGCTACATCATCTATGCATAGGGAGACCCTAACTTAGAGAAAAGAAGATTAAGACCCTCTGGGCAGTGGTGGCCGACACCTTTAATCCCATCACTCGGGAGGCCAAAGCAGGCAGATTTCTTGAGTTTGAGGCCAGCCTGGTCTACAGAGTGAGTTCCAGGATAGCCAGGGCTACACAGAGAAACCCTGTCTCAAGTGGTGGGAGTCAGAGGGGAAGAAATAAAAAGACCCAAACACTCAGGGAAATTGTCTATTTCTGAGCTTAGGTTCAATGAGCGGTGAACAGCCATTTAGGAACAGGTTTGACTAGAGAATATGGCTTATTTGTTTTTGAGACAGGTTTCTTATAGACCTCTGTAGACTTGACTACCCTTAGACTTTGCAATCAATCCTCCTGCTTCAGCCTCCTAGATGTTGGGAGCATGGGCATGGGCTACTTATGCTCCCAGGGTACCCCTGTCCAGATTCTTCGAGTTGCCTATGTGTGTATCTTTTGTCTTAGGCATAGACGATGACCCTTTCTGAAAGGAGACTTAGGATCTACAGTCAGACTACATAGATAAGGATTATGACCTAGCAGCAGGTGTCTATGAGGGAGTTTCCAGAAACGTTTTACTGAAGAGGGAAGGCCCGTCCTGAATGAACAGGCTGTCCTCAAGTAGGTAATTTTAAAGGGACAGCTGAGCACCAGCATATTTGTCTTCCTTGCTTCCTCACTAGATGACATGTGACAAATTCTCCCACCACCAGGCCTTCCCCTTAAACGTACTGAATGTCCAAACTGTAACCAAAATAAACCATTCTTTACGTTGCTTTTGTTTGGTGTTTTAGCAGAGCAATGGGAAAAATAACAGTTCAGTCATAGTAGCAGTCTCCTCCTCCGAGGCAGGATTTTACTGTGTAGCCCAAGCTGTCCCCAAACTCACAGAGATCTGCCTGCCTCTGCCTTTGCCTCCTGAGTAATTAAACTAAAGGTATGCACCACTACCATCCTGCAATCGTTCAGTTTTCTAATTAAAACTTAAATAAAACCGACATTTTGATATGTCCTTTAATCCCAGCATTCAGGGGGCAAAGGCAGACAGACCTCATGAGTTCAAGGCTAGCCCTGTCTATATAGTGATGAGCTCCAGGACAGTCAGAAGTATGTGAGAGGCACCATCTTTAAAGCAAACAAACTAACAAAAACTAATTAAGTTTCATTATTTTTCCTGGGTCTCACAAAAATACGAGAGAAAACTGACTCCTGAGAGCTGTCCTCTGACCTCCACATCAGCTGTGGTGTGTGCCTGCTTACACGTGCACACACACCCCCAGACCCCCGAGAGCACGCGTTCTCACACACACACACACACACACACACACACACACACACGCATGCACTCGCACAGATAAAATAAACTGTTTACTTTAAAAATTAACTTAAATTGTAAAGAGACTGATAAAAATCAACTCTGTATTAGGTAAAGGACTAAACCTACGGCAGCGATGTAAAGAGCAGCAGGCTGGGTTGTAGTCTGTAAACTCCATATGCTGTGTAGTTACAGACACTGGAAAGATGAAAAACTAGAAGGGTAACTTACTCAGGACATTTCTATGCTGCTTCAATAGATCAAAAATACTCCCGGACTAAAAACACATTCAGTGTTTTTTTGTTTTCAGAGTCCTCAGAGCTGCCATGCAAACTAGTCAAACTGAAATACCTCACTCAAATTTCCATTGTTTGGCTTGTCCACTGCCCAAAAGGGCAGGAGACCTGAAGTCAGTTTCCTCCTGCGCTGCAAGGCTGCAATGGCACCCCAGATTCTGTGGACGAGAGTGTGTCAATCACCAAGGCCCAAAAAGACAGACAGGAGCACTAAGATCCAGGCTGCACTAACCTGGCCATCTGTAGTTACCTCCCCAGAGATGTCCCTCCCTCCCTCCCTCCGCCACACACTTACGCTTGGCATGCAAGGGAGTGGGGAACACAAGGGCACAGTGGCAAGTCATTGTGGTCTGGTGCTGGCCTTTTTTAAATTGAACATGTACTAGGACCACATGACGTGGCATAAATGAGCAGGGAAGAGAAAGTTAAGGGGGTCCTCCACCCTACAGAATAAAAACCTTTACACAGGCAGAAGGACACTAGTGAGCCAAACACCCACCAAACCTCAATGATCTTCTTTCCTCTTCCCTTCCTCTCACCACAAGGGCTAAGCTCGTTCATTTCTTTGAGTACAGTCCATACTTAACCTACGTCTCTTGGGTTCTAAACGTGGGGAAGCATTACCCTCATGTAAGCGTGAGGGCCAGCTACCCTATCTGGGATGGGAGGCAGCCGTCTGTCTCCAGTGCTAAGCCAGTCTCTCACTTCACTCCAAGCTCACTTCCCTACTGGCACTGCTCCCTCACTGGAAGGACCCGGAAGAATGCTGCAAACAAGTGGCCATGCTGAACAAACAATACTTCTCTGCTCTGGAACTTTCCATGGCCCCCACTGGTCATAGGTTAAGTCCCCACTCAGCCTTCTACATTCTTGTACATCCCGACCAAACTGACCTAACCTTTTCTTTCTATTTAATTCTTCTCTATAAGACTGCTGATATCCTAAAAACTCCTGTTTTACGCTTTTCAGTTTGCGATTCCAAATATTTAAATCTTGGAGTGCTTGGCGTTTTAAACGTTAGCTGCTATTTTCGTCCCATATCAATGTTTGGGGAAGTAGCTCTCTCTGACTGGATTAAGGTCCTGAAGAGCTAAGATCACACAGTTCTTATTTTACAGACCTTAACCCAGCACAATTCGAGGTCAGCAGCAAGACAAAGCAAACAGCTGCTGAAGGGCATTTGTCACCCGATGGCACCCTAGGGAATGAGGAAGCCTGCACCTACCATAAAACAGGTAAAATCAATGTGCTCTGAAAAAAAGATCCACAAGATATCTAGGTCTCAGACTGGTTACCTCTCTAACATTCAGGTTAGGTGTGGTGACACACACTCAGGAGGCTCACACAAGATAATAAAGTTCACAGGCTGTCAAGCTTCAAGTTAGCCTGATGACACATGAGTCCTTGACTCAAAAAAAAAGAAGAAGAAGTATTTTAAGGTTCAAACTTAGAAAGTCAAACAGGGCAGCAGCTGTAACTGAGGCAGCAGCACCCTGAGGGACATCAAGCCTTCTGAGGAAATCTTAGAATGGTTTGTTCAGCTCACTGGCTACCTGCCTGCTCCTCCTCACCATCCATAAGATACCACTTAGAATGAATGATTACTCTTTGCTCTGATAAATGCTCATGGTTTAGCACTGCTTCATCTGCAGACTTTCAGTGCTAGAACCTAGTTTTATTCTGTCAATTGCTGTGCAAACCAACAGTGTGCAAAAAAAAAAAAACCAAAAACACCCCACCCTCACACAAATGAAAACGTTTGTGGATCTTAAAGGCATCTGAAGAACCACAAATTCTTAATATAAACTCTGGCAGGTAAGTGAAGCCAAGTGTATCTCCTTCCCAACCACTGAACTCCATTTAAACTTCTAACTAATCATATCATAGAACCTTAAGCTTTATTCTTCCCAAAACAAAATTCCCCAATTTGATTTATGCAAAACCAAAAGGTACACTTTCTTTCTGCTCACAGAATAGTCAAGGAAAGCATCAGCCCACTTTGCTCCCTGCAGTGAAAACATCCATGATCTCAGGGCCTTTTGAAGTCCATGCTCTCCTGTGCAGAACGGTCTCTTCCAGCAGAAGAGCTGGCCTGCACAAACTTCAAAGACAGACAATGCTCCAGTTAAGAAACATCGGAGAGGAAGCACTCTGAACTCGGCTGACCTCAGACAGGGCGAAAGAATGCATGTGTTTGTTTGTGTCTCAGACAGGGTCTCTTGCTGTGTAGCCAAGGCTTGTCCAGAGTTCATGATTCTCCTGCCTCAGCCCTCCAAGTACTGGGATCACAGACGTGTGCCACCTAGCCTTTGGATGCATGTTAAACAGTCAACTCTTGGAGCATTTTATAGTATAGTGGCCCTTAAATTCTACCAAGAAAATGATATAACTTGCTAAAATGAGAACTCAGTAACTAATCCTTACATCAGAGCAAAGCATAATCACGCAATGGCTCCTCAAAAAAAGCTGCTAAATGAAACATAACTTTGGCTTATCTGTCCAGATATTCCAGACTGCTTGCAAATGACCATGGAGTATCACCTGTCACACAGCTAGGACAGAGCATTAAGCAGATAAGTACACTGACCTGCTGGAGGGCTGATTTCTCTGTGGTTCTGACCTGGGAACTGCTTAGGGTTGCAGTGTCCCTCTCCTTTATGCCCCCGCTTCAAGACAAACCACCTAGGTGTCCTGGTGTCAGGACACTGGGTAACCACAACAGACAAACCTGAGGGTCCAACTGCACCTTCTAGTTTACTAGGCTAATTTCTCTGTGCCTCAGTTTACCCCTCTGCACAGTCATATCTTTCCAATGCAGCTTCATTGAATACTAGATAAGAGCACAGTCAAGGCTGCAAATAGAACGGCCAGGTTCCTTAGCTCTCGAGGTGTCGGCAGGTGAATATCTGTCTTTATGGCATAGAAGAAGTGCCAAAGAACAAAACCAGAACAAAAGCAGCTATTACCTTCCAGGGACAGCGGGTCCAATTTCTCCGAAATTACTCCCCCTTCTACAGCTCCGTTCTTTCCACTTTACCATATTTCACGTCATGGTCAACTAACATACGTGAATTTTATAATGAGGAAGACCAATTTTAAAACACTTTTCCCTCTCTCTCTCTCTCTCTCTCTCTCTCTCTCTGTATGTGTGTGTGTGTGTATGTGTAAGAGAGAGAGACAGAGAAAGAGAGAACACGACCCCATGGAGTTGGGTCTCTCCCTGACCATGTGGAGCTCAGGGCCTGTATTCAGGTCATTAGTCTTGACAGTAAGCATATTTACCCACTGAGCCATCTCACTGTATTCAGCTCGTTAGCCTCAAAATCAGTTTTTAAAAAGTAAGTTGTTGGTTTGTAGGCTGGGGCTACTGCACAGCAGTAGAATACTTACTTGCCCAGCTAGAGGCTAGAGGGCTGGAGGCACTTTTTCAATCCCAGCACAGAGAAAAAAAACCACACAAAGAAGGAAGGAGAAGCTACACTTGTCATTCAAAATATGCTGCTTTAAGTAAGACTTCTGAGTGATAAGGACTGAGATTCCATAAATATTCCTCTTTTCATTTGGTAAGGGACCTGGTCATTTTATCACTGACTGTTAGGTTTTTTGTTTGGTTATTTGGTTTAGTCTTTCAACAAAGGCTTTTTCTGGGTAACAGCCCAGGCTGTCCGGAACCCACTTTGTAGACCAGGCCTGCCTCTGCATCCCAAGTGCTGGAATCAAAGGCATGTACCACCGCCACTACCCAGCCACACACTGGCATTGTAATTGTTCTGGGGAATAGAAAATATAACCTGAAAAAAGGTAAATTAAAATTTCTATCAGTATGAAGACGGATTAAATAGATGGAGGTGGGGGTGGGGTTAATGGAGGTGTATTCAGTTTGTTTACTCTCCATCACAAGAACGGAGCACGGGGACACACACCTGTAATCCCAGCACTCAGCAGAGAGGGAGGAGAATCAGAGGATCAAGGTCATCCTCAACTACCGAGAATTCAAGACCAGCTTGGGTTGCATGAGACCCTCTCTCCATGGAGAAAATACGTAGGAAAGGAGATGCAAATTATGTGTGAAGTCAAGCTGTTACAATATCAGTCACTTCCTGATTTTAATGATGGTTGAGTACACCAAAGTCTCTTCAACCCAGAGAGAACTTGTCAGTGTCCTAACACATGAACTCTAGTTCATAACCAACTGTGCATGTCACCATGACACACCATTACACGCCATGTTGTCATAGACTACTCAAAGGTAACAAGCTCTTACGATGTCTAGGATCCTTCAGTTTATTCCAAATCCCAACCGAAGGGGGAAGTCCCTGAGCCCTTAGTGAAGTGGCTGGGCAATTGGCCTCCAAGACACAGCCACTCCTATCTTCTGTGGCCTTCAGCACGTAGTGCAGCTTCCTTTCAGCACATTCAGGTCAGCTGGGTAGGCAGAACCAGTCTATCAGGTCAGGAGGATGAGGCCCGCAGAAAGCAGCATGATGACAGAATGACACACACGGACTCAGGCCATCAGGTCTGCACAGTTAGTGTTTTTACCCAGCCAGCCATCAGCAGCCCTCTCGCCACTGCTGTTAATGTAGCCACTAACGTTGCTACGCTGCGTTACTACGTTGTAACGTTGCGTTTGGAAAACGCAAAATTACATATGCCACTCATGCTATGTCTTTACTGCCTGGTGCTGCTCTCAGCCATGATACATTAACTCCATGCCCATGTGGCTGTGGGGAAAACTGAAAACTTAGCCACCCAAATCACTGTCTCGTTCTGTGGTTCACAGGGGGACTTCCAAATTGCTGGCATCAGGGTCAGCACATCTATCAAACAGCTCATTCTGCAGGTCTGATAACAAATCATTCAAGGTTCACAGGTATCACTCAAGATTCAAGGAGTGGCCATTCTGCCACTGAGTCCTGCGGTCTACAACAGCTATCTGTACTCCATTTTCTCCAAGTGAAAATGAGCACCAGTGAAATGCAACCCAGACAATTATAAGAATCAGATGAAAAAATAAAAACCTAGCTGGGCAGTGGTGGTGCACGCCTTTAATCCCAGCACTCGGGAGGCAGAGGCAGGCGGATTTCTGAGTTGGCCTGGTCTACAAGAGTGAGTTCCAGG
Organism: Rhynchomys soricoides; assembly: GCA_019843965.1. Lineage (NCBI taxonomy): Eukaryota > Metazoa > Chordata > Mammalia > Rodentia > Muridae > Rhynchomys > Rhynchomys soricoides. The sequence goes on from JADRCH010000125.1 coordinate 7,449,747, forward strand.
ACAGCCAGGGATACAAAGAGAAACCCTGTCTTGAAAAAAAAAAGAAAAAAAAGAAAAAAAAAAGAAAAAAGGAAAACATGAGTTCTTATAAAGTAAAATATATACTTAGCATCCCTAGGGTATTTATTCAGAAGAAATGAAAACGTATCTTCACAATGACTTCACCCAAATGCTCACGGCAGCTCTACTCTTGATGTACCCAACTGGAAGCAACCAAATGCTGATGTGAGGGTAATAAACTGATGTATGCACACAGTAGAATACTAGTCAGCCGTTGAAAGAGCCTTGGAGCAGAGCTCAGTGGCACATGCCTGTCTTTCTAGAAACTTGAGAGAACGCAAATGATCATTTGAGCCCAGAAATTCAAGGTCAAGCTAGCAATGTAATGAGACAATCTCCCTCAGAAGTATTTAGTGTATATACTAAATACTAGTAATATATTATTATAAAATATGTAATATATATTTTATTGCATGTTAAATTATATTTCAGCAAATTCAACCTAACAGGAATTAAGGAGAAAGTTCTTAGAGGGGAAAAGGAAAGAGAAGACATCAATGATTAATGTGAAGTACTTCATGGCCTGGCAAATGACAAGATCAACTGTGTGACGATCGCCACACTCACTTCAGTGTTACTCAAAGGGTCTAGAACTAAAGTCCACCCCCTCGGATCCTGTACTATTTCTCTAGTCATATCTCTGGTACACCTGTTACCTGATCAACTTTTCTGTCAATCTGTTCCTCCTACTTTTGCTTCCTTTTCCCATTTTGTCAAGGACCAGAGATGCATCCTAATTTCACTGACTCATGAGTTCTCTATCCACCTCACAGTACACTATATCCCAGCAGCAAACAGTAGCAAAAAAAAAAAAAAAAAAAAAATTAAAAAAAAAATCCTAAAACATCACTCTTCTGTGCTACACACCTACTCACAACTCCTCAGCACTGCTCAGATCCCAAGCCTCCATCCGAGAGATCCCACAATTAGTTTGAGTCTTGAGTCTGCTGCTTTTTCATATTTACCCTGATACCACAATGAACGGATGGAAATGAATGTACAAGGCAGGAACCAATTCTATCTTGTTTACTCCTGTACCTTACATACCAAGTGCCCAAAACATGGAGCATGTCTACAGCAAGTTATGGAAAAACAGTATCTAGATGTATGACAACTGATTAACTACCTGGTTCAAACCTACAGCACACATGTGAAAAGCCCAACATGGCTAGGCATGCCTGTGTCTCATACACTAGGAGCTGAGACAATCAAACCCCAGGAGCTAACTGGCCAACCAGCCTAGCTAAATCAGTGAGCTTTCAGTTCACTGAGAGACTCTTTCTTAATAAGGTTGATAGTGAGAGAAGAGTTGTGTTTTGGCCCAGGTATGGCATTACATAGCAATTTTTTTTCTAATATTCATTAAGACCCAGGAAATTCTAAAGGGAGGTTCCTTATGACTCAGAAAGGAAACAACTCAGAAGTCTCAAGAAGTTCCTGAAATTTATCAGATGCAGAAGCCCCTTACCCCTTAAGTTTGTATAAGCTGTAAGGACTGTGGAAAAGACTCATATTAGTCTCCCACCAGCCTAGCTGTCTATAAGAGACACTAACCAGCAGAATTACCAGGAAGAGATAATCATTGACCTGTCAAGCTGCCTTCAAGTCATGAAGAGAGCTTCCAGGTTGCAGCTTCTCTAAGTCATTACCCATGCTGGGCTTGGCGGCTTTCAGTGATGCAGTTGCCTCTGAGTCATCCCTGCTCTTGTTAGTAACCCCAATAAACCAAGTTGGACTTTGATGATATTGTACTTAGGTTTATAATTAGTTCCTTAACTGGGGTGAATAGACATATGTATTGCATCTCCCCTGGGAAAGTGTCACACAACACATGGATACACGCACTAACCTGCATTCCCATACACATTATCACAGAGAGAGAAAGCAGCAGACAAGTTGAGCATGGTGGCTCCTGCCTGTAGTTCCAGCACCCAGGAAAACAACCAAGATAGGAGGCAGATAGATCTAAGTTTGCATAGATGCAATTTGCAAGAAACAGAGAAGTATGTCTTGAGCAGCAAGATGCTAGGAGGATTACCACACCTCAAGAAAGAGGAAAGGCTTATGTAGGAAGCTTCAGAGGTACTCTGTGGTCCAGCGGAATGTCCCTGGGCTTAGTCAAGAACTAGTGAAGGCAGTCAGCCTCAGTTACGCAGCAAGGTGGGAGTCAGAGGCTGGAGAACTCACTCCCTTAACTTTGTCCCATATGGGAGTGTGAGACAACTTGTAATGTGGTGGTCTGCAGGACCACACACAGACATGCTTAGTGTGCTCTGGTGGGCCAGTGGGCTGCTCTGTACTGCACAGATGCCTGAGCTTGGTGCTACTTCCAGCTTCATTTCCCTCGGCTTCAGCAAAAAAGGAAAGGGCTTAAAGAGTGAAGGGCTGAAGTGTAAGGAGTCCCTGGGGAGAACGGCAGGCCTAACGGGAAGGCCCTGAATGAACTTCCCTCTTCACCTCTAAAAGTGGCTCTTAGACACTTTTAGACCCAGCATTCTGTCCTATCAATACTCCATTCATTTCCTCCCTCATCGTGGTGGGGGAGGGGAGGGGTTGCTCAACTGAATTAATGAGGAGGAATGACTTGTTGCTCCAAACCAGGTCAAAAAAAATGTGGGAAAACTCATTCCAATGTTATAGGCAAAGATGCTGTGAGAAACAAGTAGAACCATGGGAAACGCTCATACACACTGCTTTCTGGTCCAGGACCCCTGCCCTTCCCCTGGGCCATTAATAGGTCATCTGTGTACATGTACCAAAACACACTGTGCGGGCTGCAAACTAAAGCAGTCGTTCTCTTCTTTACAGTATATAATCCATCTAATGACTTAAGTACAGTTATTATAGAATTGTATATGTATATGTATACACACATATGGTACTATAGTACATTATTTTCAAATAGACACATCTCACTGATAAGTTAACTGTTCAAGCTTTTAGTTTTAACATTTCTTTTGAGTGTACACACACACACACGGAGGTGTACACACACACATGCTTGTCAGTCTAAGCATGTAAAGAAACTAGAGGCCGACATCAGGTGTCTTTCTCAATCACTCCTTTGCATATTTTTTAAGATGGTGTGATGGTTTGTATATGCTTGGCCCAGGGAGTGGCACTATTAGGAGGTGTGGCCTTGTTGGAGTAGGTGTGTCACCGTGGGAATGGGCTTTAAGACCCTTAGCAGCCTGCAGATGAAGATGTAGAACTCTCAGCTCCTCCTGCACCATGCCTGCCTGGATGCTGCCATGCTCCCGCCTTGATTCTGGACTGAACCTCTGAACCTGTAAGCCAGCCCCAATTCAGTGTTGTCCTTTATAAGAGTTGCCTTGGTCATGGTGTCTGTTCACAGCACTAAAACCCTGACTAAGACAGAAGTGGACTCTCAACGACAAACCTAGAGTTTATTATTTTACTTAGGCTGACTGGCCAACAAGCCCCTGGGATCTTGTTCCCAGCCCCGGGGTTACAGTACACTTTGTCACATCCAGCTTTTATGTAAAGATTCAAACACAGATCCTCGAGCTTGTTGTGTGAGCATTTTATCTACTCATCTACCTGCTCAGCCACGGTTTTTAGATTATTTTCTAACAGTAATCTTTTTTTTAATCCTAAGATCCATAGCTTGAAAGGCTTTACGTTAGTAAGGCTCTGAGAGGTTTACAGACAGGTATATCAGTGTTCATAGAAAGACGCTGTCCTGCCTATGGATCTCAAAAAGGAGCTAGATCACAAGATCAAAGAACTCGTGAACAGCGAGTGTGTGTGTTCTGAGTTTAATATCCTGAGATGTCACAAAGCTTTCCAGGATAACAGAGGGGCTGGCTGGTTGCTTTGGAAGGTAATGAAAACATTCTAAATTGCACTGATATATTCGCAGCTCTGTGGTGAATACCGTAAGTTGTCCACTTCCACTGGATAAAGTATGATTTGTGGATTATATAAAGACATTGCCAAAAACTAAGTGTAAAAGACGTTTTCTGGGCAGATTCCTGTCACAGTGCAATAGAATTCCCAAGATGGCATACATCACATAACAAAAGAGCAATAGTATCACTGAGCAGGACAGTGGTGGCGCACGCCTTTAATCCCAGCACTTGGGAGGCAGAGACAGGTGGATTTCTGAGTTCGAGGCCAGCCTGGTCTACAGAGTGAGTTCCAGGACAGCCAGAGAAACCCTGTCTCAAAAAGGAGCTTGCTTTCCTATGAAGCCCTTAAAAGCTTCTTGAAGCTTAGAGGGAAATAACCCTCTCCCGGCCTCGCCGTTGACAGCCAAGCGTTTGCCCCATGTACTACAAAAGAACACACTCAAACCTTCCATTGACTACCTGTATTTCGACAATCTCAAGATCATAACGGAAGGGATGCTGTTTCCGCTCTTCTAGACACGAACAAAACACTGTTCTTCTCTCATACAACAAACTGCTGCCCCAAGCCCCACGTTCCTCCTAGGAACACCACCAGGTTATTATTTATCCCCTCCTCAAGACATTTCTAATGGGGATAACGCTCAAAAGAGGTGACAGATGAGGACTGAGTATCACTGATTCCTAAATCAGGGGCAAACGGGATTTTTTCAATAAAAGGAGACGACTTAAAATCTCTAAATGAATTAAATCCGAATGGTCCCGATGGATGGTTTTCTGAGTGCATTTATCAAGTTTTATATAGGACAACTGGGGAGAATACACAAATAAGCAGATGAGTGGGGAGGCCCAGGAAACAAGTGCCATCACTGCCTTGCTGCAGGTGTAGAAGTCCCTACGCCATCACCTGCCCTACAGTCAGCTCTTGCTTACAAAGGTCTTCAGAGGATTCAGTATAATGTGGACTTGTAGAGAAACCCCCAATTATCTTCTGAAAAGGAAGTCAGGATAATCCTGACTCTGAGTCCTGCTTACCTTACATCTCAGGCTCTGAAGACACTGATGTCTTATTTGCAATCAATCCTGAATAGGTATCTGGTAATACATGAACAAAGGCTCTGGTTTTTATTTTCTGAGACCTGGCTATGAATGGAGATTTTTAAATTATTTTTTTAAACAGTCACTAATTAAGAAACCAAGCTCAACACTCCAATCACATCTATGTTACGGCAGGCAACTTGTGCTCACTGGAAAACCGAAGATCTCAGTCGCAATACAACAAAACGTCTATGAAAGCCAGAACTGACTAGTTCGCTACTCCATTTGAGAAACTGTTTACGCTACAAATATCACACAATGATCTTTTACTTCAAGAACAAAACGCACCAGATGCAGGGCAAATGGGCCCTAAGCCAGACGAACCGCAGAATATTAACCAGAGAAGGCAGAGGTGAAAAGGCTAGTCACACTGCCAACCTCCACACAGCAGCCAGGAACTGTGCCGCCGTGATAACAGCCCGCTCCAGATGCCGCTTCCTCTGGGTTCTAGTTCTGTGAGACCAGCACGTTTTTAGTTGACTTTGAGTTTTCCCCTTTACGCAGTCATAATTTACATCTCCTCTTCTTTCTCTTATTTCTTCTAAGCTCGCTTACCCCAATCCCTTGTCTAGAAAACCTTCCTTCCTGCCCCTGAATACTTACCCTTCTGAAAGGGGAATTCCATGCAGTCTCTGCCTAATGTGTGCACGCGTGTGCGTGCGCGTGCGCGTGTGTTGCACGCACCCCAATGCTGAGATTACAGAATGCACAGCTATGCCTGCTTCCTTACCATGATGCAAGGGTTTCAAACTCAGGTCCTCATACTTTGAAACGAACACCCCTAACCACTGAGCTTTCCCTCTAGCCTCCTAGTCAATTTCTTTAAAAAAAAAAAAAACAAACCATCATTTTTTTCTTAGATTGTTTATTTTATATACAAAGATGTTTCACCTACATGTATATTTGTGTACCATTGTCTGCCTGGTGCCAATGGAAGACAGATAAGGGCATTGGATTGGACTGGAACTGGAGTTACAGACAGTTGTGAACCACACGTGGGTGCTAGGAATTCAACTTGGGTCTTCTGCTCTTAACTGCTGAGCCATCTACTCTGCCCCTCCTGGTCAATTTCTTGAAGCTAAAATCATTGTGCTCCATTGGGGAAAAAAATGTCCAAAAGAAAACCATTCAAGCCAAAGCCAGGCAATGAATCACTTACCAACACACACCCAGCCAGCTGGCTGCTCATCCAAGTGTGTCTTTTTGGGAAATGACTTTGTGTTCCTTCATCCTCCTGGTGTCTGTGTCTTCCCCACACAATTTTTCCCTTCATAAATCCTAAGTCAGACTTACCCTATAATTTTGAGCTGTAAATTCTGTTTTCTAAGACAAAACAATTTGACAAACCAAAGCAACTGTGGACAGAAATGAGCTTACTTTGCCATAATATACTTAAAGATGATTGACCCTCTACACATCGGTTGCTAGGAAAGAAAGGAGACAGAAGAAAGAAGCAACCTGACAAATACTCCAGAAAGACAATTTTTTTCACCCTTGTAACAAGAAGGAAGCAGCTAAGAGCATGCACTGATTAGATCTATTTACAGATGACAAAACTAAAATAAAAAAGAGGGGCCTAGTGGTTCATGCTGGTGCATGTCTGTAACCCCAGCATTCAGAAGGTGGAAACAGGAAGACCGGGGTTCAAGGCCAGATTCAGCTACATCAAAAATAAGAAGGTTCAGAGCCAGCAAAATGGCTCAGCAAGAAGTTAAGGCACTTGCCTACAAGCATGGCCTGAATTGGACCTGAACAGGGCTAGCAGGAGAGAGCTGACTTCTCAAAGCTGTCTTCTGACCACCACACATTCACAATAGCAGGCAAGCACTCTCCACACACTGTAAGTAAATAAATATAAAAATATATAATTTATAAAACTTTGAGTGAGCTAGGCAAATGCCCCCATGGAATGTCTCTTAGCTCCAGGCCAGCCAGAAATACATAGTGATGGATACATACATACATAGATCTCAAAACAGAGAGAAAAAGGTTCAGTGCCCTGCCCAAACAAAGTCACGTGACTAACACATATGCTTCCAGACCTATAGTCAGCTTGACTCTTCAAACCAAAAGGCAGCAGCTGCTACTAGATATGTTAACATTCCTTAGCCTGGCAGTGGCACTTGGGAGGCAGAGGCAGGCAGATTTCTGAGTTCGAGGCTAGCCTGGTCTATAGAGAGTTCCAGGACAGCCAGGGCTACACAGAGAAGCCTTGTCTCAGGAAAAACAAAAAACAAAAACAGAAAAACAAAAAACAAACAAACCATTCCTTCTAGGCTCTGCCCCACAGTTAGCAGGCAACAGCCAGGTAATGCTTATCATTAAAGGGCTGTTTGCCCCCCCTCCCCCCTCTCTCTTATTCTGCCCCCTTCTCTCCATGCCGCTTTTCTCTCTCCCCCCCTCCCCCTCCCCCACCTCTCTGTTCCTGGCCAGCCTCTTTTCTCTCTCCCCCTCCTCTTCCTCTTCTCTGTCTCTTTCTGTCTCTGACTCTCTCTCTCTGCCTTTCTCAATCTCTACTCCCTTCTCAACTCCCCTCCCCATGCCCTAAATAAACTCGATTCCATACTCTACCTGTCAGTCTGGTCCCTCAGGGGAAGGGATTCCTCAGCATGGACCCGCAGAGGCAGCCCCTCCACCTCACCATACTGCGCCTCTACCAAACGTATCCTGGCTCTTTCTTTTTTATAAAACACAAGATACCCTCCATGTGTCTCTATCGCCAAGGAGCAACTTTCCTAGAAGGCAGTACTTTGAAGGTGCCTCCATGACCTTTGAGACCTCCACAGCCCACACATTGTAGAGCCACCTTCCAGTCGCCCAACAGAAAGCAATGCCTTTCTCTTCTGCCACACGCCACTTTCAATAACTACTTCTTTCCAGAATAATTTCCAACAGTTCCTGTTTTCAAGGGACCTACTCATAACTCATCAGCAGTCCAAGAAGTTTGCGTCAGTATATGCTTTTTCTCAATAAAGTTTAGGGCTGAGGCAACATGTCAGGGCTAAAACAAGAGCACAGAACAGTTGAAAGTTACGCAAGACAATGCTCTGTTTTTATTCCACATCTGTCTCTCTGGGTCTCCTGTGAGTCACTGTCTTTCCTGTTCACTCATCATTATAAAAACTGCCATTTCTTTCTTTCTTTTTTTTTTTTTTTTTTGCCATGAGAGTTCTGTAGTAATTACGGAACTCATTACATCTCTCACCTCCACACTTTAGCTCTGACCTGTTAGCAGCCCAGAAACCAGGTTGTTCTGACTTTCACAACCATCGCTTTACACAAACAGGAAACAGGACACAGTAAGGCTTCGATTCATTTACTTACCCATTCAATAAACACATATGAAATGCTATCAGATAGAGACCCTCCTGGCAGAGCTTGGAAGAGAGGAAATCACATGATTATCCTGGTGTCCATACGGCCTAGGGTAATAGCTACTCGGGAAGAAGGCTTTCTAGAGGAGGTGGTCCCTGAGCATCCATCTCTTCAGTATTAAATAGACCTAAAACACCCTACGAGGTTATAAGACTTACTTGCCGCAATCCAGTCAAAAATATAATTTGAAAGGATGAGTATTTCCTTCCCTAAACACGGGTCCTTAAATACTCACTTTGCAACAATTACAAGTTCAACAAACTTATAGATATTTGGTACCTTTCACAAGTTTCTACAATAGGACTTAGGATGTTACCAGAGGGAGAAAAAATTGCACCTTCCCCCAAAAGACAGTCATTTCTCTAAGTGAGAATGAATGCTTTCAACAATCCAGGACCTACAAAGCAAGGCTGTCGGAGAGGAAACAAGATTCCAAAAAGCCCTGCTTTAATACATCAGAATGAAAGGCCTCTTTGAACAGCAGAAGAACTTGAACATACACACACAGAGACACACAGAGAAAGTCAGAAACAAGAGACAGCGAGACGGAGAAAGAGACAGCGAGACAAGAAGGCTATTGTGGGGCTTTAGCCTCCAGATGATGAACCCCCAAACACTGCTGTGATAAACAAGCCTCTGGGCTGGAATCTGATTGGCTGGCCTGACAAAACATTACAACCTAAGGAATCCCAATCCCACCCCCACCCCATTCATCATTTCCTCAATCAAGTCCCAGAGGCTAGTAGCTCTCCGGTTTTTACAGGTTCCTGGGCTTATTGCTTGTTAATTACTATGCATAGAGCGCCTTTCCAAAAGAAAAAAGTACGGGCAAAAGAAAGCAACCGTGGCTTTAATGCCCCATAAAAGGCTGAATGTGGCAGAAATGAACTCGCCAGTGTGTAGCGCGGGCACCGAGGGCTCCCCTAAGACACTCCAGGGGTTCTGGGATGCGCGGGCACGCCGCCCGGGCCGCGGCAGGGCAGGAGGGAGGCGGCGGGCTCGTACACCTGCCCGGCTCCGGTGCCCGCGCCCGGCTGCGCCGTCCGGCCTTCGCCCGGCTCCCGCCCTCCGCCCCGGCCTCCCGCCCCGGCCGCGCACCGTGTGAGACTGCAGACTCTGGCTCGCCTCGACGGCCGCTGTCAGCGGCACCGTGTCGTCCAGCAGCACCTTGCCGGCCGGCGGCTTCTCCATGAAAGCCATCCCGGGCCGCCGCCGCCGCCTCTGAAGCCGGGACAGGAACCGGAGACGCCGAGCCCCGCCACCCGCCGCGTCCCGCCGCCGCTGCTGTCAACGCGCACCGCCCCGCGCGCCGCCGCCGCCCGCGGGGTCCTAGCGCCGGTCGTCCCAGTCTGCCGGCTGTCAACAGCGGTCCGCCCGGTCCCGCTGGGTCCTAGCACCGGACCTCACGGCAGGGTTGGTGACTGCTCTCATAGTCCCATGGTTGCAGTCAGAGGCATTATGTCCCTTGCTCTCTTGGCCTCCTCGCCTCTGCATCGTACACTCAGTACCGTGAACTCCCGGCCTCAGGCCAAGGAGCACAGAACTAAACCATCACCACCATGTCTCAGATTCAAACACTGCTTCCCTGGAATCTAACAGAAATGAGCTTTTCAGAGGAACCATTCAGAAACTCAGAGTAGCAGACTTGAGATCCTACTGCTCCCAATCACATCTTCCCTGCCCAAGGACCTTAGGACACAGGAAATAACAAAAAAACTTCAGGGTGGGGGCAACCCTGAGTAGCCAAGTGACACCAGAGTGCCTCCAGGGTCCAATGCTCAGTAGAAGGAGACCTGGGAATCTTCTTAATTTAGCCCTAAAAAAAAACGAGACCTTTTCCTACATCTCATTTTTATTCCAATGTGCTTTAGAGCAGTAATCTATTAAAGCCAAACCATGTGTCACTTTAAGAGGGTTCCACTCTTTTCCTCCATTTCTTTGTTTAAAGGCAATGGAATACACAGAAACCTAAATTCTGCATTAATTATTACTTCTGTCCTGGTGGGGACTGATCAAGACAAGACCATGTTCATATGTTGGTAGGAATATAAAATAGCCTAATCCTTAAGGAAGGCATTGAGCCACTCAGTGAGTATTTACTGATCTACTGAGTACCTACCATGTAATAAGCTGAATGGTGGTGACTGGGATTTAATAATACATATGAAAGACTTGAAAATGTCTCACCCCAAGACTGTAATTCTGCCTCTAAGAGGGTTATTCTAAGAAAGTAATGAGAGATTTTCGAAAAGGTATAGCATGTAAAGACAAGCATTTAATCCCCCAAATAAGATTATACAAATCATGGTATAATCACCCTTTTTTTGCAAAGCTAAAATCCAGATTATTCACTGAGGGGTGTAGCTCAGTGATAGAGAAGGCACATGACTTGTGCAAAACCCTGGGATCAATCCTTAGCACCAGAACGACTTAAAGAATATCTAATGATGTTCAAGAATGTTCTTGACCTAATAAGTGAAAAAAGCAATACATTTATCTGTAGAGCCAAATATATTTACAGGAAAAACACCAGATGGATATAACCACAATGTTTCCTGTAAGAGAGAGAATCATGATTGCTTTTCATATTTCCCAAAATGCCTTTAATTACAATGGTTTGTTCTTTTTTAAAAAAAGTATTTTTATGTGCATTTTTGTTTTGCCTGTGCATATGTCTACGTGAGGGTGTCAGATCCCCTGGGACTGGAGTTATTGAACTTGGGACCTCTGGAAGAGCAGCCAGTGCTCCCAACTGCTGAGCCATCTCTCCAGCTCCATAATTAAAATGTTTTATTTTTATGATCAGGAATATATATATATATACACACCAGGGTCCAGGGTCCAGGGTCCAGGGTCCAGGGTCTAGGGTCCAGGGTCCAGGGTCCAGGGTCCAGGGTCCAGGGTCCAGTGCACTATCGAACCACAGGTTCCAAAGTACACATTTCCAGGCTTCAGAAGATGCCTCTCTGAAACCTAGCAAACTGGCACTGTGCTCCATTTCAGCGTATTTGCACAAACACTGATGATAGGTACGCCACTTGAAGACTCAGATATCAAAGGTCCACAGATGAACAAACAGGGAATCAGTGGGACTTTTTTCCTCTGGTTATGATGCTGGGCTCATTTCTTCCTACTTCCTCAGTGAGTTCCTTGTCCAACCTCCTGAGTATCCTGAAGCTCACAGACCGGCTCCAAACCTCACACAACCTCAGCACTCATCCAGCTCTTTCTTCCTTCCTTTTTTGTTTGCTTTTTGTTTTTTGTTTTTTTCCGAGACAGGGTTTCTCTGTGTAGCCCTGTAGACCAGGCTGGTCTTGAACTCAGAAATCCATCTGCCTTTACCTCCCAAGTACTGGGATTAAAGGTGTGTGCCACCACTGCCCCACTCTTCCTTTCTTTCTTTTTAATTAGGGTTTTGGCCTTGAACTCTTGGGGACCTAGTGATCCTCCTGCCTGAGACTCTTGAGTGGCCAACTACAATGTTCTGTGCCTGGCTCTGTCTGGCATTTGAAGTCAATACAGGCTGAATATGGGAAACTTTTCTCAGGCCAGAGCTGCTCTAAATCAAATGACTTGTGTTTCTAGTCTTGGGCTGCATAAACTGCTAAGGAACGAGAAAATGCCACGCTTTGCGTTTTTGCATACATACATCTACTTGGAGGCTAGCAGAAGAAAAATAGATTTTTATATTCTGCTTTGTTGCCAAATGTTTAGACAGCTCATGGGTTGTTTATCTAACAACCTGAGATTTGGCCAGATTGATTGAACATAATGGATTTTAGTGAGGAAATTTCTAGCCCTGACAAAGGCTGTACAAAATCAGATCACAGAAGCTTGTGAAAACTTCCTAAGCAGGGTGGCCTTACAACTCCAAATGACTTATTTCTTTAAATATTCATGGTCTGGATACTGAACAACAAAATTTAACTCATAATAGTCATTTATATGATGACATTTTCTATGTCAACACTGGGAAAAATCTGTTCAGGGGCATAAGGTCAAAACAGTTTACAGTTAAGAGCCACTTAAATAAAGTATGCACCAGGCAGTGGTGGCATACGCCTTTAATCCCAGCACTGGGGAGGCAGAGGCAGGCAGATTTCTGAGTTTGAGGCCACTCTACAGAGTGAGTTCCAGGACAGCCAAGGCTACACAGAAAAACCCTGTCTCAAAAAAAGAAAGTTTGTGAAACCTATTACTCTTGTTTGACTGATAGACAAACTATTTGGGTTTTCTCCTAGCTGGTCATTCAGCACCAACTCCCAAATTTTCTGAAGATGCTGAGAATCCTGCTCTTTGCAAACCAGATGAAAGAAGTGAGTAAAGAACAAAGCACATGCAGCCAGCCATGTGACCCAGGAGTAAGGGCACAGTGCCTGAGTCTGCTGACCTGGAACCAGGTAGTCAACTATGCCAGCACGCTAGGTAGTCACAGCAGCGCAGCTGTGCAGTGACAGTCAACCCCTGGTAGACTGTTTTAATATAAATCCTTAATAGAAGCAATTTAACAGCAATTTTCTCAGGGAGTAAATTGGCCTTTGAATTATGCTCTAGAAACATAAAAGAAAAATGACTTATAGTTTGGCACAAGATGAGAACCAGCAGTTATCTCAGAGGTACTGGTGTGCACTTAGAGATTTCTTTTTCTGGATGAACACACAAGTCAGGTCCACAAGATAAATGGTGGCCATGAGGAGGCCCTACCTATTAATCTAAGATTTGCTGCTTGGGGGGAATGAGTGGCATTTCAGCAGTATGGAAATGTTTCTAACAGAATACAACAGTCTGTTAAGCAATTTTCCAGTACATTAGGCTAAAATTGCTTGAGCTGGGTATTCTTTCTGTGGCAATCAAGTATCACATAAATTGCAGGCTTATAATGCCCCTAATACAGAAAGAGCTAGACAAATTGGACTATAGGTCATTACTTCTGCACTTACTTCCATGTGACCTGGTACAATCACGGCCCCTCCCAGTGATCAGCACCTTCCATTGTAAGATAGTCACTCCTTCTGGCACCTCATGTGGGCTTGAGAAAGCCAATGATTCGTTCTCATGGCTGCTCTAACAGAGCACGAGCAGCCTGACAGCCTTGGCTCAGAGTCACCACGTGTAGAGAGACTACCGACTCAACTCTGTTTATAGGGGTCAAAGGTCATGATCACCCCAGACCATTTATAATGTGAAAATGCTCTAAATGAGAAGCTAATTTTAAAGTCACACTGCGACATCTCTCTCCACTCCCCACTTGGCCTGCATAACTTTTTCTTTTGGTGGGTTGGGACAGACAGCTGATCTTCCTACCCTGGTCGGTGAATTTCTAGAATTAGAGATCAGCCACTGTGCCTGACTCCAGTTTTCTATTCATCTAACTGATCCTTAGAGCTTTCATACTCGGAGGATAATCTCTGAATGACATTTAGGAAAAGGCTAGGTGGCCTGGCACTGTGGTACACACTTGTTTTCCCAGCGCTTGGGAAGCCTGAACTGGAGGGTCTTGAGTTCAAAGCCAGCCTAGACTAAGTGGCATGACCATCACTGGGCGTAAGGGGAGAGGGACAGGTTTTGGGTAGAAACCATAGGTATGTAATAGGGAAATGCTACGACTGTAGCACAGAATATCAATCTGAATGGATTTAAGAATTCTAGTTTAACAAAATACTACTGAAATTGACAGTGGTCCAGGAATGAGAATGCTGTAAGATCCACAGTGACAGGGCAAAGGAAGCTCGAGCTTGAATCCTGTATGACCCTGTATGATGACCTCAGCCAAGCTATAAAGCATGAGTCTGCATCTCCGTCAATAAAATGGGGCTAATAACTTTATAAAAGCTGTTTCAAGAATTAAAATTAGCTTATCAGAAATGTAAAAATCTGGTAGCTACTAATATTAATGGCATCACGCTCTATTTATGGATCTACTGCTGCTAAGTCCCAGGAGAGGAGTTCTGCAGGAGTGTGTGCTGAAGGCCTGAGTCCAGTGACTTGCCTTCAACCAATCATTGTTAGATGAATTCAACCTGCAACGATGGCCATTCTGAGACTTACAATAGTACCTTTGCTCTTGACATTGATTTGGGGGGTTTTCTTCACCCTTTCACATACTGGAGGAAGGTGTAATAGGTTTATAACTCATTTTAGACACATGACTGCCCTCTAGGGTCTACAAGAATTCTTTTTTTTTTTTTTTTTTCGAGACAGGGTTTCTCTGTGTAGCCCTGGCTGTTCTGGAACTCACTCTGTAGACCAGGCTGGCCTCGAACTCAGAAATCCGTCTGACTCTGCCTCCCGAGTGCTGGGATTAAAGGCGTGCACCACCACTGCCTGGCTACAAGGATTCTTTCTAGTAAGCTATTCAACTGCTCTAGAACTTGCCTTGCTGAGCAACCATGAGGACCCCCAGAATCCAAGTTTACAAACAAAAAACCAGGTATAGTGGCTTGTGTTTATATATAAATCCCAGTGCTTGGAGAAGTGGAGACAGGTGGATTCCTTAAGCTCACTGACCAGCCAGTTTCATCCAATTATTGAAATTAATGCCAACAAGAGACAAAAAGCCAAAGTGAATCTTAATCTTGTTGAGAGTAATGACACCTAAGCCTGACACATGGCCTCTACATGCACAGACAAGCACACACCCACAAAAATCTGGTTACTTAAGATGACACCAGAAGGAATGCCTTTTCCAGGCAATATGGTGACACATCCTCCTAAGTTTTGCAATAGTCAGAGATGCCATGCCCTGCTGATCTTGTATGTCTCATCAAAGCATCTAGCATTGATCAGTTACCAGTTACCAGTTACCGAGCACAGGTAGACCATGAGTATACAGATACAGATTTAAAAAGTACTGGCTGTTAGGGACGACTGTTTAAAACTCGGCCTCCCTCAGCCACCATGCACTTACACCTTTCTTTTTTCCCTCTCTTTTGAGACAGGATCTAGGTAGTCCTGAAACTTGTTATGTAGACCAGGCTGGTCTCGAACTCAAGAGATTCTCCTGCCTCTGCCTGGAATTAAATGCATGCACCCCCACACCCCCACACCCAGCCCTACTTATACATACATGCATGCATGCATACATACACACACGCATGCATACATACATACATACTAGTCTTATTGTTGTTGCTTTCCTTTTTTTTTTAGTAGATCTACATTTTCAAGAGAGGGAGAGAATTAGAACCCTTAAAACAGCACCTCTGCACCCCAGATTCCTTCCTTCAGGTTTAAAATATTAACACATTGGCCAACTCTCTGAAAGGGCAGCATGCTAACCTGCTCAACTGTAGAACAGCCAACTTCAAATTCAGAAAAGCTGCTCAACTCACTCATGGGAAGCCACATGGGAGGAGAAGACTGGCTAATATTTCTAGGCCTGGCCCTGTGATTAACTCTATTATTCCCAGCAATGCAGTGGTATTAGGACCATATATAACTGAGTCACGGCTGCGTGTAAACCCCTCGCCAGTAACAGTGGGGACTAAAGGCAAGTACCACCGCATCCAACAGAAGATTACATCTTGGTGTAAACAGTATGGAATTATAAAGCTAACCCAGAAGCCACCGAGAAAGGGCCTAAGAATTAGGTGTTCAAAGATGGCTCCAGCCGGGCCGTGGTGGCGCACGCTTTAATCCCAGCACTGGGAGGCAGAGGCAGGCGGAGTTCTGAGTTCGAGGCCAGCCTGGTCTACAGAGTGAGTCCAAGGACAGCCAGGGCTACACAGAGAAACCCTGTCTCGAAAAACAAAAACAAAACAAAACAACGATGGCTCTACTTGCATCATTGCAGGTAGTAACTAAATACTTGGTGGTGTAAAGTCAGCGAGAAAATTCCTCGACACAGACAGACATAGGTGTTATCAACTACAACTGTTTGAGACTCTGAAGGTAAAACATCCAGACAGTTTTCTCAATTTAAAAAGGTTTTTACTATTACTGTATTTGTATTTTGCCTGCACGTATGTCTGTGTACCATGCGCATGTAGTTTCGGCACAGGTCAGTAGACAGTGTTGGATCATCTGAGACTGAAGCTACATACAGTTGTGAGGCACCATGTGGGTACTAGGAATTGAACCCAGATCCTCTGGAAGAGCAGCCAGTGAGCTTAACTGATAATAAGTCCCTCTCAATTGTTTTTCAACTGGAAAAAAAAAAATCCAAACCTCGACAGATGATGAGATCTTGCACATATTTAAGTCTGGACAAACCATGCACCAATCTGGAAATCTCCCTTTCCACACATGGCTTCTGGGTCTACCAGCATTCCTTCATGAAGAGCAACAGCCCACCTCCCCAGATGTCATTTGATAACAAGAGCACAGGTTTTTGAACGTATAACTTTAAATTTGTATTTCAGGATCTAGGAGCTTCTGGGACCATAACTTTAACCCAGCCTTCCATAACTGTCTTCTTACTTTCTATTACACAACAGGACACTGCAACAACAGCAACAGACTGCTTCAACCTTTTCACTTCTGCAGATGCTAAAACCGTTTCTCCAGTATATAAAGGAGCAGGAAATTTAATTTCCTGGGAAAGAAACACACAGCCTGGCCCTGGCATTTTAGTGCCCAGGAGAGCTGAAATAAGTCCACTTATCAAAACTCCATGCACAATTGTTTTTCCAAACTTGGTGTGTTTTGCAAAATCTTCACTTAAATGCAAAGGATTGGCATCTCCCGTTAACTCTGAGAAGGCAGCCACATCCTGCTGTGTGAAGGCTCGGCTGAGCTCGGCTCGGTCTCCAACTTTCATGTGTACATACTGAACACACTGCCCTGCTGGTACCACACGATGTTGCCACAGTCTCCTCGGAAGCCCTCTCCACATCTTCAGCATCTCCAAATGTCATCAACAGCCTGCTCCTGTTTTCAAACTACTAGACACCTAATGGCACTGTCGAGTGGAGGTATTTGGAACAGTAAGAGTATTCAATCCAGTACTTGTTCCCTGCTATTGCCAGATAATGCCAAGAGAAAGGGAGACACCTGTAAGAAAAGAACAGGTTAACTCAAGCTGCATGGAAACAATGGGGAACACAGAAGACATGTAGATTTCACAGGATGCACAGAATTGCAGCAGTCACATTTTAAAGGGCACCATGGAAGCACTGGCTGAATAACAATCACAAGCTGGGAAACAATCTGCCAAGATATCACTGGTGTAGCATTCAGTAAGAAAAGACTTTATCACAAGAATTCCAAGTTTGACCTCCAAATATCTCCAGTATATTGCAACTTTTATTCACTTGTCTCTGAGGCTCATTGCCATCTGCTAAGTTCAAGGCCCAGTCCAGGAAGCTCCTAACCTCCATACAATCTTATCAAGGCCTAGAATGTTTTCATCCTCTCAAACTTACTAATGAATAAGCTCACCCTTCCTAGTTCTTTCTGAACTCTTTCTGCCTGAGTCAACTCTGCTGCTCTGACCCAAGCTCCTCTCCAAACTGACTGGTTCAATCTGGCTTCTCTCAGCTTCTCCTGAATTGCTTTGCTTGGCCTCTAACTAACTCTGGCAATCTGTTCTAACTTTCTGTCTGTCTTCTCCTGTGTCTAGCTTGTTCTCTCTTCAATAGGTCACTGTACAACTCTCCTAGAAAACTGATCCCTTCTTCCATTTCTTCTGTGCTGCTCTCTTAACCTCTTTTTCCTCTCTTCTTGTGAGAGCTGGGCATCACCTATTCTGTCAAATCTTTCTAAATCACCACTTTGTCTGCCACTCAATTGACATCACTTTTAAATATGGATGCTTCCTTCCTCAAACTAACTTTACCTTCACTGCTTGGGATTAAAGGTGTGTGCTAAAGGCATGTTTGTTCCAGCCAGAGGGATTGAAGGTGTGTGCTAAGGGCTGAGCCACACAGCTAAAAACAGCTTTTTTCAGTAAACAACACAATCTCTGAATTCACAGTGTGATCAAACATCCTGCAACAAGAGTGACTTAAAATCTGACCACCATGCCTTAGTTCCAGAAGCAGATAGATTCTGGGTTTGCCCTCGTTAGATGTTAATTGCTTTACTCAAGACAAATATGAGACACACCTACATCACATCACTGCAGTGCTTAGCAGCTCTTGGAATTGGAAAGAAAAGGCAGTTACCTGGATCACTCTGAAGGCACATCTCTTGCTTTTATAGGCTCCAAACAAGGTCAAAGAACTCCATAATTTGGCCAGACCACTATTTGAAAGTCAAGAAAACAAAAAGACCTCTGCTTTAACAGCCTTAGTACTTTTGCTTGTGATGGTCTACAAAGATTTTTGTTGTTGTTTTGTTTTGTTTGTTTTAATAAACCAGGAGGATTATGATATAGAACCTTAGAAGTAAAAACATACCAGAGAGAACAAAAGGAGCCCCAAGGATCTTTTTTAAATGTACACATTTCTGACTTTAAAACTGGCCGTGATTAATCACAAGCTTTCTGTCTAGTATAACCCCAGGTGGGGTGTAATACCAAGGAAGTGTTTGTGAACCCCAAAGGCCAGTCAGGGGCCAATCTGATGCAATCACACCAGGGTCTTTATTTACAAGCTCGAGCTTGGCCTTAACTTACCACCAACCCACAAGACAGTTCCAGTGTCGAAAAAGCACTGGACACTCACTGGGGCGAGGTTTTATAGAAAATGGCAATTGAGAGGTGAGTGTTTCCCGCCTGGTAAGCATCTAATTGGGGTGTTACTGTGGCCTTTAGCATAATTGGCTGGTGCTAGGAGCCAAAGCGTAAACTTAACTTCTGTTTTCCTCCTAATTGGTGGTTGTTAGGCAGGGAGTGCTTGTAACCTGGAAGTGCAGATTTGTTGGGGAATAACCTGGAGACACAGGTCTTGTTGGGGGATAGCCTGGAAACTGGAGCTGGGCTCAGGTTTTGTTGGGGGGCTTACCTGGAAACTGAAGCTAGATACCGACCTGCTTGTTTACTTGAGTTTAAACTTAGGTCAGGATCCCTAAGATGGAGTCAGAACCCAAAAACTTTGGTGTCTCAGAGGAATGTCCATATTACCTCCAGTGTAAATTCCCCAAAGGTTCTCAGGGTTCCAGCCATGCGCTCTCGTCCTGGAGGCATGCTCACTGTGCTGTCTCACCACTCTCTCTCTGCCTGTTATTCTATAACTATCTCAGGGTCATACCTGCTGTGTAGTCTCAAGATGGCTGACAATGTCTTCTCATCATAGGTGAGAACATCCACAGGTAAGGCAGCGCCAACCTAGGTATGGAACAATACCATTAGTAGACTTCCGTGCCCACTCAGGAACTCTAATAAAATCAGTCATGTGCCTGCTAAGAGCGCCCACCGCTTGCAATGTTCCTATCCCTTTTCATTAATACCTCCTCATCTTTGCATCTGTGTTTAAAGTGCTCCTTCTCCAGCTGGTGAGATGGCTCAGTGGGTAAAGGTGCCTGGGACAAAGCCTGATGACCTATGCTCCATCCCCAGTTTGGTTCCCAGTTCCCATCCATATGGTGCAAGGAGAGAACCAACTCAAGTTGTCCTCTGGCCTCGACACAGGTGCACACAATTACATTTATGTGTACCAACACACACACGCACACACACACACACACACACACACACACGCATGCACACACGCACAGAAATAGACAGAGGTTTAAAGGACAGCTCCTTTCCTTATTCACAGGGTTAGGAGATCACATGACCAATCTACTTCTGCGTTCTTTTTTACACCAGACTCTATACTTCGCTCACCCGTAATTCTCCCCTCCTGGTTGAACCATATCTTACCATCTCCTGAAACCACATTTTTTGACATACAAATCGCAGGTTTTATTTTTTAATTTGTCACAATGCACGGGGAAGTACACACACTCTTCCCTCAGCCTCCCCACAAAGCATCATCTTATGTATGACGCAGGATCAAAGCAGGTAACTGGGTGGACACAACTGAATTTACTCAGCCTCACATTGCTTGTTTGCACATGTATCTCCATGTGCCTCTACACAGGCACCTCCTCGTGACGACCACGGCTCTTTCTATTGGTCCTTTATGACTTATTACCCCACTTCCCACCCCGGACCCCGCAGCCACTCTTTCTACAGGCTATGGGTTCGGTTGTTTTTTTTGGTTTTTCGAGACAGGGTTTCTCTGTGTAGCCCTGGCTGTCCTGAAACTCACTCTGTAGACCAGGCTGGCCTCGAACTCAGAAATCGGCCTGCCTCTGCCTGCCGAGTGCTGGGATTAAAGGCGTGCACCACTACTGCCCGGTTATCTTTTCATCTTCTTAACACAGTCTTTGAAGTGTCTATCTGATAAGGTACATGGAAAGTTTGAACAGAATAAATCAGTCAGGGGAGTTCCTGACAGTCAACCCTGTCTGTTTTCTTCCCCTCCATTTCCAAAGTTCAGCGTTTATTAGGTGAATGCTCAGACTCAGCTGCTCCAGTGCTGCTCTGTGTCAGGTGCACATCAGAAAGTCAGCCAGCATCACTAAATACAGTTTGCTTCTGCTCACTCTCTATTCCTTTAAGGTTTATTTATTTTTATGTGTGTGTTTTCCCCACAGGTATGTGTGGCTACACATGTATGGAGACGTGCATATGTGTGTGTGCCTGTGCCACTGCAAGTGTACGGAGGTGAGAACAAACTCTCAAGAGCCGGTTCTCTCCTTCTACCATACAGCTTCCAGGGACTGGACTCAGGACACCCCGCTGCCCTCCAGGGACTGGAC